>OZ059807.1:6086606-6503044 GCA_964057025.1 Standfussiana lucernea | reverse complement strand
GATTCTCCTCTTTTGAGAAGGGCTTCATTCTGAAATAGTGTCAAATTAAAACAACTAAAAAAAGCAAAGTTTATTATTATTGACCAGGTTCTGTTTTATATTGATTATTTACGTCTTCTATGACAACCTCCTGAATTTTGACGAGGATGCAAAACTACAACTTGTATAATTATTTATTATGAATAAATGAATGTTGTATCTATATTCTAGCTAAACTAATTCCTTGTACTTCTGCAAGAGGCTTCAGACCAATATTAGAATATTATCCAGGCAACATTAAAAATGCACATTTTAACCCTAGATTTCTAACTAGCTACCAAGAAAATCCATTATGTGAAACCTGGAAAAAGTCTCATTTCTATGACATCCAGTTAGCAAGGGTGGCCAAGATTTCTAGTTCCATTTTTCCACCTGCATATATGTATGTTCAATTTTCTTCGTAGTGGGGAATTGAAAAGCTGGCACTATAATATTTTCTTTACAATTCTCTGCGTACTCTTTAAATATACTCTATAGTAACTTTATCCTGGAACTGGATTCCATTCCAATATCTTTAACTATACATGAACGCAAATAATTGAAGCCTCGCTTTGCGTCTGTCTGTTTAGTCAAGAACTACGTGTTCTTTTAAACTAACTTTTAAAATATAAAAGCAGCAAAATTATTATTAATATGGTAAAACGGTTTTTACCATATTTTATAGGGTTTGTTTCGGAAGGATTAAGTATTTAACTTGCATTATAGTAAAATATCTCAATGTCGTAAAAACTGTGCGAAGCAAGCTCCTGCTTCGCACAGTTTTTAGAGGTTTTTTTTATTAACTAGCAACCTGCTAATAAAAAAAACCTTGTACTACAAGATTTTTTTGGCAACACCGGATAGAATGAATATTCATATTATTAGTTTTAACAATAGTATTACAAAACTGCTGTCATCCTTCACGCTTCACACTATTGTGGTGGACAGAACTCATTGTTCATTGTTAATCCCACTATTGCATATTGGGTAACTGGAAGGAGTCTTTTATCTATAATAAGTCTGCATAACTATTACTTTTTTACTAAGAGTAGAGTACCTAGCTAAATTATTGTTTAATTTAAAACTTCTGTAGTTGGTTATAGGGTAGGAACTAAATAATTCAAAGAAATTCAGAAATCAGTCATATTGTATCTTAATTGGTAACTATAACTATAAAAACTGGTTAGATAAACGTTTTTTTTTTTTGTCACGAGTAGGCTAGTCGTGACGAAAAAAAACATTTGTCAATATTTGTTTTTTTATATAATCAAGCAAAAATGGGCATAAAAACAGTATTCAATCATTAATTCGATATTCATATTTTTAAGTGGCGTGGTAAAAAATGTTTGAATTACCATTTGATTATTTTTTCCTCTCTTAATTTGTCAAACTGCTGATTTTGATACTGATTTATGTCAAGAGGATACGGCCTTCGTAAAAAAAAAGTTTATAACTTTTTACCCATAGTTTTTTATCGGTTAATCTCTTGATTCACAAAGCTATAGGCTTAACCTGATAGTAATTTATTACTTAATAATGATGACAAAAAATAATTTGGCATGACACACCCACAGTAAAGCTATATAAAACAGCATCGTCACTGATAGCTTAGTGATGTGTGTGAACGAATTTTTTCAACGTTTTATAGCAGTTGAGAAAAAATTTAATTTTAGAAGGTAAAGTGCCTGCCTGCGTCGAACACTTCGAATCCAGGACTTCCACACCCTCCCGGCAATCTTTACAGAAACGAATTTCTTTACTTACATAAATGTGTTATTTTTCATCCTTCTCCTGCCATTATCCGGACTTATTAATAGTATTTAAAAAAATATCAAATGTCTATCCAATAGATACGTTTCACACAATAAATTCCAAAGCAAAATCTTTTGTTTCGTAGTAGCAAATAAACATGATACACATCTAGAATTACGTAGAACTGTTTAGAGGGCATAGTGACTGTTACAAAGAAAAACATTTAAAAGCATCATTAGTTTGCTGGGAATTTCATTGGATAAGGAATATTTTGGCCGTGGTCCGAGATCGTCTCGACAGGTGACCTGAAATAACGGCTTTGCTAATTGAGTGGAATGTAAAAAATAGTATTCAGGTCATGTCAGTTAGGATGTTTTTGTTACGACCAGAATGTTTTTATTTCTATTTAAGTAAGGTCGGTTGTAAATCAACACTACTTTTCGTTTTATTTTTTCATTTTACAATCAAAACAGAAAAAAAAACAAACTAACAAGGCAAGTTAAATAAAACCTTATAAAAATATAGAATTATGGAAGAAGAAGACATGTTGCGCCGACCCCAAATAAATTGGGATAAGGCAGGAGACTGGTGATTTATCAAAACAAAGTTAATAAAATCTTTTCTTACGTAATATGCCCAACAAAACCGTTTTCACGGTTTGTCTGTGGGAAC
Organism: Standfussiana lucernea; assembly: GCA_964057025.1. Lineage (NCBI taxonomy): Eukaryota > Metazoa > Arthropoda > Insecta > Lepidoptera > Noctuidae > Standfussiana > Standfussiana lucernea. The sequence continues at coordinate 6,500,602 of OZ059807.1, read as the reverse complement.
GGAACAAACGTTTCAAACTCAAAGCATTTATTTCAATTAGAACATTACAGGCACTTTTGTGTGTCAAAACACAAAAACAAAAACTAAGCTACAGTCCCAGTCACAGGGCATAATAACTTGTGAAAGTACTGTAGTTGCCTATTCGAAAGCGTAGATCTCTATGGAGAAGAATGGGCAAGAAACTCCATGGACACTCATTTAAATAATTTGTTTGATTTGTTTCCTTTTTTATGAAATTATATATTAATTTATCTGTACGTTAGCCTCTTTTGTAAATGAGATGCATTTTTTTTTGGTACATATTGTCCCCTTGTACCGAAGGACCACCACACTATACATATAAATGTATTTACATATATTCAGATTGTTTAGCAAAATTGTAGGATTAAAATCAATGTGGTTGTTATTGTTTTTTTGGAAGATGCTACGATGGCGTTGTAACTACACCAGTATCGAAGCGTAAAAATGTTGATAATGTAACGTACAGTTTTGTTAAAAGGAAATACAAAGTAATTGTAACATTCGTACTTGTAATACCAGCACACTTTAATCCGGGTCAATACCTTTGTCTACACAAATAACCGTGGAAAACAAACGTGTGATGGGTTTGTTCCAATTACTCAACGAATTGGCAAACAGTGGACATTTCCTTTTTTTCATGCAAGTTTCAAAAATCTTAAAACGAAAATTATCAACAAGAAAAAAAGCTGTGTTTAATAAAAAAACATGGCGCTTAATCTTTATGCAAATGATGGCGTATTTCCATATATTGCGTGACGAAAAATGGCAGTATTATCGCACCGTGAAATGAGTTATGTTAAGTATATTTAAATAATAAAGTTACGACCCAGCAAAGTTAATGAATAAAGAAAAATAACGTCGTAAAGGTCAAACCGCAGTAACTTATCGGTAAACTGAAAACTTTTTGAAACAGAAATTATGACCATTCCTGTAGCCAGCCAACTACCTCATTTATTTACTTATCATACAGCTGAAACAGCACTGAAACGTCATACAACGACTTTTTTATTAACTCTTGTGAGGATGGATGGATAATTTTTTGTTATTCTTTCCTGAAAAAACTACCTACTAAACAGTTTATAATGAAACTTTACAGTTATAATAGGTATAGTTTATACATCAGAAGAACATTAAGGCTATCATTTATTTATTTATTTAAACTTCATGTAGGTACAATAGTGGTACATAGGCGGACTTAATGCCAAAAGGCATTTTCTACCAGTCAACCTTTGGGTTAAATTGGAGAAAATTGAGATTTATAACGATATTGTGCAAAAAAAAACATTTATTCGGGTGAAGCCGTGGGCAAGGGCGCGAGTGGAAGCTAGTAATATATAGGGTGGAGGGGCACCGTACCGAAATCGGAAACCACATACTCAGTACATCATTCTGAAATCATCGGTTCACATATAAAATCGTCGGTTTAAAAAAAAAACTGCTGTTTCCTACAAAAGAGCAATACCTACAGCTACACGGTCAAAATGTATAGAACAGCTGTTTTTTTTTTATTTATCGGTGAAAAATGTCTATGTGGGGGGGTTCAGAATGATGTACTGAGTACGTGGTTTCCGTTTTCGGGACGGTGTCCCTTCCACCTCGTATTATATAAGGTAGATATATAGCTGCTAAAAGTAGGCATTTCTCTTTAGTGAAGTATGAATACAATGTCACACGAAAATTTGGAGTGGATGGATACAAGAGGACACCAAAGAAAATATGGATAGACCGGGTGAACGAAGATGCTGCTAGAAAAAGACTAACTGCGCAGAACCCAAATAAATTGGGAAAGAGAACGATATTACTTCTCTCTCTTATAATTTAGGCTAGAGTGTACCCTTCCTAGTATTCTAGATTTTCAATGTATGTGTCATCAACACAAAAAAAAACATTATCTTCACCGATATCACTACGAATTTAAGGTAAACCCCTGCAAAGCAACGTAATAAAAGTACTGCGGTAATAAAAGCGACAGTAGCTACAATAAAATCATAAAGATTATTTATTCCGGGGATTCACAAACACAACAGTATCTATCTATGAGATAACCACTGGGTCAGAAAGGAAGGTCAAATTATAACAGTCAACAGTATTGTTACTTTCGAGATTGAATTTCGAAAGTATAATTTGGCCTCTTTCTGTTTTTAGACGAGAAAATCGGCTCTTATATCTTGCGTAATTTAATTTTAATTAAAAGTGTTCTTTATCCTCTGTCATCTCTACAATTCATTATGTCAACGGTCAAGTTAAAAAAAAAGATGGGTAATTTATCAGAAATGCCGAAGTGACACTTGTTTTCATATCTATTTTCGTAAATCACTCTGACATAATTTGTTTGTTTATGTATGTATTGCGCAATTGAGATCGCCAGTGACAATTGACTGACCCTGGCAATAAAATCACGGTCAAGCGGCCGGAATAGTTGAATAACAACATCAAGCCTGTAATCCCCGAAGGATTGGGCAGAGGTGTACCTCATAGGATACCCACATTTCGCCAGTTATTTTTAAGTCCCATGTAATAGGGGCCATCAACCGGGCACAAATCCAGGCTCCGTGGCTGCTACTTTGATTATATAATGTCTAGATGGAGCGTCAAGTGCGCGCAAACGTGTCAAAAAGTGTCAACCAACTATTGGTTCACAAGTGCTTGCCCGCCAATCAGTGCAGATCGTGTCATACACCTAAAACTTATCTTATTTAATAAGTCTATTTTTTATGTGATTTATGGGAGAATTGTAGTAGCTGGTATCATTATTTACGCACACAAAGACATAGACGCATAGTGTAAAACGACGCCTGCACGCACACATACTTGAAAATGTTGACTCGTTTTCTTTGATACGACTGTAGGGCGACGCTCTATCTAGACATTATATAATCAAAGGGCTGCTACTGAAAAATTCCTGATAGGAAAATCCAACAACACTTTGTTTTTCTCTTCTTCTTTGGTCGAGCAAAGGCTCGACCTGGAAATCGAAGACAGAACCTCATGGCCAGGATTCGCTCTTATGGCCACTAGACTAATGAGACGAGGCAGTAATTAGGTACCAATTTGAATATTTTTCTATTACGACTAAAATTACATAATTATAGAGCCACCACACCACCTCAAATCACCACCACCTTCAACTCCAACCGCCAGCAAGGCAAAGCAAAAACCTAGCAAACCTGATAAATAAGAAAATAATAATTAATATTTCACACTTTACCGTTGAGCACAGCTAACTTACGATTCTATTTTATTTAATAAAGTGAGAAATGTTGAAAGGTAGTTGTATCATAGCTAGCAAACTTATTAAATTGTATCATTTATTTTATCTCACGGTAAGATGTAATTGAAAACTAATAAACTGCACAATGTCTGTAATTCTGTAGAAAGTTAAAGAGTTTAGTAAGTGTAACAAAGTGTAACTTAATATACCTGGCTATCTGTAATTTAATTAATTAATTAATTAAATACTTACCTTACCATAATATTATAGTAATTCTGTGTAACAAATGTACCTAAATATTTAAGTAGTAAGTAAGATGGTTCGTAGTACGTATGTACTTAGGTGTTGAAGTGTTGTTATAGGAGTGAATGATTGTGTATTTAATAAGTAAGGTCATCTAGTGTTGTTTTTTTTTATTTAGGAACATACAGATGTTGTTTTGTGTGAGAAACTAACAACAGTATTAGTATAGTTCTAAAACTTATAGATTGTTAAAGAAACTTAGTGTGTAAACTTTATTCGGCTTAGTTTATCTTATTGTACTAGAGTAATGGCCGAATTGTACGATGTTAATTCGGAACGCATCGTAATTTAAAAAAAAAGGAATTGAGCATGAACGCAGCGATGAGTGAATGAGAGAGTACGAGTATGTGTGGGAGCGAGAGAAGAATGACGAGCGAGCTAAGACAATTATGGCGATTTCAATGTGTATAGAAGTGTTTTTAAATATTAAAAGAAGTTTTAAAGAGGTGAAGTTTATTTATTTCGGTCATCCACACCATCCTACATGTGTGTGATTTAAAAAAAAACTTGAAATTCATATACAAACAGTGAGCAGTTGAAATGTAAGATACTTTAAAGCATTTTAATGTGAAGAGCTAAAATAAATTCATGAAAATTGTAGCCACACTTCACTACGGGACTCGTTCGCTGCATCCACTATTGGTCCTTCGGCACCCCTGATCTCCGCTGTGCCACTTCAGCTTGTTTGTTTAGCAAGCTATATTGGTAATACTAGTCTAGTACTTTTCGATTTTTATTTCAATGATATTGACAACTAACGACCCGCCCCGGCTTCGCACGGGTGCAATGCTGATACTAAATATACATAATATAAACCTTCCTCTTGAAACACTCTATCTACTAAAAGAAAACCGCATTAAAATCCGTTGAGCAGTTTTAAGGATCTAAGCATACATAGGGGCAGACAGACAGCGGGAAGCGACTTTGTTTTATACCATGTAGTGATGATACGCTGCCTATATATTTTTCTGATGTTTATAAAAAACAGTAATAAGAGATATGTAAATATTAGGGGTTAAAGTATGAAATTGTCGTTTTATGGTAATAGATACTTTGAATTGACATTAAACCTTCATGGTGTGAGATATTCGAGTGAAACTTTTTTTACACTATACTTATGAGATTTTTCTTTTAAAAATGTGCAACATTCGATTTTCGAATTTCAATTGTTTTTTTATTCAGGTTAGGCGGAAAAGATGGATACTTCGAAAATCCGAGTAATTTTTGAATAGGAGTTCCGACGCGGAACTAACTCCTATTATTTACCTAAGTTCCCATCCACCAAAAAAAATATAAGTTTATCCGGTAAGCCACCGCCGATTAAACGCTAAATTGAAAATTTGAATAATGCCAAACTTCGCATAGTTAAGTTTGATAATTAGAAGCTTCTTTTACATTTAAATTAAGTAGTTGTTTACAGAGCAACTTAGTTCAAAATGTTGAACTAACTCTGACCTTAAGAAAATGTAACAAGTATTGTTTTCTTGAGTTTTCGGCACAATATTAACATAAAACACCTACGTGTATACTTCGAAAAGGTTATTGTAAAGTTTTCAAATTATCGGTAACCATTTCGTAATTTCGTTTTGATTAAAATAGTTAATTACTTTTGTCTAGACGAACAACTTTAATCAACAAAACACAGTTAAATAAACTGGATTACAAGTATTTCTGTGTTAATTGAAACTTCTAAATCAAAACAATTAATAAAATAAGAAAAGCGTTAAACAGAGAAAATATAAGTAATAGGTTTGCTGTTACCAAAAACAAAATTAAAGAAACGAAAAGTTAGTGCCAAAAAAATTACTCTGTGACTTGTAAATTAAAAAATGGTTTCATAATGACTTCGTTTAATCTTCTTGGCTAACTGAATAAAGTTTGGAAGAATGGAATATATTATGTCAGCCCTTAGGGATAGGATGTTCATAATAATATGTGGCCCTTTGAAGTGATCTGCTAAGAAAATTGTACGGTATCCTCATTACTTTCTGACCCGCGGCTTTCCTCACATGAAAGATTATTGGCACATACATTTCTGATGTAAAAGACTTTTATCCAGGTCAAATTCTTGGCCCTTTTTCGCTTCGCTATCGAACTTGTTCAATATTCACTGGTGTTATTGTGATTTAATAACGAAACATTGTCTAGTGTAGTTATTATACAACCAAACTTATCTAAGAGTATTACTCTCTTGTACTGGCAGGTAAAGATAGAAGGAGATAGATAAGGATTGGAAATTTTGGAACATAGTTTACGTACTACGTGTTCCTTCAACCCCAAGTATAAAAGGTCACGGGCAGGAACATGATGATAATGATTATGACACTAGACATTAACTGGAATAACTCCCAAGTTTCTCAAATTTTCCTTCATTAATTTTGTTTTCTTTTCTTATGTACCCTCTAAGTGCCAGCTTTTTGGCAGTAATAAATTGTGACAATACATAATTGCAGTTTAGTTGAAAGACCATGTGCATTTAAATCTGAATACAACTGATACAAGACTTTCAATAGCCCAGCCATTGAAATAATTGGATTTATGCTAGCCATTTGTACTAACCTTGATGCGTTGAATGATATGCATTGACTTTATGAGCTGTTTCAATTTGAAGATTTTCTTTGTAGTTATTTTCGTATTCATACTAATATTAGAACTACGAAAGTAATTCTGTCTGCCTGTCTGTGAGCTCCCCACGCCTTAAAAGCTGGACGAATTTCGATGAAAGGAGAATGGGCAACGAACCATGGGTGTCTTTATCAATGCTCTTTTATAAATTCTACTTAATTACTCCCGTTTAAAGCTCTGAGTTCTTGCAGGATTAACAATTGAGAGTAGTCATCATAAGAATAATTGATCTCTTTCTCTTTTTAAACGCTAAGACTCTCCACAATCGCGAAATATGCAGTCTCAGGGAATTTTTCCTAGAAACCGACGTGGGGATGCATCGGGATGTGGTCGCGGTGGACAAGGGCCTTACCCCGCTCTTCTTGGCTAAAGAGAACTGGCGCAAACGTGTAGTGCTTGACACTAACCACCGCAGGGAGGTATGGCAGAGTAAGGAGCTCCACGGACGCTTTTCCGGGCCCTGCATGGGCCCAATGTAGACCTAGCAGCGTCCGTAGCCTGGCTACGTTCTGGCAACCTCTTCGGAGAAATCGAAACACGGTTGACATATGTCGGGCATGTGACCGTCCGGGCGAATCAATTTCATCACACTATCTCCGGAGTTTGGCTGCAACTCACCTGATGTGAAGCGATAATGCGACCTAGGGTGGACCACGTTTGCCAAGAAGAAACCGATTCGCTCGAGCTTTGAATAGATCCAGATTATAATGATCAGGGAACAAAGAACCCGACAGTGAATTCCACAGACTGGCGGTTCGCACAATAAACGTGGAAGCATAGCGCTCTAACCACTACAACCAATACTAGTAAGTTGTTAATAAGTACGCGTTGAACGCTTGACGCATTAACATCTTTTCTTATCCCCTATAGTTATGCTAAAAGCGTCAAAAGTGAACCAAAGAGTTCATAAACCTTGCGACCTTTATGTCTCACTATGATTTATGCTAGCTCATAAAAGTTGCCATGAAATGTGCCACGTCATCGGGAAATTGGAGAGCTGTGTGTACAGCAATAAATAAAATAGTGCCTTGTTATTGTGCAGTTTGATTTATCATCTAGGGTTGATTGTAGAAATATGAGAATTAATATAGGCGCTTACGAGAAGATACCACGAGTGATGACAATTGTCTCTATATAGGTATTTTCCAGTTTCCTAAACATTGTATCGAACAATGTGTACCTACCGGGTGTATACCTACCTACACAGTTATATCTGTATCTTCTAACTACCTTTTTACAGGCTTGATGTGTAATTTTCATATATTTTTTATTATAAAAAAAAGTGAAAAGGACCCATGCTGTCTTCCGCAGTCTTCCTCTCTAGCTTGCCTTGGAGAAGACAGGTCTTGCCGATTACTTCATCATCATCATTCTCCTGCCCTATATCCCAATTTATTCGGGGTCGGCGCAGCATGTGTTCTTCTTCCATACTTCTCTATACTCGTCGTCGTCAAATTGCCAATTACTTAACAAGAAAATAAAGGAAGCTGGGCAAACCTAGTAATAGAACGATTTATGTAAATTCATTTGTTATGTATTATCTACTAGCTGTTGCCCGCGATTTCGTTCGCGTGAACGAAGTTTCATACAAACTTTCAACCCCTATTTTAGCCCCTTAGGGGATGAATTTCCAAAAGTCCCTTCTTAGTGCACACTTACGTCATCTAAGGAACGTTTGTCCAAAAATTCATGCTTCTAGATCCGGCAGTTTCAGCTGTGCGTTGATCGATCAGTCAGCCAGTCAGTTTCTTACTTTATATATATATAGATAGGGAATATTATTTCGCAGTTCCCATTGACATATCGACACCAGCAATTTATACTACGCTAACTCAAAAAAGCATACTTTACAGTAGAGGCGTTTAAAGGAAAAAACGTGATAACTTTTACATTAATTAAGATACTTATTTGAAATTTGGTATGCTTAATAGTTAATTTATTCATTGTAATATCACATATTTATTTTTCCTTAATTATTTATATTTTTTGATTTAGCGCGAGTTAGCCGTATATAAACGTAATTCATCAATAAAATGTTACATGTTATACACGTCTAACTAATGTTAGCGTAGTGTAGTACGGGAGGACGTAATGCTAAAGAAGTGTTATTTTTATTACGTTGCAATAAAAAAATTACAGTATTTTGTGTATTAATCATAACTTTAGGGTATTATATACACCCACAAGATATATTATTGTAATTTATTATGCTGAATAACAAGTTATTTAAGTTAGCTTTGTTTAACCGGTACATGCGTCTCTGGCGGATTTGGTATTAAAAGCCGTCAACTTATATATAGCGTACTATACATCGCTCTGTGCCACAAGTTAGCGTATCATCTAACTTTCCGTTGAGCTATAATTACACGTTGAATTTTATAAATTCCAGAGAAAATTGTGTAGGTAGTAATATTTGTAGGTATGTAATTAAAACAAAATTAGTGTAGTAGGTAATCAACAGTTTATTATAGGTAAGTACTTAATTATTAATTAACGATAAGAGATCAGATCAATCACAATTCGACTTCGAATAATTATACTTAATTTTAAATCAAGATTGCACTCCGGGAAAACAAAAACTTCCAATTGGTAAATATAAATCACGTAGGTAATTTAAACAATATTATAAGTTGTAATTATTATGAACTCAAACATAATTATATTTTAATCAAGATTGCACTCAATATTGATAATTTTAGGAGAAAACAATGTCTCCCAATTGGTAAATATAAATCACATAATTTAAACAATAAGTTGTAATGATTACGAACTAAAACATAATTATATTATTTAAATCAAGATTGCACTCAATATTGTAATTCTGAGAATACAAAAACTTCCAATTGGTGAATATAAAGCACATAATTTAAACAATAAGATATAATTATATTTAACGCTGGATGCAGGCCGCTTCTAACCGGTCCTTTTGGAAATCTATAGTGGAGGCCTATGTCCAGCAGTGGACAGTGGACATCCTACGGCTGATATGATGATGATTATTTTAATATCTTAATCTTCATCACTGGCATTGTCCACATCGTGTTCAGTTGTTAATAAATTTCTATAAAATGTATGATACTTTTCGGGTATAATATTCTTATCACAATAATATTTTAAATCTTTATATTTTGCCACATTAATTTTTAAGAAAGCTTTGTATGCTTTTTTGGGAAAAGGTTCCACCTGGGATAATCTAGTTGTCTTTTTAAAACATTGTATTTGATTGCTTTCACTATCACCTAAACTATATTTATATTCCAACAAACCGTAATTATCAGGAGAAACTTCAATTTTTTTAATTTTATTCCACATAATTTTATCGTTATTTATATTTTTAGTCCAATTTTTTTTGCTTATATTACTTTTAAAATCAAATATCATGTTTTGATTGACCTCGATAACAATATAAGGATTCCCATTGACTTTTGCCCATCGCACTAGTGAATACCATTCATCTGGCGAATATACCTGTTTACCTCTTGCAGTCTTTTCTAATAAAGCGTGAACTGAGTCGCCCTCATTCTGTGTATGGCCCTTTTCCATAAAATGGTGACTAATCTTCATTTTAAACATTTTTGCAGCTAATAAATACATATAGTATACGATACGATTACGATTTTGTCCCCCACAGTTGTCTGACCATAGGTTGATTTCGTTAACTCCCTTAGAAGCTAATTTATTAAAAAAATCATATAAACAACTGGCAACTTCATTGGCCCCCCTCTTAGCCGTTCGCTCATCCCACATATAACAAAATGCTTCTTTTGATCCCATATCGTAAATTGTAAAATTGTATACATTGAGCTTACGCTTATAGTAATAAACACTTATATTACCATGTGGTGAGCTTAAAACTTTTTGAAAATCAAATACAATACAAGATACATTGTTACTAGAGATAGCTAACAGTTTATTTTCTAATTTTAACTTACGGGAAATTTCTTTTTCAGTCTGATGTTTAGTGAAGTTTTCTTTCAATTCATCTGTAGGGCTAGGTGTATTTTTGTACTGATGACAGAGGTCGCATTGGTCTTTTTTTGGTAAATGAAAACCTATCTTCAAATTAGCATTAACTATGTCCCTATACTGTCTTACTGTCTGTACTCTAAAATTATAATTATTATCAGCACACCACTCAACATACAACTTAAACATTTTCGAAAAAGATAAAGAAGGATCTAAGTATTTTTTACTCGTACGTTTTCTAACGTAGTGAGACTCAACAGGGGTGAAAGAATTAACGTGATCTATGACACTCTGCTTCATTTCATTTGAAATTATATATTTACGGTTTTTATGCCGACCTCTGTCATCAGTAACATCAGTGAAATCATTGATTTCTTGGATTTTTCGTATTGCAGTATAAACAAAATCTTTACTAATATCGAATGTGTTCAAGAACATTGTTTTGCAAACTTTCTGTAATGTGATGCCATTGTCAGAATTTATGGGAAGATGATAATGCAAAGTGTGTGATCGACGACTAGACACACTTCCAACATTAGTGGCAGTCTTTTTACTTTTTTGTATCACATATTTGGCTATAATTTCCCATTGTTTCGCGTGATCACCAGTACCCCAAAACTTATCAAACAGATCAACACGAACTTCGTGGCTTATTTTATTATAGCATTGCAGACGACAATTGACACAACTGACTTTAATACTTCTTGCTGCTTTAGTTTTTCCTTTTGACGTGGTATACTCCAATCCTGTATTACAAAAACGTTTTCTCTTTCTAGCTATCCATTCATTTTCATGTTTAAGACGTTTGAGACCCACATCAGTCCTTTTTTTTGATCTACGTTTAGTATTTTTTGGGGTCGATACTGCAGAATAGTCACTATCATTGAACGTTACAGGCGAGGAAATTGAATTACACGGAGTAGATATTGCCGATACTGAATCTGTATTTTGAGTGAGGCCGTTATCCATATTATGCAAATCAGGAAGACATTCCTGGGTGGAAGTACCGATTTCAGGTGTCAGTGTTCTATCTTCAGTCTCTTTGTAGCAAGAAGTCGGCACCAAAGTAGCGTTTAAACTTTGTGAAGATTCCGAAAAATCACAATAGGGTGAAGGTACGGGGGTATTATCTATGCTGTCAGAAAGATCATTAGTGACGACCGAAAACAAAGGTTCAATACTTGCTGGAGTTAATGCCAATGGAGAAGGTTTTTGGATAGAAGTCATTACCTTTGGTGAATAAATATTAAGTGGACTATTATGAGCGCCCAAGTCGTTTAAATTTATATCTTGTAATACGGCATCATATTTGTAACTGACTATATCTCGGCTTGCAGAACTGGACATAGAATAATCATGCTCTTGAATAGGCTCATCAAACATGACGTGCTCATATAAAGACACGAATTCAGGATTATCAACTTCAGCAGGTAATGGCGACGATTCTAAAACAATAGGTATAATGTATTGAAATCATACTCGTATTTCAATATTTTCATAAAAAACATGTTCTTACAAAAAAAAAATTGTCAACGTACCATTAATAAACGAATTAATACGTTAACACATAAGTATTTACTACGTAAAAGTCGCTAAGTAGTTTATTTTACAAACGAACAAGTATACACACGAACGCACTAAACTACGCTAACTATGAGTTAGCGTAGTGTTGCACGGACTTTGACCAAAGTGGCTCCAATTTAAAAAAAAACCTAGCATATTACTATAAAACATATATAAATACTTTAACATACGTTAATAGTCCTTAATAACACATTAAACTAACCTCTTTCTTCAGTATGAAGCGATATCTCACTATTTTTATCAGCACTCATTAATGAATATTCTTCCTTTTTGGTTAATTCCACCAAAAGTTTAGCTCGTTGTCGAGACATTTTTGTAATAATAAAATAACACTAACAATAGCTTAAATAACTGGTTACAATAACACTATCTATTATGATTTACTGCTAAAATTTTAAAACCGCGCAATTACATCTAACACAGCGACAAGTGTCGTTAGACTAATGTAAACAAACAAGCGGTGCGTTCCCTCCCCGCGCACTCTCCGCTAATAATAGTTGGCGTAATATAAATCGTGTGATTTCAAAAAGTACCTTTACTTAGCGTTTTATAAGATTTGTAACTTTCTTATTTTTATATATTTCTTCACGATTTTTTTATGACTTATGTAAAAACACATTTTAAGCAACTTGGCATAAAAAAACGTTTTTACCTAAACTTCGAGTTAGCGTAGTATAAATTGGTGGTGTCGATATATTATAGAAATCACGTATCTATGAGATAACCTGCTTCTCTATTATAGATCCCAACCAAATAAACGTTGGACTAAGGCCGATAGCCCTTAAACCATCATTTTTATTCATCATACACGCCTGTCCCGCCGTGCAAAAGTTACAATTGTCCCGAATTGGATATAATGATCAATCATAATTATTAAAGCGAATATTGTTGTGGTTTGATTTGCCGTGAGGTACATTGTAAACTAAAACTATTTCTCTACCGTACGTCCAAGGTATGAAATCTATTGTTTTGGTCAATGAAGAGAAATACCAATTTTCTTTTTCTGCAGTTATCGTACAGTTTGATTTATCATCTAGGGTTGATTGTAGAAATATGAGAATTAATATAGGCGCTTACGAGAAGATACCACGAGTGATGACAATAGTCTCTATATAGGTATTTTCCAGTTTCCTAAACATTGTATCGAATAATGTGTACCAGTAGCTGTTATAGTTTTCACTAGAAACACTACCACAAAACCATCAACCTCTTTTTAACAGACAACCACCATAATTCCCCCTTCCTACAATTTAAACCAATAAACAACACTTAAAACACGAAAAGCTTTACTTCACCAATCGTCATCACACTGACTTACAAGTCATTACCCAAATGCCGTGTAGACGTAATAGTTACAAGTAATATTTAGGTCAGATCCATCAGCGTGAACCAGCTACCGTGTCACAAGGTTTTGATTGATAACGTGCCATGATTCGGCCGGATTTTTTGACGTATTTTTAGGAATAAAGGTGCAATGTGGATGAATGCGGAAGGTCGAAAGGTTAGTCATTATGATGGTTTGGAAATGAGGATGAATGGCATTTTTTGTTGGAGATTTTTTTTTTTTTTTTTTAAAAACGTTGCCCCACACTAGGAATTTCTCCTGTATCGTGGGTGCGTTTACAAACATTTAAAGTCACATACACAAACAACCAGACCCGGAACAACTATCTGTAGGCCATACAAGTATTTGTTCCGTGCGGGGATCGAACCCGCGACACGCAGCGCAGCAGTCAATCGCTCAGCCACTGCGCCAACCGTGCCGTCAAATTACGTCAAATTACGTTGAAGGTTGGTTGTTGAGATTTATTTAATGAGGTGTTTAACACGATGAGACTGCCTCCTTGGTCGCAATCATGACTGCTGAGCAAGATGGCCTGGGTTCGATTTCCAGGTTGAGCAAAGTGTTATTGGGTTTTCCTATCAGGAGTCCTTCCTCTCAGTGGCAGCCAGTAGTTTGGATTTGTGTGCGATAGGTGGCAATAGGCTCGCCCCTTTTCCATTGGACTTGAACATAGCTGGCGAAATGAGTGTATACTATTAGGTTCACCTCTGCCTTCGGGGATTATGTTATGCGTGATGTTGTTATGGTGCTTAATGATTTGTTATTAATTTTATTAGCGTCGTTTATCTGGAGATTGGTACTAAAACCTATCGGTGTTTGTCATTATGCCCGAATTTATTATGCTAATACATACACATGGCAACACATCAAGCTATACATTACCAGTATAAAATGGCCTCGCTTTCAATAGATTTCCCGTACATTGAGAGATCCGTTTATACTGGTTTAGTACAACTTGATTAGTCGTTGTGCGTCCTAAATCATACAAACATACTTTGATCAGGGATCCATCGTTTGTTGCTTCAGTCATTGTATAATGAGATGATTTTAGTCATCATGATCGCCTGAATAGTCTTTTCACAACTACATATTGATATGTAGCATGTGTCTCAGTGGCAGCCACGGATTGATCTGGATTTGTGCCCGGTTGATGGCAAAAGGCTCACACCCTATTACATGGGACTTAAACATAACTGGCGAAATGTGGGTGTACTATTAGGTACACCTCTGCCTAACCCTTCGGGGATTACACGCGTGATGTTATGTGATGTGGCATATTGATATGTTAGGGTTGGTTTCCAATCCGACTGCGTTTATGGCTGGAACAGTATGCATCCGGATAAAAAGTATTTTTTTTTATTAAAGAAAAATGTCTCTCGATGTTTAAAAGTAAAATGTAATATAATAAGAAGGACGTAATTTTGTTGTAAGTTAAAAATCTTACACCACTTGTATTTTTTTGTTAGGAAATCTGTCAATTTTAATTGAAAGTACAAGTACACCTATGAGTCGCCATTAATGCTTTCATTACCACCCGTTCCTGAAACTAGAAAGACCTCTGTAAATACCACTTTACACACGTCGTTTAATGACGTCGACAAAGAGTGGTCCTATCCGAGAAAAAATTCAGTACAATGGACTGCAGTGGAGCAATACACGAAAAAGACAATAGCTAAGGGAGCATCGTTGGCACCTACAATATACGACGACCGTACGTGACAAAAGTGACGGTAGAAGTACTAGGAATGTAGTCTGTAAAGGAGGACTTCTGTGTTCAAAACTTTTTGTCAAACGGCAAAGCAAGATTTTTAAATAGAGGACCAGTTTGAATTTGGATTACTTGAAGCTTGATGTTGTGGCTCAGGATTTTGTTTTTTTTGTTTTATCTTGTTTTTTGTCGGGTTAGTCACCAACTCGACACGAAAGACTCGTCACACGTGTGTCCAGTTAGTGAAACTCAAAATTAGTAAGCCTTATTATTTCGTCATCTGGACACGCAAAAATTTTTACGCGTGTCCACTTAGTTAAACTTAAATATATTCACTTTAATGTTTTCGCCAACTGGACACACGTTTGGATTTGACCCAAATTCATAACTAGCTGACCCTCGCGTTCAACCAAACAAACAAACTCTTCAGCTTTATAATATTAGTTTAAAACCTAGGATATGAAGTATTGTGTAATTTCGTACAACCGCGAGGAACTTCTAGTTTATATCATGTTAGTTTTTATCTCTGTGTTCTTGAGATTTTTTTTTTTAGGAAAATTACATTTTTTTTTCCACTACATCTATAATGAAAATAATCCCTCCTGACGAATTACAGCAAAGACTAACAATCTTCGCAGAAGATACCTACCTGTATTAAAGTGCTAGTGCACTAAAAATAGTTCTAGTGTATTTGGGCATACCTATTGGCTAAACACAGACGCACACTACTATGCTACACTACAGTATATTCCTTTACTCTGAATCCAACACGACAGAACCGAAAACGGGTGCGAATGGATACATCTTTTTCCTGTCGCTGTATAAATATAAGTGTTCGTGACAGTACACATGTTACTCGCCATAGAAATATATATATCTATGATACTCGCATATTACTACTACGTGATCTAATGCTCATTCATGCGTATGTTTGCTAAGCGCCAATATTGCGATGTCGCTGTCGTGACGTAACAAAGCTAATTTAAGCAATGACGGCGAACTGCTTGTCTTGGTATGGTAATTACTGAATATTATAATTATCGATTATTTTCGCAATATTGCGCATTATATTACAAGATGGGAGGGTAAGAGACACCGACGACAGACGTTAAAAGGTTTCCACGTATACAGTACATCATTCAGCACCTCCATAGAAATGTTACATCTGTAATTTAAAAAAAAAACAGCTGTTCCATTTATTTTGACCGTTT
This sequence comes from Standfussiana lucernea, assembly GCA_964057025.1. Taxonomy (NCBI): domain Eukaryota; kingdom Metazoa; phylum Arthropoda; class Insecta; order Lepidoptera; family Noctuidae; genus Standfussiana; species Standfussiana lucernea. Next base: position 6,484,628 of record OZ059807.1, on the reverse strand, counting down.
TTTTTTTAACAACCGACGAAAAATTTCGATGTGGAGGGGTTCAGAGTGACGTAGTGAATAAGTAGTAATCGTTTTAGGGTTGATGTCCCTTCCACCTTGTAGAATAAAATAATAATTTTATTCTTGTTTTAATTGGGTCACAGATCAAGGTGGTACTAATGACAAAATAAACGAATTATCATCAGAGTATCAGACTCAAAAAATTCCAGTAGTTATTGGGTGATAAAACTAACAAAATAAAAAATCTTTAAGTATATTCACATGCCTGCTATTCCATTAGGTTTATCTGTAGATCAATCTAATCTATTCTGCTGAAAAAAGACTAGGCGAGTGAAGGAGAAATGGCTAGACAGATGGTAGACAAGCTAGTCGGATGCTCAAAAAGTAATGAGTTAAATGTGTACTAGCCAGCTGCAGCACGTCACTTAGCTAACCATGCATTGTCATCCAAACTAAACATGTAAGCAAAATTTCAGCTCAATCGGAGACCGGGAAGTGGGTCAAATTTAACTTCTAAGATTTTCATACATAGTTAGTTACAGGTGAAGCTAATAAGACCATGTTAATAACCCATAAGTTAGAACCAGAAACCAGGGTTGTCCAAAATCGGGATGGGTTGACAATATCTTCGAACTCACGGGATCTGAATGAAGGACGCATTGAACCTGGAAGTATCGCGAAAAACAAACCTATTACCCAGTATTGGTGATACCAGGCTGAAATGATGATGATCATTATTATATGTATAAGTTTCCAATCTACGATGTCAGTGATGTCAACTGATTAAACACGGATGTGCCTATTTAAACACTTTTTGTAAAAAGGTGAAGCTAAAATATTTATATTTAAATAGTGGTCGGTGGAGTACCTTACTAAGTACTTACTTACTTTACATACTCATACTTAATAAACTATATATACTTTAACGAATGTTCATATTAAACTTTTTGTTTGACGTAATGAACATTAAAATAATCTCTAGGTATGTTTCTCTGAACTTAAAAATTGCGGAATTAAAATAAAAATTTTTGAGTTTATTATTTTAGGCCTGTATAATACATTTTTTTAGCCGCTAAACAGCCTAATATGAAAAATAGAACATTCAAATACTGTTTTAATTTTTATCTCAAATAATTGTTAATTTGTTGATAAAAACAAATTAGTTTTTTTTTATAATAATGTTTATTTATGAAATTCTGTTCATTTAAAACATATTTTAAATCTTCATTGAATATTAAATATTAATTAAAATATATTAAAAAAAAACAATCAACGCCGACTATAGGGAATTGAACAGTTTTTAATGTTATCTGTGGCAAAAAAAGGAAAAATAAAACCCTCGTGTGTGATAAATGAAAAAAATCCACGTGTGTGAAATACATTGCATGTTGAACCCAATCGTAGTGCGATAAGAGCCAGTTTTCTCAGAAGTGTATTGAAAAATTACTTTTCATTGCAGTAGACTATAAAAGATTCTACTACTTTTGTCTTTCTATCTTTAGCCACCTGTACAAATGCCCATTTTTCTTGGCAAGGTAAAAATACCTAAATACACGTCAAGTGTCTTACCCAAAAATAGAATATGAATAATAAATATTTCGATTATTCCCGGCGTCCATCCATTAAGGGGAAGCCTCTATATTTCAGCCCATAAATATCGTGCTTGGCCAAACGACGTGCCGAGTTTCGTCCAACGTTATTATGTATTAATATTATATCGTGTACAAGTAATATAAATTGATGTGTTTTATTTAACGACATGATATTTTGTGAAAATAAATGTGGATTTAAGGATTGCAGTAATCTCTTTAAGTTTATGATTGAAAGATTTCATTCTTACCAACGGTCTAGCGTATTACACAGAACTAGCTGGGTCCTGGAAGTCAGATAGGCATTCGCTCCATGTTAAATACTGGTATTTTGCTGCATATGGTTAGACTGGAAGCCTTACCTACGGCAAAATGGTGATGATGAACTAAAGATTTGAGTGATAAGCCAAGTCAATGCCGAGTATTTTGATACAATTCCTTCCACATAGTATTCTATTTAATTACCAATGCTTCTTTCACTTATTCATGTTGCAATCAAATAATATTAAAATATACAAGTTAAAGTGAATAGAAAAATCCAAAGCATAACATATTTTTAAGAGCCAGTTTTACTCCAATTCACGACACAAAAAAAGAAAAAGTTCTTGTCCTAAACGTATCTCATTTCCCGCAGGCCAGTAGGTTTTGTGTTAAAACATGGCCATTACGAGGCTGTTTTTGTCACTTTTTGTCCAAGCGTAGCCTAAAATTGGTGAGTCGGCTTGGCAAAAACTTGGCCGAGTCTGATTAGACGGTTGCCAAGTTGCAATTAAGATTCTTTTAGGTAGCTGAAAAGGCTGTATTCTTTTATTATTTTTGGGAAAAGTCTAATTGGTCTGTTTTTGGTAAAAAGATATCATTAGACGTTTTCCGTCGGTAGTAGATATTTACTTTTTATTTTGAAGTGAGTGAAAAATGATTGTACAGCAGTCCAAACGCGGATGTTACTGGAAATTCGTGTTCTGTTTCACGTGGCCCTAATTATTTTTAACAATTGGGTATTATTGTTCAAAACAATATTCAAATTAAGTCAAAACAACCTCTTTAGATCGCTTTTTTTTTAATTTGTACTACCCAATGAATTGACATGATTCTTAAAAAATACATAATACCGTTAGACTAGCCGCCGAATACTCAAAAACAAAACAAAAACAACCGTTAATGATTGGGAGGTAGGTTTTATTCTGCGATGTCCAAACATAATCCGTGCCATGCATTGGAGATGTAGTCACAACCAAGGTTCGTATGATATATTGCTGAAGAGTTATAACCTACTTTCTCTAGAATCCAGAAGACTACTTCCTGGAGCAATGTTTCTTCACGGTGTTGTCCATACCAAATATACCCTTGAAATAAAATAAAAAAAATTTAAAAAAATGCTCTGAAATATCAAATAAACTGTGTTACCCTGTTCCGAGAACAGTAGTGCGTAGACGAGCGAGCCCATACCGTATACTGTCTACAAGCACCAGCCAAGTCTGTCACTCTAATGCTGGTTCTGGCGCTCCTCTGCGTCAACTGGTGGATTCTGATAACCATCATTTTGAGAGATTTTTTTCTGTTTTTGATATATTTTTTTTTAACCTTGATCGTTGGTAATCGTTGTGTTTTTTTTTTTTAATGTATTTTAACTCACGTAGCATTAATCGTAAGCTAGTGATAAGTGGATAATGGTGTTGGTTGTGCAATAAGTGCTATTATTTTAAGTTTATAAATCTTCTTCTTCTTTATTGTGTGGTTAGTGCCTAACCTGGTGTCAGAGTTTTATGCCGCCCATGGGCTTCTGACTTGTTGTTTGTTGTTGTTGTTGTGACTTGTTCTGAGTTTATATTTATAGTGTATACCATGTCATTGTAATACTGTTTTTTTATCCCTAGTTAATAAATAAATATTTTTTATAGATAGGTACATAATATATTTTTTCAGATATGACTGTGTACGATATTTGTTAAACTATCTTCCGCAGTCATACATTCCTCAAATATCATGCATTCATGCATAGAAGGCCATATCCCAGAAGATCAGGAATGAAAAATAAAAATAATATCTTACTCACATCACAGAAATCTAGAGCCTCTTGTAAAGAACAAAGATCTGTAAGTAGGTCGTTTCTAATTTCCTCCGTTCAATTGTTTTTCAATGTTGAAATTCTGCCTTCTGCCTCCTCGGGATATAAAATAGGTAATGGAATTGTATTAAAACATCCGATTATTATAGATCCCTATTACTCCCTATTACTAAGATTTCTTAATTGTCTTTGAGAACTTATTTAGTAGGTACCTAATGAGATTTAATAATTAGAAATCTGACTTTTCTACAAATATTTTAAATGTAAAAGCGTGTGAGTTTGGATGTTTGTAACTTAATTACGGTTAAACCACTGATGAGATTTGGATGTAATTTGGCGCACGGGTAAACCATGACCTAGGTTAACATGATCGATATCTGAATATATGTACTATTTTCCATGAGAAGCTTGAGGCTAAATACTAACAGCCGCACGGGTCGATCTTCAAGGTTAAGCCGCGCTTGCCAAGGTCGGTATGCGGATGGGTGACCATCATTACATACCGAATTTCCTCCGTGCCTCGGTAAGCACGTTAAGCCACTGGTCCCGGCTGTCAATTGTAGGTCTTTGACAGTCGTTACAGGTAGTCAGTGGCCCGAAAGTCTGGCAACCAGTTAAGACTGGTAAGCCAAGAGGTACCGAATTACCCAGTACTAACTGGGTTGTGGAGGTCAGATAGGCAGTCACTCTATGTAAAATACGGGTATTCAGCTGCATCCGACAAGACTGGAAGCCGACCCCAACAAAGTTGGGCAAAAAGGCTAAACAGATGATTTTCTGATGATGATGAAGATCTGATGATGATGATTTATCTGATGATGAAGCGAAAATAAATAGTGGGTACATGTAACTATAAGTTTTTAAAGGATGCGAATGAAACCGTGAGCAATAGCTTGTACCTTGATAAATATGAAAAATATAATTTCTGAATTAAGTATTGCCCTAATATATAAAATCATCACAATGTAGACTGTAAGCACCTACGCAACCCACCTACTTACAAAATTTTCCACATCATAATAAAATAACTTTTGAAGACTCTTTTGATCCTCATTTAAATCAAGCACCCATGAATTAATTACGAGAGCTTAATTAGATTTAATTAACATTAAGAAAATCTTTGTAGAACGTTCTACGTTACTGAAATATATGTTTTAATCAATTAAGGCTCGAAATGGAAGAAAAACAGAGTATATTGGGTACATTTTCGTACGAGTCGATAAAGTCAATTGAAGGAAAAGATTTATTGTAAGTTAATTCAGTTCTAAGCAATTCGGGAAGAAAATGTCGTGGTTAGAAAGAATATTGATTTACTGGGTACCCTTGTTGGCAGGACGTTTTTTAGCCCATTATTTGGTCAGTTGATGTAAAGAAAATCTAGCAAAAATCATCCTGTTTTTTTGGAACGATTTGATCTTCGTACGTCTAACCTACACGCGTGTTGGTAAATTATTTATGTTGTAACGTACGGGGTACAATAAAATGCTATAGTTTTTAAAGAAATGTCTTTCGATTTTTTTACCCCCTAAGGAGTGGGACAGAGCAGGCTAGTGAAAAAAAAAAGTTAAAAGATACTTGTAAAAGCGGTTTTACACGAGCGTATTTTCCTGCGCGTATAAGCTACGCGCCAAATTTTCACTTCAGAAATCGTATCACTTATTCGTGTTTAGATTTGGAGCTATTGCATCTGGGAAGTCGTGCTAGCTAGTTTAATTTAACCTAGCAGACGCAGAGAAATTCTTTTATATATTTAACTAAACGTATGTGGATATTCTGTAGGTACTACCACCTTATCTTTCGACTACAGATGTGATGATGTGCTATTCAACGAAAAGACAATTATAAACCTTTTTCACTTTAGTTGAATATTTATACCTACCCAATGCGATGGTATTTTCAGAAAGAACACCACCAAGGCTTGGCTAGCAAAACGATAGTTGGAATATGAATTTGTAATGCCTTAGTCGTGTCTTAAAATAGCTACCATAGCTGCCATATTAAGTCCATAAATAAAGGTTCGATTAAACTACAACTCCAGTTCGCAATATGACTCTGTCAGATACTGAAGTATCTAGTGAGTCCGGTGTTCGAAATCCGGTCCGCAATCTGACTGCATCGGTGTAACCTTGTAGACAAGTCTCCAGTATTGCTGAAAAATCTAAATTAAACCTAAAACACAATAATTTACAGTGAGTAAAAGTTAAAATAATACAGTTAGGTAGCAAAAATAATGTTATCAATTTTATGACGATGTGTTAACAAAATTCAATATCGCTGATTGAAAGAGGCAAACTACACATTCTAAGAAAAACAGCACCAATAAAAAACGTTGTAAGCGTCATAGGAACTGGTTTCCATCGCAATCACTTGATGTCACGCTGACAATGCAATTCATGTACCAACACAGCTATTTATAATAATCTATCAGTTAAGTTTTTCATTCATACGTCGTAAAAACAATATTAATATCTGTTTATAATTATGAACAGAATAGTTCTACGAATGCACCTCAACAAGTTTAGATTTAAAGTAGAGAGTACTAAAATATATTTAACTAGCTTTAGCCTGCTGCTGCACCTGTTACATTTTTGATATTATAATAATAGTCCTTCAGACTAGGTCCGAGGAGCTCGTGGTTAAATAATAACAGCCGCTCAGGTCAATCTTAGGTTAAGCCGTGCTTGCTTAGGTTGGTCCGTGGATGGGTGACGACTCCTTACATACCGAGTTCCCTCCGTGCCGCGGAAAGCACGTTAAGACGTTGGTCCTGGTTGCCAATTGTAGATCTTTGACAGTCGTTACAGATAGTCAGTGGCCCGAGAGTCTGACAACCAGCCTTACCAGAGGGTATCGTATTGCCTAGTACGAATTGGGTTGTGGAGGTTAGATAGGCAATCGCTCCATGTAAAATACTGGTATTCAGCTGCATCCAGTTAGACTGGAAGCCGACCCCAACATAGTTGGGAAAAGGCTAAGCAGATGATGATGATGAGACAAAAATTCGGCCATGGCGGACAATCTCAGAGGAGACATCGAAGCGGGATGGTCTTCTCTGTATCTAAGCTAAGAAATTACAGCAGGGTAACGTTCTACCGGGATAAAAAATATCCTATGTCCCAACCCAGGATATGATCTATCTTTGCGCCATATCATATCCAAATCCGTTCAGTAGTTACGGCTTGAAGAGGTAACATCCAAACAGACCGACAAACAGATACAGTAACTTTCGCATTCATAATTTTAGTTTGGATTCCAGTTATGCGTCAATAAATAACTCATGATTAATTACTTTAAGAGCGTGTTTTGATGAATACTGCCAGAATATTGCTCTTGATTAATTTAATTTTCTAATAATTATATTAGTTAATCACCTGCCCGGAATCACAGTAGAGGTACAAGGTTGCGAGGTATTCAAGATCGTTTTAAGTACTATTTCGGGATACTTAAGTGCCTATTAAATATGAAATATAGGTCCGTAGTTTTGGAGCTAGAGTCATCAGCATCAATATAGAACAGTCCACTACTGGATATAGGCATCTTCTATCATCAATATCTGCCTATCCTTTCCAGTGGTGGTACCTCCAAACAAGCTTGGCTTGCAGCTCTTAATTTAAAGGTTTTTGGTCAGCCTTGCTGTAATCACGCCCGATCCTTTCGTTACTCTATTGGGGTCGGGTTTTAGTCTTCATGTATAGCATATATACAGCTGAATGTGAATTATTTTGCAAAGAGTGACTTCATGGATACATTTACATTTCTCCAATTACACTCCATTTAACTCGACCTTCGGCTCCTTTTATTCAGCTATTACCTTGAAAGAATCATAACTCTACTTAGCCTAGGCAGTAACAGTAATACATTATAACGGTTTTCAAGGTAAAATAATGTATAGTAACTGATAAGAAAGTAAGTAATTGCTAAGTAATGTACCTGTTATCAGTACGACCCCTCAAATGCGGAGGGTAAGTGTCAGAAATCAGAGGTTTCGTCTTGATAAGAAGGTCGGTCACACGTAAGAATCACTATACCTCTCTTAGAGTCAGGGCATAAGATTCAGTTTGAAGAATTAAAAAAATCCTCTAATTTTTAACCGACTTCAAAAAAAAGGAGCAGGTTCTCAATTCGATTGAATTTTTTTTTTGTTGGATTGTTTTTTTTGTGATTGTTACCTCATATCTTCGTCATGTGTGAACCGATTTGAAAAATTCTTCTTTTATCTGAATAGATACACTTTCCAATTGGTCTCATAGAAATTTCATCAAAATCCGTTCTGCAGTTTGGTTTTTAAATCAAAATAGCTGGAAAAAATATGTCATCGAAGTAAAACAAATTGCGAAATTGATACTTGACAAGGATTTGTGTGTGATGCGATAGCTAAAAAGGGTAAAATAAAAACGTTTTTGCAAAAAAATAACCGACTTCCAAAAAAACACAAAAAAAAGTAGAAAATAACTTTACTTTCGGAAGTCGGTGCCAAAAAAGTCAATGAAACAAACAATAGTCACCGACTTCCGAAAGTAAAGTTATTTTCCACTGTTTTTTGTGTCGGTTAATTTTTTGCAAAAACGTTTTTTTTTTACTTTTCTTGCTCTCCTCATTGAAGAACAAAAACGCCCAGATCCAGATTTAGTAGTCGGTTTCCAATAAAACGAGAATACTGTTAACAGTTGTTTTCAAAGAACAGCAGATGTTCTGAGCTTCACAACTGTACGGGATTGCGCGTACCAAGGATAGCCTAATTTATTTCCAAGAAGCACGTCGATAGCAAATTTCATTTCTATTTTGCGAACTTATGATGTCTGCTTTTCTCGCTGAGTGCTGAAAAGAAAAATTCCAATTGGAAACGTACTCGTAAGTAATATTTAAATTGAAAAGTGGGTAATATTTTTCTTCTTGAACTTAAAATAAGGTGTCTGTGTAATAGTTTCGAAGTTTTTCTTTGAGTTTTGTAGTTGAAAAATAATTGTACTTTTTAGTTCTTTAGGAAGACTCCTGTTGAAAAATGCTGGTAAATTTTGCGTAGAGTATATTATGGAAAAGGTAGGATTAATTTAATGTAAGGTTAGGCTCATTTGAAATGTAATTTCAGCAATTCACTATAAAATAAAATTGTAACTTAACACTTTTAAATTGTTGGTAAATGGAGGAGAATCCATCGCATAGTTTAGGAGATCAACGTGGACACACAGACAGACACGAAAAGCGAAAATATTTAAAGTCATCATGCTGCCACTGCGCGAATTATGTACCAATAGACCTCATTTAATAGTTCAATGGTTTTTATCAATAGGTCACGAAGGCCAGAGTGACAATTTAATATTATATTTCGACACCACCATTATTGTCAACCGCCGAAATTTAGTTGAACGTTAAAAATCAACCATCCTTGATATTTTGAAATGTTTTATATTCTTTTGTTTTTAAAAATACATAAAAATGTATAATATATAGGATAAAGGAATATAATTTTATTAATAACTCGATAACGTTTTGGATATGTGTCATGGATTCTATGTGGTTGATCGGCTTCTCTAACAGTTTTTAGTTTGATATTATGGATTGCCTTCAAGACCATTATGTAGCTCTAACAAGCCCGATTCTTTTACCAAATGATCTTGTAAAATAATGTTTTTATGACAATTTTATAAATGACCATTTTTCTTCTGTTACAGGTAACATCAACACTACATTTACAAAGTATAATTAGGTAAGAATCAAATATTATTTAACGCTACTCAACAAATTATAAAATTTACTTAAGAGCGTGTACGCCGCACGGCATTTCATACAAATTATCAAGTCCTTATTTTTCGAAACGACTGAACCGATATTAATGAAACTTCAAACACATAAGCAAAATACACAGGTCTAAAAAGTTAGTAGAAAACATTGTTTTTTATTGGATCCGGTGAATTTTCCAAAAAAACTGCTTCCATATAAACCTTGTCCTGGCAATTACGAACAAAACAAACAATAAATCCCAAATAGGTCGAGCCGTCATCAAGTGATGCTCCGTCTTATATGTAGCAATTGATTTTTATTTTTATGTATGTATGTCTATGACCTAATTACGAACATGTCTAATATACTAAACGGCTTTCCTATTCATGTCTGCATTTCTACATTATCATCCCTCATATACCATTCACTGCCTTGTTGGTCTAGTGGCCGCAAGCGCGACTATTGAGCATGAGGTTTTGGGTTCAATTCTAGGGTCAGGCATATTATTATTGGGTTTTTCCATCAGGAATTTCTCAGTAGCAGCCACGGAGTCTGGATTTTTTCTCGATTGATGGCAATAGGCTCGCCCAATATTACATGAGACTTAAACATAACTGGCGAAAAGTGGGTGTACTATTGGGTACACCTCTGCTTAACTTTACGGAGATTACAGGTGTGATGTTATGTTATTATACATGGTTAAATTTAAGTCGTTTTAATCCTCTTAAGAGGTCATTGTACTCATTATAACGAACAACTTTTACTATGGGACCAACCCTGAAATCGCGATATCAGCTCTTCAGTACATTTTGACGAGTTAGGCGAACATAAATGTACTGAACAGCTGATTTTTTTACTTTAATCATGTATTCATATCATAACACTCAAGTGCTGGCAACATCGCCACACGTATCCAAGTCCTTATACATAAATACGGCCCAGGTAAACCTGGTCCCACCAATATAGTAGAGATGTAATTTAGTATACGTGTTCAATCTAGTCATACGACCTCTGACATCTCAATCTTATAGGGTATATTATGCCAAAGGTTTACTTGGAAACTTCCCTGGAACTAAACTTAGTTGACTTGCCGAAGCCAGGGTTCGAATATAAATTAAGGTGTTAAGATTGTAATTAAATCTGTACATGTTTCGATGACGTAGTAAAACGTGGGATTTGTCATGCAGAAACATGCTACAAATTCTATTAATAGTCATCATGTTGATTACACATCAAATAATACATGTCACAAAACAAACAGGTCAATTTTTTTTTAAATTACTGGTGGTTTACATAAAAAAACTACTTTTTCTATTTATTTGACCGTAAAGGTATTCTACTTTTGAACGAAACAGCTGTTTTATTTTCAATATCAGACGAAATATTTCATAATTGATGAGGCTGGAATTATATATTATGTTGAATGTATGGTAACAGTTTGAGAATTGACGTCTGTACACCCTGTATAACACCAACATTTGTTGCCAATATACCTCCAAATATTACAACCAGTACTGACCAACAAGGCCAGCAATTTCACACGAATGAACTCTTGTAGTTTTTCTCGGATCCATGTAAAAGCTAAACATGTACTTATTTATTTAATTATTTATTTAATTATGGCACTCCAACGACTTATTCACTTATACATTTTTGGGATACTGTAACAATTAAACTTAAAATCTATAGTGAATTTGTCACATAAAGGTGTGCACAGCACTTACATATTTCAAGTTTTTAAAATATTACATGGAGTACTTAATATAGGCAAAAAATAAAAATACATATACAAAGCGTCATTTAGCCTGACCCTGTTTAGCCTTGAGGGTTGTAAACAATATTGTATTTATTACATTTTCTCCCCTCTCATTTTCCATAATGAGTTTAGATAAATACTTGAGTAAGTGCTGAAAATTGTGTACCGTCACGATCAATATGTCGGAGTATTACTGGTAAAAAAGTTTAAAAAGAGTAGGTTTTTTGATTACCAGTTTGAATGAGTAAGCTCTAAGAGGTCGTTTAAATATTACCAGCGTGAGCTTATTCTTGTAAAACATATCTTATACTGTGACCAGTGGTCTTAGTAAACTGGCTTGAGTATAGTTAACCGATAGATTTAGCTCATCTTTTTTTTGTTAATTCCTTCCGTCTTCCGAGACGCCCCGGAAGGACCTACTCTGACTTTATTGGTGAGGTTCTTCAGAAAGGTCAGGTACGTAGTACTCGCAACCGGGTGCGTGTATGACCAGATGTATGAACGTGGATGAGGCAAAAGGAGTATGTAAGGATCATGGCGTTCTGTGATTTCTGCCTACCCCTAGTGGGAAAAAGGCGTCAGTCTATGTATGTATGTTCTTCCGTCTCTAATCAGATGTTTGATTATTATCTGCGGTGCTGCGGTATATTCTAAAAGTCGAAAGTATGTAATACTAGCTTATGCCAGCGGCTGTGCACGCGTGGAGTACGATAATTGACCCACGGGATCGTCCTACGGGATGAATAGCCTATGTGCTATTCCAAAGTATAATCTATCTCTGTGGCAAATTTCATCCAGATCCGTTCAGCCGTTCTGGCGTGATTGAGTAACACACATCCATCCATCCATACTTTCGCATTTATAATATTAGTATAGAAGAATAGATAGTATATGTAGATGAATGAATACTTTAATAACCAAATTTTCTTAAAAACGTCGTCAAGCGTTTCCAGGTAATTTACAGGTTCACGGAAGCCACATACAGGTACTACGTCTAAATATTAAAGCACTTGCAAAAACACACGTTAACATTAACCTTTTATATCGATTAAAGAGAATGACAATGAAAAATTTGCTGATGGAAGCCTTCGTGAAGGTTCGATAATAAGGTCAAGACGTTATAGTATGGATTATAACGCTTTATACAGGGTGTTAGGTCAAACGCGGGGCATAATATTTATAGGAAATACCTGGGCGACCTAGCTTTGCTCGGCTGAAAATAGAGGAAAGTATATTTCCCGATAGATAGCTATGTAGATCGATTTTTCTCCCCGGTAAATTCCTATATTGCAACTTTCATCAGTCTTTCAGAGTCGTTTTCGAGAAAGTGATTACAATTACATAATTATAATAAATAACATAGTACAAATGCCTAACAACTTCTACTATGAGATCGACTGAAAAAACATGAAAAAAAAGCATCTGCATCATGCATTGATTTATTTATTTAAACTGTTCGCTCAAAAAAAAAAGGGTAGACTTAATGGCTTATGCATACATTTATTTTGAATGGAATATAACTCAACAAAGTGTAAGAAACAGTTTTTTTTTTATATTTCCTTCTTGATCCCATGGTTAAATTATGTCTCTTGGTTAACCTAGCATCCTGTATAAAACGATGTATCGATTTCTCTTTCATAGACAAGGCAGAGTGACGTTTTCACAAAGTCGTCGCATTATCGTTAATCATTTCATTTCTAAATAGGAATAATGCTTTGAGGCTAAGGCTGTAAATAGTAGGATTTTTCTTTCTCTGAAGAGGACATAAATAAATAAATGGCCATTATCGGCGGTGATTAAAAAAACTATTTATCATTTATGGTGTAACCCTTTTTGAAGAGCTCGTGGCTAAAATAATAACAGCCGCTCGGATCAATCTTCAGGTTAAGCCGCGCTTGCCTAGGCTGGTCTGTGGATGGGTGACCACCCATTACATACCGAGTTTCCTCCGTGCTTCGGAAAGCACGTTAAGCCATTGGTCCCGGCTGTTATTTGAGGATCTTTGACAGACGTTATAAGTAGTCAGTGGCCCGAAAGTCTGACAACCAGTCTTACCAAGGGGTATCGTTTTACACGGTACTAACTGGGTTGTGGAGGTCAGATAGGCAGTCGCTCCATGTAAAATACTGGTATTCAGCTGCATCCGGTTAGACTGGAAGCCGACCCCAACATAGTTGGGAAAAGGCTAGGCAGATGATGACGGTGGAACCCTTTTTATTCCGCAATCATACTAATGATAGTGACAATGAAGTTTCTGGTATGCTTTGCCTATCTACGTTCCAGTGATGTAAAGGTTTATAAATACATAGACACTGAATTACACATAATTAAATAGAGTTTTTTTTTATATATAAGAATATAATATAGTAGTTCTGAATTGTCATCACTACTCGTACATAGTATAAAACAAAGTCGCTTCCCGCTGTCTGTCTGTCCCTATGTATGCTTAGGTCTTTAAAACTACGCAACGGATTTTGATGCAGTTTTTTTAATAGATAGAGTGATTCAAGGGGATGGTAAGTATGCAATTTGTCAAGGTTTTGTGTAAATTGGTTAAAATATGATGAGTCTTCAAAATTCCATAACATGGTAGGTTTAAAATATTTTTATCAATTTCCCCCAACTTTCTTTTTAAAACTAATCACTTACAGTTTATCTAATACGTTGCCACGAAGATGAAACTTCCCTACACATTCTCACACTACAAGCTCTGCTAAGCTCCCACTTAATTGATTTTCTCCGTTCAATATTGGTGATAAATAAAATTTAATTAACACCATACGTTATTCGCTTCAGAATTCTGTCACGTATAAATTCTATCGTGGGATCGAACTCAAGTCCTTTCACAAGAATTTTACCTCAGCTCTTGCAGCGCTGTCAAAATTATTGTGACGTTTATGCTTGTATTGCTACAAGCCGTCGTTAGGTTAAGGTTGTTGTTAGGTTGGTATCACCAACAAGTATTTCAAAATTGTAATTATAACATCATGCCTGTAGTCCCTGAAGTGATAGGCAGTGGTTTAGGTCCTTAATAGAACACCCTCATTTTGTCAGTTATGTTTAAGTCACATGTTATAGGAAGCGAACCTATTGCCATCAGTCGGGCACGAAACCAGACTCCGTGGCAGAAAAATGCAATAAATAATACCTCATGCTCAACAGTTGCTCTTGTGACCACTAGACCTTATTTTCGTGTCAATAAGGTTGCTATTGGACTGCTTTCAGAGGTAAAATAAATGTGATAGGACTTTACTGGTAATTTTCTACGTCGTGCTATTTGAAGCTCGTAAATCTCTTGGTATCGGCAACTTGACACTACACGAAACAGGCTTTTGGTCTGGCTGTCAGGGTATTTGGTATACGAGGTGGAACGAAAATAGGTAGGATATTTTAATTTTTCAGCGAATTGTATTTTTAGGCAGACTGTGTTTCTGTAAGTTACTCATCAATAGTGAAGTGAACTGACGGACCGTGTCTGCCTGAAACGTGTTTAAAATGTGCAGTTCTCATTTTCTTTAAGATTGAAGTTCAAATTTTAAACAAAATCTTGCTACCTGTGCCTACCCAATGAATTAATTGACTTTTAATATGAATCCGTTATAGTAACTTAATCAATAAACCTTATTTCAATCTTCAGTTGATTCTCATTAAAAAAATGCTCATCGAGCTCCAGATATAAGCTAGCAATTCATGAATTTCTCTGCGATGATTAAAATATTCATTCGTAAAGGTGGGTGATAATTAGCGGTACAGGGCTTTACATGAAAATTCTCAACACAAGTCTGCTTTTATGTTCACTGTGCGAGCTGACTGGGGCTACTAATTGACCCTCTCGTCACTTCACTCTCTAACATATGTACTTCACAACAGTACGATGGAAGGAGCAAGCAAGAATGAAATAAATAAAATGGTTTAATATTTCAGCAAGTAACCTTAACAACTAGTGATCGGAGCCTCTTTTTAAGGGTTTAGTTTTGTAAGATTGACAGCCCGTCGAAATGTTCGCGCAGGTTTTACAATGTATTTTTGATTGAAGTTATTAATGAATTGTTATTATTTTTTGTGAAACATAATATTGGAGGTATGCTTAATAACAACGTTTTTTTTTAAAGTTCATAAAACTCGCTCGTGTTGCGTAAATCAGGCTTAGAAAAGAGGTATCTCGTGCCCAACGCGAGTCCGAGTTGTATTGCAGTATACGTTCCAAGGCAACAGAGGCCTAATCGCAAAATCCATCGAGCCAATCTTTACCTTTAGATACCTATATAATTGTCTTCAAAATTGACTCGTTAGTTTTTCAAAAACAATAACTATTTTCTTAATCTGATTACAATAATATCACCAAATTACGCGGTTTTTGCTCTCATAAAATACATATTTTCAGTCAATAGATTTGTGTTATTCTTCGATTTTATTTAAGTGCCAATGTTGAGTGACACGAAAAAATAGAGAAAAGCATTAAAATTAACCTAACCTAGCCACGAAGTCTGGATTTTTGCCTGGTTGATGGCAATAGGATCGCTCCTTATTACATAGGACATAAACATAACTGGCGAAATGTGGGTGTACTATTAGGTACACCTCTGCCTAACCCTTCGCGGATTACAGGCGTGATGTTATGTTATATGCTTTGTTGTTACGAAACACTAACATAACAAAAAGAACATTGCCTCCATTTCACTTTTAAATTCACTATCAGGGCCAGACGCCTTAATGACCACAGTAAAGATAACAAATGTCTGCTCCATATTTGCGTGTTTATCCTTCTCTAATAGCTTTAAAATGTTTAGCTCTGTCAAATAAGCAAAAATCTTTCATTTTTAATGTTGTTCTATAAGCAAAAGAAAATTCTAAATGACTGAGCTCAAATGCCTCCTCTTTTAGCAAATAAATATTATGAAATCTGCAAAAAACCTTTACCAAAGATTTTGAAACCCTGTTTCTTAAAGATAAAATATTGTAAATCGTATGAACATTCACACAGGTTAAAAATAAATGCGGCAGTAACAGTTACTACATGTTTTTCCACTTAGGGATGGCGTACAAAAATGTTGAACGAAAAACGTAAATGATGATCAAATATGAATCACTTCATCATTTGAGTGACTTTTGTTATTTCAACCAATGTCAACCAATCATAGCATGGTTTGACAGTCGTTGGTTTCTTTGAGGCACTTGGTGTCAAAATCAAGGCGTCATCGTGAACTCATGACACATACATATCTACCTACACATTTCACAACATGACAACTCGTACATCACAATTTTAAAATTAGAAGCTTTTTCCGTGATGACAGAATGCTTACTCACGGTACATTGTACCTACAGAGTTACTAATTGTTTCTTACAAGTCGTTGTATTTTTGAACATGAAATTCCGTGAGTAAAACAATGAAAAATTGATCAGACACAGCAAATTGAAAATTCATTAGCGGTTTTGCACGTTGCTGGCACCTTAAAAAAATAATTTGTAGCTAAGACCGAGTTTTATACAGTCGTAATATTAGTTAGTCTTATTTTAATTTGTTCTTAAGTTTCCTTTTAAAATATTTTTTTTTGTTAAGTTACCGTTTTGTCTAGTGCGAGACTAATAAATACTTTTTCTTTCTTTCTTTCAGTAAGCATACTTTTTCGTAATATAAGAGTTCACGTATCACACTGAATGTAAAACATCTCAGAGAGTGCATAATGGGCAATTTCTTAAATGAAATAAACTAGGTAACATCCACAGCCACATGATCAAAAAACTGTCGTTTTTACACGTTCAACGTCGATAGTGATAAGTTTTTACTTCAAACTCACTAATTGGTTTTCAATGAAATAATTTGATCATGCACTTTAAAAGAAAAGTCAAAGCAGTGCAAACTAATTGCGGACGCGGTTCCGAAAACGGACTCTGTAAGTGTTTGTAAGAAGGTATCCATGTCCAATTTATGTCTCAATTGATGATCGATCGATTGACTACTACAAGGTCGAACGATTGTCTCGTGATGTTTTATTGGTACAAGCCATAATCAGTCATGATCCTGAACTACGAGTATTTACTCACCATATTACGCCTGTAATCCCCGAAGGGTTGGGCAGAGGTGTACCTAATAGTACACCCACATTTCGCCAGTTACATATGTTTAAATGTCCCATGCAAACCCCATGGGCGAGCCTATTGCCATCAACCGGGCACAAATTCAGACTCCGTGGCTGCTACTGAGATATTCCTGATGGAAAAAAAAAACTAACAACACTTTGCCCGACCTGGGAATCGAACCCAAGACTTCATCCTCAGCAGTCCACTAGATCAACAAGGCACCATACATATGCTTAAATGGGCTACTTTTGTACCCCACATCACAGAGAGACAGTCTTAAAATGTAGTCGAATTTATACTGAATTTCAGCCGTATCCTAGTGTACCTATCAGAGTGAAGCTTGGTCTCTGTTGGATATCTATCTAGTCTCGTGTTGTTGGCGGAGGTTCGAGTAAATTTTACACAGTCTATACAAACCGTAATGTTTGTTTCTATTAGCACATAGTTGTTTAGACGGCTGATATTATTAATAACGCTTTGTTTTCATCCAGATTTTTGAATGAGAGCAGAATTATTGGGTAAATTAACTAATGGGGTAAGATAATAGTTTTTTAGTTGATTTGCTTTTGTTATACTTTTCTGGCTAAGAGGTTTCGGTTCAAAGAAATAAGTCGAGCATCGTTTGCCTAATTTATTGACAGACTTACTATTTTGGGATTGTTCAAAGATAAATAATCTTTTATCGGAATACGAGATAGTTCTTTTCTCTTGAAAAAATTTTCCACCGGCGCGATGCTAAGCCAACCCGGATTTTCGTAACAAAAGATAAAATCCGGCAAATCTGGGCTCCAATCTGGCTACCCAAAGACTGTGTAGAAGTAATAAAAGTGACGAATTCACACGTTAAGGTATTTTAGACCTTAAGAATACGTGTTATAAAATAAAATAAAAATATTGGCTTATTATTAACTTATCTCTCCTTACCTATCTATTTACGTCTAATGAAATAACCACCTACCTAAGCTAAACCCATTACCTACCTCCAACCCAAAATCTGTGCCCACCATTATCCATAAATTAGTACCAACACGAAATAATAATAAACAGCTCCAGGATTTCCCTCTCAATAATGAAACCCAGGCGTAAATCTCATACCCTTTCATACTCCAGTTTATTCATGTTCCCGCCATGGTTGGGACTAGGGATGCACGATACGTGCTTATGGATCGCAACTATGTACATATATGATACGATTCTTAGATCGTTTCGAATCGCTTCGATTCGATTCTCGAAATATCGAATCGTATTGAATTGTACTTATTAAACCCTCTTAGGGTCTAGGCAACATTCAAGAAATTCTTGTGTAGCTACTCCTTTTGAGTCGTCTTTTGTATCCTTTAAGTTTGTCATTTATCGTGCAATTTATGACAATTTGGTACGAAACGACCCATTCATTCTGATATGGACAACATGCAATGCTTGAATCGATACAAAAGTACCGGTACCTTTGTATCGATCCAAGCATTGTATCGTATTAAAAATATTAAAAATATCGAAGTATCACATCACTACTTGTACTTCGAGCGGCCATTACCGCGCGACCACTTATCGGCAGGTAACCCATTTGCGCGACTAGGCGCGGAATATTTTAATACTTCATTTGCAACAAGTGTTGTTAGTGTGCTCGTAGCTTTATTTAATAGTGATTGGGTTTGTAAGTTTTAATGGGGACTTAAGTCCTTAGGGAATATTGGTTTTCCCAACTTTAAGCGATCACTTAAGTAGGAACGAAGTACATTACATCCACTAATCTGCACTGGGCCCGTGTTAGAGGACATAATCCATCGACTATGGCCATCTCACAGATAAAAGACCTATGTCCCAGTAGTAGGAATGTTATAGGCTGAAATATGTGAAAGTAGGAACTAATCTTTAGACATTACTGACTAGCGGTCAGGAGAAACTAAGATGAAAATCCTGGATTTATTTTGGTCTGAATTGCAAGCGTGTTGGTTAATACTCGTTCCTTCTGTATATTGGAAGAGGATTTTGCTACTGCAGTGGAAAAATTACAAGCTATTATGTAAGCCGGCTCGGTTCCAGTTCAATTCACAGATATTTTGGAACTGGAAAACCCGATTCCGGAATCAAAACCGATTATTTTAACACCGGACGCTCCTGTCTGGGGTTAAACTGGCTTTCGTATAGTTCGGGTCTGCATTCGCAATGTTTGTTAGGTTGTAGGATAGACGAGCTATGATAGTATTGTGATGATACTCTTAGAGCCCCATCCATATAAAAATGAAGATCCTCTGACCAATCGGATGTTGTGACTGGTTGGCTACTGCCGTTGCGTTGTTGTTGAGTTTATGCATACAATTGCGATGTAAGAGAAGTATCACCTATTTAGGATCGTATTTGACGGTATAGTCTGGCAACCGTCGTTGGCGTGTTTTGACTTGACATGTGAAATTATGCCATCCTTCTTCTTTGTGTGAATACGAGCAGGATACAGTTTAGAGTATTCGTATAAACGGCGTCGCTATTTTCTGACTGTCAATTGCCACTTAATAATCCTTCAGGTGAGAATTTTCGGAGCCCTTAGAAAGCCACAACACGTGGTACTCTGCCTGTCCTCTTTTTAGTCGCTAGTCTGTTTTATGACGTTCAAATTAGTGAACTATTGAACAGTGACCAAAATCTTCACAATACTCACTTAATCAGGGGCCATTACATAGGTACACAAATATTATTTTACTCCGTCGAACCAACACAATACCTCATACCCACAACATCTTTCAACAATATTTTACAACCGTAATTTTCTTCGCAACAGTTCGAGCCGAGGAAAACTAGCACTGAACGATTTTCCCTCAACAAACGTAGATCGGTTAGCCGAGTGTGGCCGACTGCTTCCAACCGCGAACATTCTTTATTTGTGTTGTGTGTTAGGGTGCGGGTATATTGAGCGGACAAACGGTACAATATTGTGATAGACATAGAGAAGGAATATTCCCTGGATTGTAGAGTTTTACAGGTTTAATCAAACTCAAATTTTCTGTTTTTGATATTTTCTGTTTCAGGGTGAGTTTTACTAACGAAAGTGATCGCGATTAGTACATTAAAACGGCATGGCAGGTTTTGTCGGTGTCATACAGCCATATTTTTTTTTTGCGGAATATTGACACAGACAGCTCCTGAACCCGATTAGTTGTGTTGATTGTGTTCAGCTTTATTGATGAAATTTGCACTTGGTGAAAAATATGATTTTGGGATTTTCAAACCTACTTGAATAAGTTTTATTCGTCCAAAATGATGATCCGGAAAATGAAATGAATGAATGATGGAGGGTCTACCTATCTGTAACATCTCGCACACTATGGTATATTTTCATATGTTTACAAATAAAGCATTAACTGATTCTGAAAATGATGAGAATACATCTCCGTGTAAATATTGCACCTGAACTTGCTATGCATGATGAGGCTGTAATGTGGGAACATGTCTCCTTATACAGAATTGAACCTTTGTCATATTGTTCAACTTTACAGGTCTGCTAGTATTATCGACACTTTTTATTTGTAAATCAATGCAAGTTTTACAAGTTCATCATCTTCATCATCATCTGCCTAGCCTTTTCCCAACTATGTTGGGGTCGGCTTCCAGTCTGCAGCTAAATACCAGTATTTTAAATGGAACGACTGCCTATCTGACCTCCACAACCCAGTTCGTACTGGTTAATACAATACCCCTTGGTAAGACTGGTTGTCAGACTTTCGGGCCACTGACTACCTGTAACGAATGTCAAAGATCTACAAATCGTAGCCAGGACGAACGGCTGTACAAGTTCATCATTGATCAAAAATAAATACGTAAAAAACTCAATTCTCTTACGATTTGAAATCCAATCTCAAGTTCCAGCGAAAAATGTATGAATGAGAATTTCCATATCAATTTCCATTTCCAGAAACCTTTACTTTACTGTGTAACGGGAAAAGCATTGGTTGACATTCAGATGAAATCAACCACAACCGATCCAGCTGCGTCACGAACGTGAGGTGAAACAGACAAGGAGTCTCACGAATTTAATGATTTTGTGACGTCACATATTTTGCAGTTTACCTACATGTTCATACAGATAGATAAATTAGATTTTGAAATATGACGTCACGAAATTTAGGACCCCTCCCACCCCTTGTGTATATGGATGGCCCCCAAACCGTGGAGTAAAACGGACAGACTTATGTGATAGTATCACTCCACGTCTCTCACTTATTTCTTCTTTAATCAACGTAATTTCTCTGCACCATTGTGGACCAGTAAACAGAATACACCCAGTGCAATTAGTTTTCGAATAAAATGGCTGTATAATATTCGGATGGAATTACATTATGAAATTATGAAGGCTCCGTTTTGCCATTTGGCTCCGGATACGTAAAACAAATTAAAGGAGCCTGTTAGGCCAGTGGAAACACACCTTAACTACACAACAGCGTATTGGAAACTAATTTAAAACCGCGTATTGTTTTGTTTCGTATTAGAAACAACAGTTTAACTAAATTTATACCCAGTATCCAATTAATTTATTACGCTTGAGAGAAATTGTGGAAATACATACACATTTAATTTGTATTCGTAGAATGAACGAAATGAATTCGTATTAATTTCAATGTTAAGATTTTTAATTGAAAATACCGACTTTCTGATTAATTTTATTTGCTGAGAGA
The DNA here is from genome assembly GCA_964057025.1 of Standfussiana lucernea. Lineage (NCBI taxonomy): Eukaryota > Metazoa > Arthropoda > Insecta > Lepidoptera > Noctuidae > Standfussiana > Standfussiana lucernea. The sequence continues at coordinate 6,462,743 of OZ059807.1, read as the reverse complement.
GAGGCTTGATTTATTAAATTGTACTTCAATTTAAATGATATTCTCTGGTTACTGAAACATAAAATGGTGCAGTACATAGACGTTATTACCATTTTCTTTTCATTTAACTAATTATTTTATAAGTTTTAGCAATTAGGTAGATACCAATGCTGGCGAGATTGTTTGGAATGTAATTAATAGTAGAAAGCTAAATATTTTTTGCCTAAACTTCAATATAATAACTTCGTATAAAATCCCGGAATGATTTCAAAGTTCCGAAATACAGCTGTTAAATTAGATGGTGGTATTATCTACATGTTACTTACTTCCATGAAGTTTAGGAAAATATATATTACCTCTTCCGATCTCTGGTGGGCACGGATCGTTAGTAACTGAACCTTGGAGGCCTTTGCCAAAAAAAAAAGTTATTAATTACCAACCTTATGAAGTTGAACAAAATTCGAAAAACCCTTCTTATAAATATTTCTTTAGTTTATTTGCAAGCAGGTTTCAATACAATAAGAGGACAGCTTTTATTGGTTTCGTTGCTACTGACGTGCGGTCTATAATATTGTTTCTAAAGCAAATTTTCATTCATAAAATTTCGCTTTCACTACATTACTTTTAATTTATTTGCAACTTTAATCTTATACGTGTAGGTCATACCGTAGTTTTTATCCAGTTAATTCTAAAACTATTATGAGACTATAATTATATCTAATCTACCTGTACACTTTTTTGTAAACTTAGTATTTTAATAAATTTATTTTATTTTCCTTTTAACATTATAGCACTTTACGATCATCAATACAAACAGATTACAGATTATGTTCTCTAAACACACACTACATTCAATTAGTAAAACACAGACAAGTCAATAATCTATCTATGTATTTACAATACACACCTACATAATTATGTACATGAATGAATTGTGTTTATTTTTACACGTTTATTTCAACACCGACTTCCCTGCCGAAGCTCCAGACTGTTTGATATTATTCGTTCGGCTTGATTGAAAACGTAACGTTGTAAGTGATTTTTAAAAAGCAGATTTACGTATAACTAAATAAATTGGATTTTCAAAAGATTTGTTGTGATTTTCTGTTGAAGTGAGGAGAGGAATGTTGGCTTATATTCTGTGTAAAAGCCAAAATTCCTATTAATACTTCAACAATATTATGACTTTTTTGTGGCCATCATTTATAGGCTGTGTTTAAAATGAATATGAGAAAGTTTTAATAATAATATGTTATATAGTGTTTATGTTTTAATTTATAAGTTTCTTTTACTTACCTTCTGTAGATGTTGCTTGACCGAAGCTTTTTTTTTTAAATTACAAGACAAAATAAATGCTGAAATGTCGATAAACATTAATTTATCTGCAATTTCATACACAAATTTCATAATATTTTTTAGTGTGAAAATGTATGAAACTAATGCATTTTTGTCAAAATATGTCTTTGTTATATCAAGTACATTTGGCTTGTTGAAAGGCAGCCAATGAATAATTAATATATAATAAAACAGCCTGTAGATAGGTTATTATGTTTTGTTTTCATAAGACGGTGCTGAAGAAGTTATTTTTTTCTATTTATAAATTATAGGTTACGTTCTGGCCGGAGAATGACTGGTGGGTGTGAAATTAAGGTTCTATTATAGCTATTTTTGGTAATTCTCAGCCGCTTTTCAATATACCTGTATAGCGTTTTCCATTTTGGTAATCCTCGAATTTTCACATATATCCGAATTATAAAATTAATGGCTTCTCAAGTCTTTAAGGTTTGAAGTGATAACTAGACAGCATCTTACAAAAGTAACAATTGTGTTCGAGAATTTTACCGTAAAATAAGACAAAAACAAAAGAAGGCCAACAATTAAAACTATAAATCAAAACGAAACTGTAGCCAAACTTCTGTATAGAAACAAATTCGCGAAACTTACAAAATACTCGTTCACATTAATCAAAGTTAAAAACAGCGATATATCAATTAAGGAAGTTTCAAGTTCGACCAAACCGTTGACTTTAACAGGAATGTACTACTTTTACAAATATCTAGGTTTGTTTTAGGTTGAGGCTTTGACCAGAGTGGTTTATGGACACTTCAGGATTAGTTGTGACTCGGGGATGAAGCAATTAAAATATAATTGATTAATGAATACATCGGTACTTCTTTGTCAAAATACGATAAGTAAGCCTTTGGTTATATTGAGGCGAATCCCGCGCATGATAATTGTTTTAACGAATTTGGATGAATCAGTTCAAACTGCTGCGATTAGTTGCGCGACCTCAATAAACAAACAAATGACGCGTATCGCATCTCGCGAAGGGGATTTGCCCAGAGAACTAATTAGTGGATTTTCTTTTAGATTGATTTAAGCAAGTTATAGTATAAGTTAAATAAATCAGTAGATATGATTGATCATGAAAAACACCGCAGCTTGGATTATCGATTGGGAAAATCCAAAACTCTTGCGCATTACCAAACCAGTTCTCAATCCGCAGCGGTTTTATACCGCATCGAGCTGCCGATGCCGTACTAAAAATAACATCGTTTCTAGAAGAATGCCTGTAATGATCTACGGCCGTTTATTTACGTCCGGCAATATGAACAGACCGCTCTAACGAAAGATGAGCGGTTTGGCTCGAGTTAGAAGCGGTGGCGAAAAATCGAACCGATTATGCTTACTATGGATTCTATCCGAAATTTATTTATTTACATATAGCAACATAACAGACTTGTCCAATACGATGCTATTATTCACGAAATACCACAACATAAAATATCAAACAAAGAAAATTACACCCAGTAAACATATTAATATCTTAATAAATGTCTAATAATAATAATATGAGTGCAGCAGTCATTGTGACCATAGTCGTGTTGATTTAAGCTCTGTGTTTACTCCAGGATATATTTGGGTGATGATAAATTCATAAGGCTTGTTCATTGAAATGGAAGAGCCCTGTTTTGATCTCACGCTCAGAATATGTTACCTCAAGTGATTGAGAAAGTTAAAGATTTCATACATAGTCACTTTCAAAAGTATTTCATGTCTCAAACTCGACATTGCTATATGTTTTTCAGTACCATGTGTCAAGCCAGCCTATTACTGACTTTTTTATCATCATCATCTCGCTGATAGAATGTCTTCCTAATCCAGGATATCTGGATTGGTTTTAAAATTACATGGTAATGACCATGTAATTTTTTGTTTAATGAACATAATTTTTGTTATGGAAATTTTAAACCTTTGAAATTATAGAAGACTTAGTGTCATATTTTTTGTAAGAGTTATAATATAAATAGTAGAGTGGTATAAAACGCTTTCGCTTATAGCTTACAACAATGTGTTTGTTTCGTTGTTTTTTTTCAACGGGAAGTTTGTGTTGGCTCCTGATTTATTTCACAAAAAGTGCAATGACGTGCAGCATCACCGCCCTTGCTGTTTGTTTTGTAAAATTTATTTGTATGTGACGCAGCAATGTCACTTTGGTTAAAAAATATACGTAGGTACAGTATTATATGTCATCACCTACATTATCTGTCTAGCCTTTTCCCATGTTGGGGTCGGCTTCCAATCTAACCGGATGCAGCTGGATACCAATATTTAACATGGAGCGACTGCCTATTTGACCTCCACAACCCAGTTAGTAATGGGTTATACGTTACCCCTTGGTAAGACTGGTTGTCAGACTTTCGGGTCACTGACTTAACACTGTTTAACGACTGTCAAAGATCTAAAATTGACAGCCGGGACCAACGGCTTAACGTACTTTCCGAGGCACGGAGGAAACTCGGTATGTATGGGTGGTCACCCATCCACGGGCCAACCCAAGCAAACGCGGCTTAACCTGACGATCGACCAGAGCGGCTGTTATTATTTAGCCACGAGCTCGAGTATTATAAAATATATTGTACAAATTAAGTTGAAGTTCTATTTTTATTTAATTACTAGCGACCCGCCCCGGCTTCGCACGGGTGCAATGTAGATACTAATGTTTTCTCTACTATAATATGCATGCATTATACATATAAACCTTCCTCTTGAATCACTCTAACTATTTAAAAAAACCTCATCATAATCTGTTGCGCAGATTCAAAGATCTAAGCATACATAGGGACAGACAGACAGCGGGAAGCGACTTTGTTTTATACTACGTAGTGATTCCTTTCGGCTTAGCAGGAGTAAATGATGCCGTGACTTCTGTCAGGGGAGAATGGAACAAGAAAACGTGTTGCGACGACCCCAAGTCAAATGAGATAAAGGCTGGCAGATGATTATATTATTCCTTTCGGCTTAGACAACACCGGTTTTTATTTTATTCATCATTTATTTGGTGAAGCCGTATGTCTTCTTCTTCCATTGTTCTCTTCTCTTTGCCTTCATCTCGGTAGTCACCCCATATAACCTTACACAGGCCATCCCTCGCTACTTCAGGCTTCTCCTACTTTCATAGACAAATGTCATACTCAAAACGTTCCTTATAACATTTTCTGCATTACTCTGACTCTTTTTCACTGACTGAAGATATATAAATAAAAATATAAAAGCAGATCTGAAGAGTCAGAAAAATCCTGAATTATCGCGCTCTTTATACAAACACACTCTTGTCTATGTCTATACATCTGACAATATGACGGCAACACTTTAACAGCAGTAATTTATAAAAATGTCGAAAACCGACAAAGATATTTATCAGCTCTGTTAACATTGAGATTTCGCTTAAAATAGTGATTTGATGTACGAGATTAAAACCTTGATGTGGTGGGTAGGGAAACATCTGAAGCTGTTGCCAGCAGTTGCATAAAAGCTCAAGGAAATTTCACATGTCGTTGGTATTTATGTCAAAGTAGATCCGCCCTTGGTTTTACCTTAAAAGTTTTGAAATACCTAACTAGATTCATTCAAAGTCATCAGACCAAACGTATATTACGTTTGGTCTGATGACTTTTTTCTTATTTCTAGACTCAGAAAAGTCGCATTACTATCAGTTCAGTTGTTTTCATATGCTCAGGTAACAAACAAACAGATATCAATGCGATATAGATGTGCTTTTTGTGTTTCTGTGTTTTTGAAAGCTATAATGACGTTTTAAATAATCATAATTCAGTCATTATTATGCTATAATTGCTAAGAAAGTACGTACACAATTTATCAAATAATGATTCACGCTGATTGGAAACTTAACCCCTAAAATATGTTTTTGACTTACAAAAATGGTAATAATATTATCGTTAACACATAAAACGGTATATTTAACATAATGTCAGTTTAAAGACTTATAAAAATAGTAATTTCATTTCCAAAATATGATGTACAGAAAGACAGTTATAATTATTATGGCTTTATTCTTTAGTTTTAACACAAATGCACAGAATTATCTGTTTATTAGTTGATTAAACACATTATTTGTGACCGTTTTTAGGGTTCCGTGCCTCGAAAGGAAAAAACGGAACCCTTATAGGATCATCCGTTTGTCCGTCTGTCAAGACCATTTTTCTCAGGAACGCGTGGAGGTATCAAGCTTTATATCAAAGAATTAAGTCTACTGTCCCTTAGAGCTGTGAAAAAATCAAACTTCTAAGCCAACGCAGTCAAAAGATACAGCCGTTTATGCCGTAAATTTCCGCAAATTTACGACCCTCAGAATCTTGAAATTTGGTACAAAGCCACGTCTTATAGCACAGATAAAGGAAAAATTGCGAAAACAATAAACTTTTAGTTGATTGTCGTTTTGGGTGAACTTTTACTTATATACCTACAGGTTTGTACGGAATCCTCGGTGCGCGAGTCCGACTCGCACTTGGCCGGTTTTTTTCTTATAGTTGATACTTAACGCGTTTGGGTACGCGTGTAAACGGAAGATCGCATTCAGATACACGTGAAGTTTAATAGTTATAGTTTTATGTTTTTTGTTATTATCAAGATAACTTTCATGATAATTATCATGATTGCAGATGATATATTGTAACTTATGCTGTCACTCATGAAGTTTTACTATACATTTTAATTAATATTTACAAAAACATCCTTACTATTTAGTCTAACATCTTAATTATCTTGTGTACCGTTTCGTGTGAACTGACGTGTAATATTTCAAGCCTTTGAAGTTCTGTCCGCGTCAATCAAATGTTCTGCTTACTGTTTTTAAATATTCTTAATATTAATGTTCCAAAGTGATTGAATAGATCATCAAGCTTATTTAAGTACACTTATGAGATGTTAACCTCTAGAGCCCCGCTGGCACAAAAACGTGCCAGTAAACAAGTATTACCGTTGAGCCCCGCTGGCACAAATTTGTGCCACCAAACCCCGACCGAATTAAAACTGACTACAAATACAGTTTTAATTCGGTCGGGGTTTTGTGTTCTGGGAGTTGCTTCTCATATGAACTGAATGTCTACTGTTTAAAGTGCGTATAACATAGGTAGTATTAAAAAACTAAGGTAAGTATTTTAAACTGTTAGAAGTTTCAGAGTAGCTATACCTACAGTTATTCGTCAGTGTTATTGGGTTTTATCATCAGGAATTTCTCAGTAGCCGCCACGGAATCTGGATTTGTGCACGGTTGATGGCTAATAGGCTCGCCCCTATTACATGGGACTTAAACATAACTGGCGAATTGTGGGTGTAGGTACTATTAGGTACACCTCTGCTTAACCCTTTGGGGATTACAGGCGTCATGTTATGTTATTATTCGTCAAACAACAAGACAGACCATTTATTGTTCTAATTTACAATATCTTACTATCCTTAAATCATTTTAACAGTAGCTGTTCTCACTCGACTTAGTCTGAAACAAAATAACTCGAGAAAGGTATGAGAGACAAAAAGTCAAAAGCGAGCAAGTCACTCGGTAACCTTTAATTGTATACCAATGCTAATTATATTCTCCAGAAACACATCAATCAATTATGGAAGAAGAAAACAAAGTATTATTTTTGTAGCTCCTCAAAAGATTATTGAACAATAACTACGAAAGCAATGCACTTCTCGTTCAAAATAAAACAGACAAAAGCATTTAAAAAAATGTTCCTTTCATAAAAAAAAAAATAAAAAAAAAACAAAACACTCACGGACTGAAATGTTCACATAAACTTGCAGTTGTTACTGAACTACAAATCCAAATCTTAAAACGAAATCGTAAAGCTCAAATTCAATGGGCAATAAAGTAACAGGTAATTTTATGCCGCTGTAAATTGTACGATATATCTCTATAACAATTTGGAAGCGAATGTAATGCAAAATGATGTAAAGTTTCAGCGTGTAAAGAGGCGGAATTATACTGAAACAGTGAAATATGTCCCGTGAATATAGTAAATTCTCACACGTAGGCATAAATGTAAGTACTCAAATTGTCAAATTAGCCTGCGAAATTATGATACAGTATTCAAGCTTGTTGGCCTGCAAAAGTGTGGTAATAATTTTGTTTACTATAAAATGAGAATGAATTATAATATGATTCTGCCACACCCTTTTAATAATAATCAAATACATCAACGTCTTTATGGAGATAATAGACAATATCAAACTACATATAGCTGTGCACGAATCCTTTGCGACGGGTGGCCAATAATAGAACTAACGTCCCGTCAATTTCGTCGGCCGGACGAGTCTGTAATGTTGCTAAATAAATGAAACTTATGTTTTCAATGCATTTCACAAAACTGGTACAAATTATGTTTGCCAAGCGTGCCCCATGCCTAACGTTATTCGATCGCCATAACATTCTTGAAGCACTACTACGAAATACACACATCAAAAGTGTCTAGGGATCAAGCATTTTTATGCGGATTTCTTGAGATTGAGATGTGGCTTTGTAATAAATTTATGATTTTATAAATTTATATGGATCCTTTTTGGTGCATTTCATAATTTGAATCAGGAACTCTCAATCAAATTCGAGTAAAAGATGAAAATAAGCTGTCAATATTTTCCCTATAAAAACATACAACGCATTGAAGACATTATTAGTGCTACTGTTTCCCTACTACTGATTAAAACCAACGTTATTATGGAGCGGCGACGTCATTTAAGCAGGGAAGAAATGCTCAGAGCCGTGGGAATGATAGAAGCTGGTTCCCGGCAACGTACTGTGGCTTTAGCTCTGAATACAAGTCAGAGTGTTATCAGTCGACTTTGGACACGTTACCGAAGCACTGGTACCGTGGCTGAGCGCCATGGAGGACGGTATCGCTGCACCACACGGAGACAAGACCGATACATTCAAATCTTAACTCGAAGAGCTCCAACAATAACCGCCATGATGTTAGCCGTGAGGCTTCATCACTCTTCAGGGAACTTAATTAGCGACCAAACAGTCAGAAACCGCTTGCATGAAGTGAACCTTCATTCCCGAAGACCGCTACGGGTACCACCTATAGCAATGCACAATCGTAGGATTCGATATCAATGGGCTCTTGAACACAGAAATTGGGCAGAAAAACAATGGCGTTTCGTGTGCTTTTCTGATGAGCCTCGTTTTGGTATGAGACCGGATACAAGACGTATACGACACTGGAGAACCCCTGGACGCCAACAGCGATTAAAATCCTGCCAGGAAGTCCATCCTTATAGTGGTGGAACCATCATGGTATGGGCGGGTATTTGGATCGGCGGAAGAACTGAGTTGATTTGGATCAGAGGCAACCTCAACGCTCAAATTTATGCTGAGACGATTGTATCAGACGTCATCGTTCCTCTACAAGTGCAAATCGGTCCCTTATTTCAGTTAATGCATGATAATGCACGACCGCACACCGCAAGAGTTGTAAGACAGACTCTCGCCGCAGCTAACATCAATGTCCTGCCCTGGCCTGCTCAGTCGCCAGACTTGAACCCGATTGAGCATGCATGGGATATGCTACAGAGAAGAGCTCTGCCGAATATGGAGGGTATCCAGTCGCAAGAAGACCTTTTTTTGTTGTTGCAACGAACATGGGCGGCCATTCCACAGCGTGATTTGGATGAACTCATTTTGAGTATGCCAAACCGATGTTCTTGTGTTGTTAGTGTTCGCGGTAGAAACACGGATTATTAATTGTTTAAGTTACCCAATAAAATTTTAAAGAAAACTGTTATTTCAGTCTTTTTTTCGAACTTTAATGTTAGTGGTTCAAATGTCAAAAATCCCTTTATTAGGAAAATGGCAAATTTCTTTATTAATGCAAAGGTGACTTGGTTTATCGTTACTGTGACAAACGAAAACACTTTATTTGATGAATCCTTAAAGAAAATTTTAATTAATATCAATCAGGAGAAAAGTTATTGCAAAAATATATGTTGATCCCTAGATACTTTTGATGTGTGTATAATTATAGTGAAGCACATTCCCCCACATAGATAAGTACAAACACAACGCAAAACAAAACAAAACACAATAAAGGATTGTACGAACACAAACGGTGAAAACAAAACGCGGAAATCCTCAGACACACTTCAGAATGCTTATCTCCACCGCTTCATAAAATCCGCTGAAAGTAATTGCTAAAGCTTGCTAATAAAATGCTTCTGAAATACTCGGGAACGAGCAAGCATTATTTATTTACGTATTTTGGACGTATTGTTAGATCTTTGAGCATTGCTGAGACACTCGATTATGCATGTTTAATGAGGGTAGACAGTGCAGGATAAAGGACAAAGTATTATCTCATTTTTCTGAGGACCTATCTCGTGTTTGGATATAAAAGATACGGTTATAATTGGGGACATGTTATTAAAAATGTATCAGAATTCTTATTAGGTACTCGTTATTGTATTACAGAGTCGATGTTTTTATTTCTTTGATAAAAAGATCTTTAGGTACATGGTCATCCGAATTAATTATGAGGATGTGGTTGGAGGGTAATGCCCTCTCTTTTCAAGTAAACCTTTGAAGACGATTCATTATTTTTTTTTTATTCTAGATCTTGTTTCGTTGCTTGTAAGCCTGTTGCAATTATCCAAATTCATACTAGACTTATAAAATCAAAAGTCAAATTGTCTGTTTGGTACATTTTATGCCTTAACGGCTGAACGGATTCAATAAAATTTAGCACACCTGTAAACCATTACCTGGTTTAGGATATGATGAAAGCATAGCTTCCACATTTGTTGTGCGAACCACCAGTCTGTGGAATTCACTGCCGGCTTCTCTGTTCCATGATCATTATAATGTGGATCTATTCAAGGTGTGAATGAATCGTTTTTGTCTAGGCAAGCGTGCTCCATCCTAGGCCGCATTATCGCTTCACATCAGGCGAGGCGCGGCCAAACGCAAACCTACTTAGCATTAAAAAAAAATATGGCAAGATACTTTTCAGCCATTGCGAAAACAGGGACGGACCTGTGGATAGAACCGTCTAGTCAGAAATAAATTCCTGCCATAATATTATTTATCGAATACAAGGTGTTGCTTTGCATCCTCGTCAAATTCAAGGAGGTAACTATGCTAATGATTCTCGACCCGAATCAATAATAAAATGGGTAGATAATTTTTTTCTTAATATTGGATTTCGATAAGTGTAGGTCACAACCCACATTAAAATGCGGCCCGTCTAAAACTAGCCCTATAACCGCGCTTTCACACACACAAACAAACGCAGACGTTTATTCGATAAACGGGTGATTCTTCTCTTTTGAGAAGGGCTTCATATTATTCGATTCTTCATTTTGTAATACTTTTATAAATAAATTATTATTTATTATTATTATTCCGAAATAGTGTCAAAAAAGCAGCATTTATTATTATTGACCAGGTACCGTAATTTATATTGATTATTTACGTCTTCTATGACAACCTCCTGCATTTTGACGAGGATGCAAAACTACACCTTGTATAAACAGAAACAAATATTATAAAAACTTCCCTTCACATTAAAAATCTCAAGCAAAGAACGAAGATACATCGAAAATCGGCATCTAATGAATTGTTAAGATTTACAGCATTAATTATACTTGCGGAAATATTATGAAGTCAAGTCAAGTCATGCAAATTTTAGCGAACAGACAGTGCCTACTATTCATTTTGGTCATAAGTCATTTATTTCATAACAATAAAACATTGTGTTGAAAAATTAAGATAACATACAATTGCAACAAAATCAAATAAAATAAAATTCATTAAATACATTAGAAAATCAATAAAACAATTAAATTAAAATAATAATAAATGTCAAAGTAAGAATGAAAGAGAAAAAAAAAAAAAAAAACAATCTTATTACAATGTCATATACCATCTAGAAATTCATCGATACTGTAGTAGCCTTTCCCCAACAAATAGGTCCTTAATTTGTTTTTAAATAAGTTAACACTGTATATAGTTTTGTATTCTATAGGCAACTTGTTATATAAAAGTACAGACTGATACCTCGGACTATGTTTGACAACTTTGAGTTTCGGTTGAATAGTGTTGGGCAAATCTTTCCTACGTGTACTAGCTCTAGTTTGTCTTTGTTCATCAGTCTCAATTTTGTGCAAAGTTTTAACTAGGCTGGTTAGCAGTACTAAAATGTAAAGGGAAGGCACTGTCAGGATTTTTAGTTTAATAAAATGTTCTTTACATGATTCCGTCTGTTTCATGCGGAGCATAGTCCTTATAGCTCTTTTCTGAATCACGAAAGCCATTTGTAGGTTGTACTTGTAGCTATTGCCCCAAAACTCGATGCTATATCTTAGCCTGGACTCCACCAAGGCAAAGTACACACTTCTAAGTTGAGGTAAACTTATTTCTTCCCTCAGTGTTCTAGTAGCATAGCAGGCCGAGCTAATAGAGTTAGTTAAGGATAATGTCTCATCCCTCCAGTTCAACAAAGCATCAATGTGTACACCTAAGAACTTGACACTATCAACCATTTGGACTTCTTTGCCACAAGATACTATGTCCAATTTAACGTCGTTTCGTACTGTGGGCTTAAACAAGACACACTTTGTTTTATTTACATTCAGTTTCAAATTATTAGTACTGAACCAGTTTTCAAAAGCTTTCAAGAGGGCATTTATCTTGGATTCTAATTCCAGTATATCATCTGCAGTAACTATTGCATTCGTGTCGTCAGCAAAGATTATTAATTTTGTATCCTTTACGCGTTTTTTTATATACTCGATTAAATCATTAATAAATATAATAAAGAAGATTGGACCAAGAACGGATCCCTGAGGAACACCACGGCATACCGTAACTAGATTAGATCTGTAGATTTTTTCTTCTCCATCTACCACCGATTTTATCGGTCATGCCTGACGGCTGACGGTGGCACTAGAGGCTTGGCGGAAAGTTTCATTTCACTGTGGCTTAAATACGAGACGCATTACAAACAGTTTACGTGTCCATTTGCTGTGAAATGCCAGAGGGAGATGTTTTGGAAGAAATAGGGAGTGTACGATTCTAATAGTTTGTAGTTTACTACTTGGTTTGGGTAGATCTCAATGATAGTGTGATGTCGGATTGACCAATTCCTAGATCCATATAACAAATCCAACAACTTAACTGGCATACATAATTATGTGTTCTTGGGTAGTTTGCTGTAGAATAGAATAGAATATTATACTTTATACTACTACACCACTTTTTTGATTTGCTTACTTTTTTTTGTGCTACACTACCTACTTACTCTCAGTTGAATGGAAGGTGGTTTGGGGCGGTCTAATGTAATTTTGACATTCATCAAGTGTAATTTTCACGAATTTGAAAAAACAATGAAACGTTTCCTGCTTAAACGCTTCCAGCATAAACAGACGGGTTAGTCCCTGAGTACCCCGATCCCCAAGGCACCCGTACCGGAGTACCCCGATTTATTTTTATCTTGAGAAAGTCAATCAAAAATCAGTTTAGCTTAAAAGTACCGTCAGCAGATGAAATGTTAAACGCTAGAGCGTTTTTAGGCTAGCGGAGTTTTTATTGCGATCGGAATTGTATTCTTGCGATGTTGGATCTAAAAGTAGACATTATTATCACACAATTCAGATGCTATGTACTTAACCCTAGGCTATATTACAAACCACAACGTAATCCGCTATTTGTGGAGCATGACCATTTTTACGTGAAGACGGGAAGACCAAACAGATGGATAGATTGTTTGAGGAATGATATATTTATGAAACAAAAGGAAGTAACTGTCAGCCCGACGATTGTCAGGAGAGAATAGAAGAAAAAATGATTTGCGCCGACCCCAGGTAGATGGTAAGGGCAGTAAGATAATGTTGAAAATGATGACCAATTTAAGTTAACTTTTAATATTCAATAAACGGGCAAAGACCTGTCTCATTGATTTTCATATCTGTTTCGCTCTATTGCCTTTTCTGACCGAAGGATGTTATAATCCGAATCACGAAGCCAGAGTTTCCTCCTCTGAAATACTCTTACAAAATAGGTACTCTTTCCCAATACATCGCATTTTTACCTACAGACGTAAAGCTCTCAGTAAGTGCTCCATAACAAAAACTAGTCTTGTAAACAGCATAAATCTCGCAGACAATAACCATGTGGCACTTTCGGCATAGTGTTGAATTTCTATACGCGTTTACAAGCAATTTATTAACGGCGCTCGTAAACAATTAGTTTGGAAACGCCGAAAAGTAAGTGTTATGAATTAAATGGTGATTAATGATTATGTGTTACGATATGTAATACCTAGTCGTATTCAGCTGCATCCGGTTAGACTGGAAGCTGACATTTTGAGATCGGAAAATTGGGAACATTATTTGATGATGATCTCCCACTCAAGAGCAGATAAGTCGGACTTCCCTGCCACTTTTATTTGCTAACCTTGCGAATTCTGAAATAGGTATAAAAAGCTTTTGCCCACGGCTTCGTCTGCACGCATATCGAAAATTTTCCCTTGGGAACATGCTCAAAATCAAAGCAGTTATTTCAGTTAGACCATTACTTGCACTTATAAATGTCGAAAACCACTACATTAGGTACCAGTATAAAAACGATCCCAACTCAACTCAGGTCTATCTAGAGCAGAATACCTGAAGTTTCACCTAAATCCGTTCAGTAGTTTTGTACGAAAACGTAATCGACAAATTGGATTTCTTTCGTATTTATAATATTAGTGATATCGGAGTAAATTCTGTAACAAACGGGAATTCATGTCTGAAAAGAGTCACTTAATCCCAGTGAGACAGTGAGTGATTGACACTTTGTGTTCTTTGGAGCGGTCATGCAGTTGACGTTTGCCTTCTAGGAGCGAAAAAAATTTTAATGGACACCTATTTATAAGTATCCTGGGAATTGTGATAAATATATTTTAGGTAATATTTAACTGATCTGCTAAAGACTTATCGATCTTCGAAAGATCTTTTTTTTTGCCAAAATGTGAATTATTTCGGGTTCAAATATTTTTTTATCAAGCCCATACTCTCCCACTGCTGGGCAAAGGTCTCCCCCAATTCTTTCCACGAATCATTTCTCGCGCCACTTCGAATCAGCCGTCACGTTACGATTAAAATATATAATACCTTTGTTATGTGCTCATCAACTTGTCTATGACGTTTTTGCCATTTTGATGCTAAATTCACTCAAGACAATTGATCATGGGCGTGATCTGTAAACTAAAAATTTAGTTATGTACTTACACAAAAAAAAAACATTTTTTGTAGTTAGAAATATTAATTTCTGAATCAAACAAGGAGATGAAACTAGGACATGCATCCTTTGATTCCAAGCTGTTCATTACAAAAATGTAATACCTTGTCGATCACGTCAATTTGGGACGTGTCTCACATTTTATTGCATTGCACCTGACAACATGTGAGCAACAAAGCTGTCATGTCTCATATATGGATGCAATTTCACCAACGTATAGAATCTACTTACATATGCAGGTAGGTACGCTTTGTGAAACATGGCAATACTTTGTGGATAAATAGTTGTTACTTTCTTTGTATAATGACGTATAATGACGAACCCAGAAAGTTTTATTACAAGGTAATACTTTGCGATTCAGAAGATAAAAAGACCTTGTCCCCAATCTCTCACCCTCTCCTCCTTAACTTTCAACAAGAATCCCATTCTTTTAACTTTCCAGAAGCAAAGAAGAATTTTGTGAAATACCTGTAAACATTTTGATGCAACGGATATTCAACAAAATATTTTTTGTCGCTAAATCAGTATCACACAAGACTGTCACTTACAAAAAGCTTTCAAACCAGTCATTCATCAACACAGACCTAAGTGTCATCTACACATGACACCTAGTCATCCACTAGTCATGGTAGTTACAGCCACATTTTTTCAAAGAATTTTTGACGTAAAAATAGCCCAGTACCTACCTAACCCACAATGTCACCAACATTGATGGACAGCCAATGTATACAGTGGGCCGGGCCAGTCCACACCATCTGTCAGAGATGACGTATCCTGTCCCTCTGAACGCGTAGAATTTATTATCGAAGCAACCTTTTTGAAATGTTTTGCTTCGAATTCTTGTTTGTAGAATTTTCAATTGTATGGAGGGTGTGAAATTTTGTAGCTTCGAATGCATTTGTGATGGGGCGCGTTGTCTCCATTTTTTTTAATATACGGATTTCCGGTACATTCCAATATTTACTATCGCTATATCCGCTAATCGCTAAATAACTGGGGCAGAATTTGTCTGCCAAATGTCCGAGTTAAATGAGTTATAAATTCATTGTTGTAGTGTATGTAAACACCGTTTACATTTTTTATCTCCCTTTCCTTCTGTCTTCTTTTGGCCTTGCACCTGGTCCCCCTCCCCCCCGTATGTATCGGATTGCCATCCATCTCCATCTAATAATGTATATTCGGTATCTATTATACATATAATGGTACTCGTGGGCTGCAGCTGAAAATCAGCGTCACCGTGGTATAAATTGTGTTGCCATCTGGCATTATGCTGAGCTGAAGCCCTTTTGGCATTAAAAACTCCGATTATTTATTTTGTTTAGTTTTAATGTGATTTTTGTTTTAATGCCAATAAATACACTTTTCTTTCTTTCATCCGTATCGGTATTAACGGTATGTCACATGGAGCGCAAAACTAAATTGAGCGCCATGCTTTTAAAAATACTCCCAAATAGCCTTATGCCATCACACGAAAAACCACAAAATGATGACCCACCAAAATTCCACACATTTCGCTCTCGCATTTCGGTAAAATTCCCTTAACAAAAAGGTGTGTGCCCCCGCGGCGTGGCCGGCGGCTATTTACGTTCGTCTGGTCACGGAAGTGGCCAGAGGCGATAGTGTGGCAACTGCTAGGGTTGTCCGTAAGGCTATTGTTTATGGCAATTTTTTTTTTGATGGGAATAAAAATTGGTGAGGGATATTGGATAAGGATTTTGTGCTATGTATGTGTGCATTCATCACTACCAAAATACCCACTACCGTACAAATCATTACATAATAAATAGGCAAATAAATTTCAGTAGTATTTCTAATTAACTTGCGCATTATTTTGAAAGCGAGAATTATTAGCTGTATTATCAAATATTTTGTAGGTACTTCTACTACCTCTGAATATCATATGATGTGGGTGTATATTAGGTACGCCTCTGCCTAAACCTTCGGGGAGTAAAGCCGTGATGTTATATTACGTTACTTCTGAATATGACATTGAACCTGTAATCTTTGAAGGGTTAGGCAGTGGGCAATCAAAACAAACATCAAACCAATTCAATCACCAACAAAACCTTTA
The DNA here is from genome assembly GCA_964057025.1 of Standfussiana lucernea. NCBI lineage: Eukaryota > Metazoa > Arthropoda > Insecta > Lepidoptera > Noctuidae > Standfussiana > Standfussiana lucernea. Next base: position 6,446,118 of record OZ059807.1, on the reverse strand, counting down.
CAAAATGTCATAACTCCTAATTGACATACAAATTGTGTGACAACCCTAGCCGACATTGACATTGCATCTATAATGACGTTTGACGAGAACAAATGACACTTTAATTGCGATGGCGTCGTCTTACGGCGTCCGACGTCCAGGGACGTCCAAATTATTTACGGTGCAATAGATACAGTAGCAAGGTTTAATTAAGTGTGATTAATTTTGGTTCGTAATCGGTGGGCTTGTATAACCTTCGATGAAGTAAATAGAGTATGTATAGATGATAGCATGTAGCGTTCTGCCGCTTCATAAGCGTTTCGTATTTCTACAATGACTTTAAACGAAATTGACATTAGCTTTCGCTTGTTCATTTCAATTCAATACTACTGCAACGCTGCTCCACAAACGATGGGGAACGTAATATCGTGTCCTGCGTTTTTCGTTCATTACAGGAACTAATAGATGCCACTAGTTTGACGCCTTCAGCAGGCCAAACTGGTGATGGTGGCTCAGTTCAGGGCTGACACAATTTAGATGGCCATCGACACGCTAAGAAGAAGAATTCAATACTTTACTGATTTCTCCGTAGTCGTTATCGCTGGCAGAATTACAAGGCATTACCTAAGACTGCCTTTGTACCTTTTTTTGTGTGCGAAATGTTTAAAACCTAAATAAAAAACCCTTTCGTGTAGATATTATAATTCCGTTTTGATAGATCTAGAGAATACTGTCAAGATTTCCTATTTCAGCTATCTATTTACCAAACTTGTAAATAAATTTTGAAGTAATTTATGAAGGGGCACGAACATTACCTTGAATATTTTATCGTGAATAACTAGACCCAGTTCTAGGACGTCTGAGCGAACTTCCTATGAAAGATGACCGAAACAAATGTGAAAATCTTTGATACTTTGAACCAGAGGGCCAAATTATTCATCATCTATGTACCCTTTGCCCCATTATTTTGGTGTTTGCTTCCAGTCTAACTGATAACCAGTATTTCACACCATACAACTGTCTGACCACCACTACTCGGGTACTGGGTCAATCGACACAGACACTCCTTAGTACCAAGGCGGTTGGCTCCACGTGTTTTAAAAAGAAAAAAACCGGTCAAGTGCGAGTTGGACTCGCGCACCGAGGGTTCCGTACAAACCTGTGGGTATATAACTTTTTTTTATATGACGAAACTAAAAATTTACGGTTTTCGTAATTTTTCCTATATCTGTACTATAAGACGTGACATCGTACAAAATTTCAAGATTCTAAGTTCACGGGAAGTACCCTGTAGGTTTTGATTCCCGTGCGAGTTTCGAAAATTTGCGGAAATTTGCGGCCTAAGTGGCTGTATCTTTTGATTGCGTTGACTTAGAAGGTTGATTTTTCTACAGCTTCCAGGGACAGTAGAACTAAGTATCATAGAGAAATTTCAGTTTGATACCTCCACGCGTTCCTGAGAAAAACGGTCTTGACAGACGGACGGACGGACGGACGGACGGACGGACAACAAAGTGATCTTATAAGGGTTCCGTTTTTTCCTTTTGAGGTACGGAACCCTAAAAAAACACTTTAAATCGCTTAAATCAAACAATAGCAATACAAATCTTTATTGTATGTACATCTAAAACAGGAAACGATGGTTCTCATTGTAAATTATGTGCTTCAAAATAAATAATAGTTCTTGGAATAAATGGACGTAAACGTACACCCACAGAATCTTCGCCATTATTTCGATAGTCAGACATTAAAATAAAACGAAACGGATGTCTCAAGTTTAATGGGAAAAAGTACAGTAAAACTTTTAAAATGTCGTTATTTTGTTTGGGTGACTGCCAAGTCATTGAATAGTGGTAATTGTTTAGGTAATTCAATTGATTTCGTCTGCTTGCATAATACTGTCACGGTTTCGGGAATTGTTGACAGCTGAAATCAAGAAAAAAATGGTATAATAGTTTGAGGCCAGTTCTTCAATTTTTCAACATCTTTTCCATCCAACCATTCAACATAAGTGGTGCGTTTTCAATATTTGTTTGTGTTATTGAAATAAAATACATTTTACAATCATCATCATCATTCTCCTGCCCCTATCCTAGTTTATTTGTGGTCGACGCAGCATGTCTTCTTTTTCCATTTTTCTCTGTTACTTGTCATCTCATTAGACACCTCCTTTCTTGGCATGTCATCCTTCACACAGTCCATCCATCGTTTCTTTGGTCTTCCTCTACTCTTACACCCATCCGCATTCATACTCAAACTTTCCTGTCGACATCTTCCTCATACCTCCGCAGAATATATTTGACTATAACAAAAAAATAAAACAATTGAATAGAATATTTTAGAACTATTGCGCAATTGACACGCGCTAGATAAAAGTATGAATCTCCGTGATAAATGAGCAAGAGCCACAGTTCATAAATTTGTCATTGAGAAATAAACACTACATATGTATGTACGTAGCAATAAGATAATTTTTATTGGTGTTTACATTACATTTGTGAGGTCAAATGATTACATGAATCATTGTTATGGTAGACTCAATCGCGTAAGAAATAATTGATTTTAAGGCCGCGGGCACACATGTGTTTTCCAGCCGACTAATTAACGCTGTGTATTTTTTTTCGACTTATTGATCATTTTGTTTATAAATCTTCACGGTTTTTGTTTCAAAAACGATCTTAGTACTATCAACATTTTTATTCATGTGAAATAGAAATATATTTATATATATATTTAATTTTATATTTTATCCTTCATATAGTATAATATGGTAAAACGTACACGTACAGTTCCCAAAACCATGCACTACTGAACTGAGACACATGCATTTTTTGTGTGTGAAGAAGTGTGCCATAAATCAGGGTTCGAAATTATCAAGATAGTTATTTTCTTTGATTATTATTATTTATTAACAGTGCACCACTGACTACCTCCCTTTTTATTTAAAAGAAAAAAATGTTCGTTAAGTCCATCCAAAGGTTGTCTGGAAGCTAAAGAAAATCTTAGTTTAACAATAAAAAGGTAGATACAGATAGTTCAGCAATGTTAGAATAATATCATCCAAGAAGCTAAGAAAGGAGGTGTCTAATGAGATGACAAGTAACAAAGGAGTTAAAAATATCATATAAATTGTCGCTATTACATTTTTAACCGACTTAAAAAAAAGAGGAGGTTCTCAATTCGGTTGTGTATATTTTTTTCGTTTTGTGTTTGTTACCTCATATCTTCGTCAATTATTATGAACCGATTTGAAAAATTCTTCTTTTAACTGAAAGGATTGGTGGATTGGTCCCATAGAAATAATATTAAAATCGGTTCAGTAGTTTGGTTTTTAAATCAAAATATGTGGTAAAAATATGTTATCCAAGTAAAAGAAATTGCAAATTTGTTACTGGACAAGGCTTTGTGTGTGTTGTGATAACTAAAAAGGGTAAAATAACATTTTTTTTTTTGCAAAAAATAATCAACTTTTAAAAAAAAACACAAAAAAAAATGGAAAATAACTTTACTTTCGAAAGCCGGTGGCAAAAAAGTCAATGAAACATACAATAGTCACCGACTTCCGAAAGTAAAGTTATTTTCGATTTTTTTTTTGTGTTTTTTATTTGGAAGTCGGTTATTTTTTTTGCAAAAAAGTTTTTTACAAACACACTGGTACTGATATACCTGTCTTTGTACGAACTAGCTTTCTGAAACTGTCTGAAATGCCAAGCATTTTAATATCAGAATAGTCGATAATTGGAATGTGAAGATAAAAATAAACGTCGTATAAGAATCTTTAGCAGAATATTTTTAGTTGAATAATTAAGATGGAAATAAATATTGAGAGATGTATTTTATCGAGAAGTCCTTTGCGATTTTTGCGATCTTTGCCTAATTCTCGCCTAGCTGTTCGTGTATGTGAGTTTAAATGTTTGTTAACGCACCTACGATACAGGAAAATTACTAGTGTGGGACAAAGTGTTATAAAAAAAGTATAGTCGCGATAGGAGAGAAGACCATTTACTATACAAAAATGCAAGGATCAGCTCAATTTTATGATTTTTACCAAAATTTTGACTGAAGAAATTTCATCAAATAGAGACAAGTAATAAATGAGTATACGCCTATCAGATGTGTAAGTTGGTAACAAATTTAGGTTCTACCAAATAACGATAAAAAAAATTAAAGCAAAACTTAACCCAACAAAGAGACAATTTATTTTATTTTGTTGTAAACCCACTTTTTATGAGCATTTAAATTGTATCCTTAAAGTCTTTGTGATGAGGTCTAAAATTATTTAGCCTTCCGTGAGTCTCAGGTACATCAACATAACCCCTCATGTTACACGATAAAACGCAGTACCCTATTCATACCTTGTTGTTAATTACTTTACCTAAACAACCCAAATTCTGAGTTCAGAGTTAACTAAACACAACCCAATTTAGGGTATCATAAGCATAACCTTCCCTTCATGAACCTGAGGACGCCATCTTGAATTTCAAGACCCTTTTGTAATAACAAAGTCTAAACAATCATTTTATAGACGTCGATAAGGGCGGGACGTCAAAACTTACAGGTTAAAGTACTTATAATTGGGTCAGGGGTACACGAGACTTGGCTCGGTGTAACGATGTTGTCAGCCACAAAATAAAGGCGGCCATGATACGGAGAAATTGCTACAAAGTTTTGGGGTAAGTTTTTGTTTCATATAGCTAGACAGGGAACATTACATCTATACAGTATAAAATTGAAGTTTGTAATTTTTTGTAATTTCAAAACTTCACAGGTCTTTTACTGACAGATAACTGATGGGAAGGACAAAAAATAACTTTAGAAAAAGTATTTTGGAAATTGATAACAAAATCCGATTCGGGAAGTAATCTATTTATAATAATTACTAGCTGTTGCACGGACTAAGGTCGCGGACAACAGATAGTTTATAATTATATAAGATAATTATCATACACAGATGACCGATAGCTCACATATTTTGGATTACATGGATTGGATCACACTATCCCTAACAAAAATTATTACACTGAGCAAGACTCAAACTGCTTACGAGTGCACTAGTTACGAGTTAAATATTGTTTAATGTCAAATCAAACAGGTTTATGTGTATTGCTTTGGACAGATATATTAAACAACATTTTAAGAGTAATAATTTCCTTCCTTATCTTTGTAATTTAATGTAACATCTTATACAATCTCCTACTTTGTCACGTCATCGGATGTGTATCACGTCTAATTTCTTGCAATAATTATAAATTCAACGTCTATGGGCGTTGTGCCAGACTTTAGTATCTAATTTCTCGACATCAGAAGCATAATGTCGGATGTTCCAATACATACGAGTTTAGTACATACGACTTTATCCCTCTGAGCATAAGGTAGGACGTACAAATACACAGAGTATGTACATCCGACCCTAAACGTCTCATATCTCGATTTGGTATTCTATAATGCTGCTTTAAGACAACGCATACCAATGCGTTCAACTCTTGTCTTTATTTCACGATTGATTAAGCAGACTCACTTTCTTAAAAAAAAATTCCGTATTTAGTACTGCTTTCAAGATTTATAGTTACAGAAATTATTCGTTAAAGGCTACAATTTAGACTATGACCGAATGTCGAGCACACTTGGGATTCGCCTACGAAGATAAGTAGCTGTTATATTTTATTCGCCCGTTAGGAAAAGTTCGTTTACACTAAAAGGGGAAAAAGTTTTACAGAAAAATCCTTTTGAGTTAAGACGTGGAAATATGTAGGTAGGTATTTTTTCATTTTCGTGTTTGGTTAAAATATAGTACATACTTTTTTTTTCGCGGAAGTTATCTTACAAATGTCACTTCATAAGCTGAGTCTTATTATTCTTATGATTAATGGTGCAATTGCACTTGGTTGTTAGCCCGTATTCGGGTGGTCGAATGACTCTACTCGAATTCGGGCACCATTATTTTTTTGAATAAGTACCTGAAAGTATCTTCCTACGAACCAAACGTAAGTAAAGATTTTGAATTATTCACATACAAATCTCCAATTTGATTCATTATAAGCTAGTAGCTTATAATATATTACTTTTTATATGACTTATTTTGTTCGAAACAGGTTTCGGATATTATAATTAAAAGCATTAATTATAAAATTAATCATAATTAAAGCTTTATAATTAATGTAGCATTACAATAAGAGGCATGTAGGAGGACCGATCGGTAATTTCTTTAATCAGAGAAAGTACAGTCAAAGCATTAATAATGTTATTTATATTTACCTTTAACAACATAATACCATCAAATCTCTTCTTCCTGAAGAAATTCTTCCAAGATGGCAACACAATCTCAGAGGTCAAAAATCCTCGAGGGTCCGTACCCAAGATTATTAACTAATTAACCCTCCGAAACGAGCTCCTTAATAATAAATTAAGCATCCCTTAGGTGATAAGTAAGAAAAGTAAGGGTAGATGGTGATTAAGAATAACAGAATGTTCAATGATTTCTATTGTGATAAATAAGGTAGGTACATTACTTTTGTTATTAATTTCGATAAAAAAAAAAAAAAATATTTTGAATTAATTGCTCTGTTAGATTAAGGACCGACTTTTTAAAGGTCATATAATTTTATGTATTTTTTTTTTTAAATAAATATGTCGTTTTGACATATTATTTTGTAAACAAATTAGAAAAACTCTTTTTTTTTAACTAAAATAAAAGTAAATTTTCACTGTCACTTACGGGATATCTACCGTGATTATAGTTTATTTTGAGCTCCCGATATTTCGACGCTGTTGCAAGCGCCATGATCACGAGATGACTGGAGAATGCGGGCGGATGGTAAAAACTGGTTAGACGCAGACAAATCTGTCTACCCTCTTTCTTTGTCTTTTGCTATGCGCACTACTGGAATTCGGTAAAAAGTCACGGCAAAACACACTCACAATATCGTTAGGTTTTGTGGAGTCCTTATCCCGACGCCGGCTGTTCCTTTTAATTATACTCAACACTGGATTCCACGTACTTGACAATTTGAAGCCCTCCTCTAGATTGAAATTTTTGGGTTTTGGTATTTCAATAGCTTCTCCTGCCAGCCTTGGTATGTAATAGGAAAGACGGTTAGGGAAAGACATTTCATGTGCATATTACATGTGCACAGAGTGCCTTAAAACAACTTTAAGGCACTCTGTGCACAAGATCGTTGTGCCTGCAATTATGTCCGGTCACATTGATCGAAATGTCTTTCCCTAACCGTCTTTCCTATTACATACCAAGGCTGGCAAGAGGAGCTATTGAAATAAACACGAAAATTTCAATCAAGAAGAGGGCTTCAAATTGTCAAGTACGTGGAATCCAGAGTTGAGTATGATCAAAGGGAACAGCCGGCGTCGGTATAAGGACTCCACAAAACCAAAATGAGTGTGTTTTGCCGTGAATTTGTACTGAGTTCCAGTAGTGCGCGTAGCAAAAGACAAAGAAAGAGGGTAGACAGATTTGTCTGCACCTAACAAATTTTTACCATCCACCCGCATTCTCCAGTCATCTCGTGATCATGGCACTTGCAACAGCGTCAAAATATCGGGAGCTCGAAATAAACTCTGATCACGGAAGATATCCTGTATGTGACAGTGAAAGTTTAGTTACAAATCGTGAAAGCTTAATATAAAAGTTATCTGAAGATTGAAAATTTGGTCCTTGCACGATTTCATTGTTGTCTTGAATGACGCGTTCGCTGCCGCACAATAGATGCGCGTACAATAAGCGATAAAAGAGTTGAGGTAACGTGCTAATTCGAGGGGCAGGACTGCTGATAGAAACTCCACGTCAACCTGACCATCACTCTATCAACACACTCACCGCAAAACGCCTAAAAACAGAAGTACACCTTTTTTTAATCCAAAGCATTGACGTAACATGAAATATGAACACTGTGAAATCTCGATCATCATCATCTCCCTAACCTTTTTCCCAACTTTATAGAGGTCGACTTCTAATCGAACCGGATGCAGCTGAATACCAGTATTTTGCATGGAGTGACTGCCTATCTGACCTCCACAACCCAGTTAAGACTGGTTGTCAGACTTTCGGGCCACTGACTACCTGTAACGACTATCAAAGATCTACAATTGACAGCCGGGACCAATGGCTTAACGTGCTTTCCAAGGCACAGAGGAAACTCGGTAGGTAATGATGGTCACCCATCCATAGACCGACCTTGGCAAGCGTGGCTTAACCTTGCAGCCTTGAAGAGCGACCAGCACTCTGAAATCTCGATACATTTTATGTAAATGCTCATTTTGAAAACACCCACAGCCCCCGTCTTCCCCAAGTTATAAATACTTTGATTAATGGTCTCGATACTTCAGCAAGCGGATTGAATAGGTCTCTTGTGAGAACTAAATGTCTGTCTGAAAGCGCTCTAGACTTGTGGTTATAAGGAGTACTACACATTTGTTCGGGTCGAACCTTCCGATAAACTTTTTTGTTCAACCAATGCTGTTACTTTGATTACACATTGAGCGGCAGTGGCCCCGACCAAGCGGTGAGGCGCATCATGAGGAAATCGGCATTTTCTAGAACCAAAAAACAAAGATGTTATGTGACTTCTACCAACTTGCATTGGGACCCCTGCCCACGTATTCATTACGCTTCGATTCGATTTCGTTTTCGGAAAGTCGTATGTCTATCTCGCTCGTATTCGTGATGCCAAAAAAAGACAGACATACGACTTTCCGAAATCGTAATCGAATCGAAGCGTTGTGAACACGGGGGCTGGTGGATTATTGTCAGTAGGCTACCCTCTCATAGAGTAAGGCAGTAGTGGAGGCTTGTGTCCCAGCAGTGGGAACTTATAGACAAAATTATGCAATGCTTATGGTATTACACATAGGTACAGTACTTCAATCGGTTCGGCAAACTCCGTTCGACATTTATCATCGCTGTCGCATGTTCGGATCGCCCCTCACATTTCGATCTAAGGCGAGCAGTTTCTTCCTACGTCCATATTCTCGATTTTGCCGCCTGGCTGTTACGAACCATGCCGACCCGATCATGTGTGTAGCATACCTAATAACCGATCGTGAAAAGACGTTAAATTTCTAGGTAAATTTATTATATGTTTGGTTTTTTTCCTAACAAAGGAACAAAGAAAAGGTTCTCTCGTAAAAGTCTGGGTATAAGTACCTATGTCTTGTTTCTATTCATTCATGTGAGTCAGTCTAGAGTGCTGTAAAAATGTATAGAAAATGAGAAGGCAGTAAATCTATACCTACATGAGAATTTATTATAAGTACATATTATTTCATATTGGTAATACATAAAGTGAAATCGGGGGACGATAAAGTTGGCAGACGTTCACACCGTCTCGTAAGTTTGGGGTTGTTTGTTTGATTTATTTGATTTTCACTTTTATTATTACATATTATATCGTGCTAAAATAAGAGTGAAGCGTAGTATACCCGTACGTAGGTAGATCATGTCACGGCCGGGTAGTCGGTTATAAAAAAAGTCAGACTTTGTGAATTTTCTTAGTGATTTCATTAGATACCAATTAAAACCACCGGGCTAGGTAGGCCTTCTGCTCTATTCTTTTGTTAACTATCCGTGACTTTTGTATGCCAAATATTATGATTTATATCTGGCATACAAAAGTCACGGATAGTTAACATTGGAGACAAAGCACACTTCGCGTGATAACAGTGGGCTCGGCCCCAATTACATGGGACTTAAACATAACTGGCGAAATATTATGAGTGCACAATTAGGTACACCTCTGCCTCTCACTGCCAACCCTTCGACGATAACAGGCGAGGTCAGATATATGTTGCAAAACAGACACCCACTTTTAATCTCCCCGCCTAACATCCACAACTCACCATCTACGTAATTAATACTAAAACAATTTCCCTGAAAAATAATACCTAAAATAGCTTACACAGTTTGTCCATCCATCAACAGTATAACAAAAACCTTCCCTTATTAGGCTAGGCTAGCTGTCAGCCGTTCGTCGTTCCGTTTTATTGGACTGTCAGCCTTATTGGAAGGTGGCGAAGGATAGGCCATTAATTTGTTACGGAATTACATGTACCAACGTGTGGGACGTAAATTGAAAGAGCACTTTGACGTTGATTGTTTGGTCCTTGAGTGCTTCGGTGTGTGAGGCGGCCGTTCATTTTTTTTGGGGGAAATTAGTTGGTTATTTGGATTAAGTAGATCCTTCCTAAATTTCAGAAAAGAATTTATGTTTAAATGTTTGTAACAAAAAAACCTAGCTGCAGGAAGATTTTTAACAATTTATTTTATTAGGCAACTATGATGGCAAAAAATTATTTAGTATTTAGTCGTTCAGATTAATTCATGTGAATAGGTCGGTTTGCTTTTAGGGCCATTTGCTTATTTATATTACGTTTTTATAAAGCGGAGTTACAAAAGCGATGAAAGTTCTGAAAATTATTTTGTCATGAACATCTAATGTCACTTACTCAAAATTAAAACCTAGTGGAACTTAGTAGTAGCTGTGATCTTCCAACGGCTGCAAAACCGATAAAAATAAAATACGCGTGTGACCTGATTACAGGTTTAAAACTAAAACTTCGTTATAATGGAGCTAACTAGATTTTTATTTAAAAGAGACATTGCTAAGAGAGGTATATACACGAAAGTAGATTTCCTGTATCCAGCGCTGTGACATTTAAAAAATAAATGAGACCACTATCCTGAGATAGGGGCATTTTGGCCTCGTAAAAGCATTTTTTTAAATGTTTTTTGTTTTGCAAGGATTTTCTCTCGGTTTTACCCGCGTGCAGTCGGAAATTATCCAAAGGGAATAAATATATAATCGAGATAAAAAGTGTCGTATAATCCTAATCTCTAAATCTAGCTCATAATATGCCTGTGTTCCACGAATCATCGAAATCCATTCAGTCGTAAAAGCTTGAAAAGACAACAAACAGAATATTACTTTAACAGAGTTACTTTCGCATTTATTAAACGACTTCAAAAAAAGGAGGAGGTTCTAAAAATAGTGTTATATTCTTCATTTCTCTTTATTTTTTTTTCTAATCTTAAATATTTTGACTGCTTTGTTGGTCTAGTGGATGCAAGCGCAACTTCTGAGCATGAGGTCCTGGGTACTATTCCGAGGTCGAGCAAAGTGTTATCGGGTTTTTCCAACAGAAATTTTGCAGTAGCAGCCACGGATTCTGGGTTTGTGCCCGGTCGATGGCAATAGAAGTTTAAACATAACTAGCGAAATGTGGGTGTACTAATGGGTACACCTCTTCTTAACTCTTCGTGGATTACAGGCTTTATGTTATTATATTTTTATATGTTCTTATTATTAGTTTTTTTCTAATTGTTTTTTTCTTTTTCTAATAATAATTTCTTCTTGTTCTAATCCCAACATATATTATAATTTGACTCTTCAAGAGTCGTTTTGAAAAACAAATAATGTGTCTCGATAGTCTCCACTTGGTATGTAGCCACTATTGCAGAATCTCGGTGTCGAAATTTTAGAGTTCATTCATTCTAGAAATCTTCCACAATCGGCACATAATTAAAATTAGCAAGCCTATTTTAAACGAGCGTCTCACAGCCTAAAAATGTCAGTGTACTAATTTGAAAATGTCTAAGGAAAGTACTGGACATCAGAAGTTTGGGGTCAGATGTACAATACACTCTGTATTTGCATGTCATACCTTATGCTCAGAAGTATAAGGTTGGATGTAAAAACTCTCTGCATTGGTACATCCGACCTTCTGCCTTTGATATCCAGTTTTGTTCGTGATCACTAGGGTTGACAGCCCGACACCCGCCCACGCCCGCCAAATAAAAACTTTTTCGTCCAACGTATGAAACATCTGGCTGAATCGAATATAAATATTTTATTCTGTTAACTGTCGTACATAGCGTACAATCAATTTATTTTTATATTGATAGCTTTTTATAGTGCTGCAGTATTTTGTTTTTATGAACGAAATCGTGTGTTTGGTAATACTACTTTTTGTTTTCCTAGGGCAGGGATGGCGAACCAATGGCACGCGTGCCATACACACCCGATTTTAACCGAGATGATTCATTAACATTATTCGCTTAGAAACCGTTTAGCAGATGATTCCAGTTCAGCGTGCATTCTACCAAAAGTAACTTAAATTGGGGTTTTACCCCAATTTAAGTTATTTATCATCTAATCTGCAACACAGAAGTCACACTAATGTTACTTTAATTTGAGTTACACGTATAACTGAAACATTTATACAGTGCAAAATTTTGGTAGTACATAAAGAGTTTTCAGTCATTTTCACAATAATAACTAAGTCAAAATTATTTGACGGCACATCTATGGCCTCATTAAACATTTCTTAACAAAAATGGCACGTTGATCCATAAAAGTTCGCCACCCCTGTCCTAGGACTTTGTGTAAGTAAACTTCAATATTATCCGAATTGCCTGCTGATAAGAAGCCAGAATAAAAGAGGCAATTTTTCCAAATTAGCTTTCTCCCTTAAAAGTTTGTAAACTATGTTCATAGAAATGTCGTTTTCAGATTCTTAAGGGAGAATCTGAAAACGGCTTTTACTAATAGTTTATTATTATTATTTTTTATTATACAGGGTGGAAACTTTCAGCGCGGCAGTAAGGTGAACTACCTTAACCGTTACAGATACACTAAAATGGTCTTACGAGACTATCCATAATTTTCTCGAAATTTTGAACCCCATTCACAGATTTAAAAAAATAATACAGTTTTCTAAAAAATGGCCATTTTACACAAATTCTTTTTTTTATGCCAATCGATCCTGTTTCTAATACGGATCAAAAACTTGTTTGGGGACCAACCAAGGTTGGAGTACTAAAAAAGTCAGTAATTGCAAAAAACTTTTCCCATACATTTTGTATGAAAGTTTTTTCATGCCAGTCGATCCTCTTTCTATTACTAATCAAAAACTTCAATATGAAGAGTTATGCCATGTGCTCAATTTCTATCTACCATGGGCAATCAATTCGTATTCATAAGTCAGAAGGCCTAGTGGTGGCGCCGTCGGACTGCCAAGTCATAGGGCTCGAGTTCGAACCCAAGACACGCACCTCTGATTTATCGGGTACATGTCCGTATTGTATAATTATCACTTGCTTCGGTGAAGGAAGGAATCCAAACCAGGATGTCTGTGAGATATTTCTCGACGGCATTTAAAGCCAAGTCAGGAGCCCATAGGCGGCATAACAACTTTGACGCCAAGTTAGTTACTAACCACACGAAAAAAAGATATGTAAGTCAGAACGATTTAAAAAAAATCAATGTTTAATTAAACCTCATAGAATTTAAATTAAATCGAAACTTACATCCACTTAAACCATCAATAACTAGCACTGCCAAATAATCCATAAAAGTGAATATACATATGCATATCACTGAAAACAATTCGCGGTTTCGTCCCAAAACTTTCAACGTTTTTTTTTTTATTTATTTATTTACATTCGTGCTAACGCCTTCAAAACATCTAAAATGAAAATGTTGAATAATTTAATACTACGAAACGAGCCGGGGTTGCTCGCGCGATTCACAAATCCGGCTTTAAGGCTAAAATCCCTGTATTTTCTATTCGCTTGCCTTTATTCGTATATGAATAACCCGCCTGCGTGTCGCGGGTTCTATACAAAATTCATACAAGCTTCCATTAAAGCATACAATGTTGATAGCTATTGATAATTTCAATTTTGGTTAAGAATAAGGCATGGGGCTCGTGGCTTAATAATAACAGCCACGCGGGCCGATCGAAGGATAAGCTACCTTTGCTGAAGTCGATATGTAGATGGGTGACCATCCATGTCATATTGAGACCGTTTCGAGGCTTGGAAAGCATGGATGGGCAAGAACTCCATGTACACCACACATACCACTCCATAGAGATCTACGCTTTGGAATGGGTAACTACAGTACTTTCACAAGTTATTTTGCCATGTGACTGGGACTGTAGCTTCGCTTTTTTTTTGGTTTTTGACATTCAAAAGTGCCTGTAATGGTCTAATTGAAATAAATGCTTTGAGTTTGAGGTTCCGGCTGTCATTTATGGAAACCCGAAAGTCGGACTACCAGTCTTAAATAGGGGTATCCTATTGCGTAGTTACAGTAACTGTCTTTTGGAGATTCCGTTTACTGTGGAGGTCGATCTAAACATAATTGAAAAAAAGGTTATGCAGATGACAATGTTAAAATTTAGACATTGAATTAACATTCATCAAACTTTTAGATAAACCAAAATTTGAGTTTCAGCGAATTAGTAATGAATTAAATTAGATTTTCAGTTAGTGCTTTTACTTGTTCAATGAATTGGATTATTTCTAAAGAAACTTTAGGTACGAATAATTTAAATTAGATGTCTTTCTAAATAGATAATGAAAATGGCATGTAAAATGTATGTTTTTCAATATAATCCATTTCATGTTAGTTGCCCAGATTTTGGAGTAACTCAGGACCTAATTGATGGAAAACCCGATCAATGAGTAACACTGAATCCGAAGTTAACCCCTTTAAGGTAAATTGAGCGCACTTACGTGATATAAGAGTTTATATCAATAGTTTTTCGAAGAAATAAATCTGGTTTATTTCAGATAGTTCTTTATAGAAAAGATCTGTTGTTGAGAACATTTAAAGGATAGTTTGAACTAGCTTTTTATAGGCAGTTAAAAAAGATGAAACACAACCGAACAAAAGCGATCAGTCGCAAGAATACCCGATTATCGCGTTTGTATGTCACTCTTTTATGAACTTTTAAGGTGCGGCCTTAACCCTCAAAACATAAGTTCAAAATATAACTAAAGCGCAAACAAAACAAAAATAAAAAGACTGTACAGTACCTATCCTCATAGAGCAAAAAAAAGTTTCAATAAAGAATCTTGAGCTTCACTTTAATATAAGACGCGCGTAGGAAAAAGAATTCAAAAGAAAGATCAAGAGCTTACCCTGAATGCATTGTGACGGGCTCCTAATTCAATGAGTCCCCCGTTCATTTCGAACAAATTGTTTCTCGTTACTGTCTTAAGGCGTGCGCAGACTTCACGACTGTGACGTTGATTGATTAACGACGATACGCTGGGAAGTGGGCAGTCTCCTTTGTAACAGTAATTGCGATTCGGGTAACGATTGATAATGTGTGAAACGGTTTTTGTTTTTAGTACAGGTAGTGTAGGAATTTGTTGAAAAAAAGTTGTAAATATTATCAACTAGCTCTTGTCGCGTTTTTGTCGAAAATTATACTACAAGAACGTCCTGTTTTCAGTTTATGGTACATGGGGATAATGTATAATCCTTTTAGTGAAAGAATTTTTAGGATCAGATCAGTAGTTCCAAAGATTTCCCCTACATCAAAACTTTACCTCTTTAAAGCTAAATCTTCTTGTGTACATTAATTACTTGTTTCGAGTATTTCAGTAAGTTCGACAAATATAATAATGGGTGTAAAAGTACCCTTAACGAAGTCAAAAGGCATGTTTTCCCCGTAATTGCGTACATTTTTTTATTCTAGCTAGACCATACCTGGGAACCTTGTAGTTACGGAGATATTGGGGTCAAATGTCCAATTTTTTCATAGGTTTTTTTTATAATACAAGTTTTTATTGATATTACTTTACTTTAAATACCTCCACTACCCCAGTACTATTCAATGCATCCATCAACACAATGTTTTGAGTCCGTTACATTGAGTCTTACCGCAAAACGTGATTTTTCACTCCAAAAAAAAAGTCACTGTGTAGTTAATGTACAGAATGCTTGGTTGCGGGCTTCGTGAAGTGTCCGTTTACACCCTGTATAATACGATATTCTTTTACATCTTCATTTTAGAAGGCATTCTTAAAAAAATATTTGTCCTGGGCTATATCGACCTGACGTTGATTTTTTTGTAGGTCAATTTTGGTAAGCATGTGACTAAGTTACGATTTCTTTATTTTGTTTACTATTTTTATCCTGTTATGTTTTATAGAAAGCTTAAGTAAATTGCTAAGCTCGAAAATCAATATCTCGTAGGTAAATTTATAAAGATTTTGCAAACCAATTCCATTAGAGCACCATAATAAATCATTTTCTCAATGTTTTATGAAAATAATAAATCATGTTCCATTTCTAAATTGGCTTCGACAAAAGGTTTTTATGGTGGTATATAAAATATTATGATGTACAGTGCCGTGGTTAGATCACCCCTTTTATGTCATGATATATCGTTAGAGGCATTACGGCTAATTCAAGTGAATGGGAACGGTGATTATGGATCTAAAGGCCATGTTTGGTGATTTATGTAATGTGTCTTTGGGTCGTCCACTTCTGGGTATCTCTGTAGCGTTAGCCTTAAAAAGTTTCCGGGTATAGTAGCAAATGATGCGCACGACATCTGGTTCTTTGGTTTGAATGACAATGAAAAATGGCTATAGGCCCGTCCCCAATTTTTTTTAGTTACCTGTATTGTCCTACTGCTACCTTCCACTCTTTTCTCTGTGCGAAACGCGCCTAGGTTGGTAATGCCCGCCCCCCTTTTTAATAGGACAACGGGCAAAATGTGGGTGTACTATAACGTACCGCTACCGGACTAACCCATCGGCTAAAACAGGGCTGTTGTTATGTAATGAAAAGCGCACTGGAAAAAAGTGCATTAACTACATTTTTCGTAGCGACTATGAATAAATTTTTTGATGTTTTTTTGTTAATGTATAATGAGGATTTTAACTAAAACTGCATTACTGAAAAGGAAATTAAAAAAAAACTAAACTAATTTCATTTGTTTTGAAGACTCCCGCAACTTTCCCAAGTCTGAAGAAGACTTTAAAATAAACATTTTCAATTCTACTCTTCGGGAAGGTCCTTGTTTACTTAGAATAAATTACTTCGTCAGTAATGAACTGTTTTTAAAGAGACTGCTTTGCTTGCACTTAAGAACTTAACTTGAACTTAAGAAACTAAAAAAGAACAATGATCAAGGTTTGGTGTTGACTTAGTTCTTCGCTTTTTTTTCTTACAAATTAGATGGTAATGATGTCTTCTTGGGAACTTTGAAAGTTTAAAAAAAATAAAACATACAACCGAATTGAGAACCTCCTCCTTTTTTTTGAAGTCGGTTAAAAAAGCGGAAAATTCAATGAAAGGATTTTTTTTTATTAATTTTTTATTGCAGTACTTTTTCTAATTCCAGCGTCTGTCGTGCAATTCATTAACGTTATTTTCTATTTCATTAGTCTTGCTTCCATGTTTACCTTGCAAAAATCTGAAACACTAGTTATGTTACAGATTCTTGTGATAGCCAAATTGTTTGTGGCAAAGGGTATTTCCAGTCACTGGGTTGTGAAGGTCAGATAGATAGTCAAAGTGGTAGCATTCCGATGCATCCCGTTGGGCCCTCTGGAACCCGCCCCTAACATAATTATGTAGTTCTTAACAATCTAAACAGATAATAAAATTGGTTCACATTTAACTGATTATGGCGACTTACTATGTTTTTCAAAACCTTTCCAGATATTGATCTAGAAAGTTTGTGAAAAATATACTTAGTTCTTTAATTTAACTGCCGAGCAAAGATAACAATAGTGGAACACCCCAAAATAACATTTTAGCTCTAAATCAATTCAATAGGCGCTTAATTTTATCAGGTCACCGCACTTCAAAGGTAATCTTTGGCCTAATTTCTGAAGGCTTCTGAATAGGTCGTAAATTATCGAATGACAATAAAGGTTAAAATAGACCAGTTATTTTGTGAGTACGTGTTAGGTTAGGTTGGTTTAGGAACATTGTGTTATATTAACGTTACCTAACTAACCCTAAGTGTGTTCACAAGCGTAGGGTAAATTCTCTTTATCCATTTAGGTAAGGGAAGTTGACGGAGAACTTGCTACTTGTGCTGAATATAGATAAAATAACATATTTTTTTAATATCATGAATGCAGCGCAATACGATATCTTAAAATGATATTTTTAAAATGAGCTTAAATATCGTGAATTCTGTTTTTGAAAGTTTAGTATTATACTCATTGCCTTCAGAACGAATTCTCGAAATGATGACAATCACATCAAAATCGGTTACGTTGTTTAGGAGAACAAAACGATCACACAGAGAGACACGAACGACAAAAACGTCTTTAATTTAATACAATGTATAGATAGGTTCTTAGAAGAAAACAATGTGATCACAAAAAGCTTTTCAACAGGTGGTCCAAGAAAAACAATCTCAGTGCTAGAAAGTCCAGCAACTACATACTGAAACCACAATTTTATATAGAAACAAAGTGACAGTGCAAATAGTGGTAACAGTTTCTTACGACCAAATAATACGGGTACGGTCCACATAAACACGAAGTATAAGGACCCGAGAGGATTGCCATTACGCTGCGGACCGTCCCAAGGGTATGAACATCTGACTTGACTGCGGAAGTCTCTGAACTCTGAATTAAACCTTTCCGATCTTCCGAGGAGTTTCCTTGCCAAATAAATTATAGGGAAAGGTGATGTAGGTATTAGGATTTAAGGGACATTGGAAAAACGGAGTTTAATGTTCGTGTGCTTAAATGCATAGGCAACTAAAATTAGATCGCAGGTGGCAGGTCTCTACAGGGCGATTTTTTAAACTTTGGCAATACCTTAAAGGCGTATAGTACTCATGAAAATGAACAACATTTTCAATGGGACCGACCATGGTCGGTCATAATTGGTCAATTATGTATGGGGGAGCTGATATTTTTTCGCGATTACACGTTCTCAATGAATTGCCAACGTTTAAAATATCATCGAGCATAATTATGACATTGCCGTATTTTTTTTTTATATTATCGAGCCGTCATATTTAATCACAATTGCCTAAAATTGCGCAATCAATTGTCCATGTTCCTTAATTTTATTTTTATTTTACCTAGCCTTTTCTGTATGCAGTTTAACCTATCGCACAATAAAATACATTGTGTTTGAAAATCAATAGCAGTTTACCGTTTCAGCAGTTTAAATCCAGACCTCAGAAAAGTTTGCAGTTTAAAATCGGGCACCGTACGACTGGTAGCAATATTTTTTAGCATGAATATTTGAAATTGAAAAAATACTTCAAATTGAACAATACAATTGTTGAATTGAATTCTTCCATTTGTTTCATGCACTTAGTAAAGTGCATAAATATAGTGGCATTATATCATAGGGAAAACAGATGAAAACTGATTGAAATAAACTTCTGAAGAACTATGTCAAACAAACACAAACCTTTGAAAGTGATTGTGACAAATTATATTTAATGTCGGTTGGTCTAGTCAAGTACTTCATATGTATGACGTAACAGGTGTATTCGCTTACATAAAACCATGCGAAGTTTATAAATATGCTAGCCCACCTGAAAATAAACTCATGCATACATAGATAAATATTATATTGTTGTAATAAAATCGGTTTTAATCTAATCTTACTAAACAATTATTATGTTATAACTGATCTCAATATACAGGGTGGCGCCGACTATAAATTAAACTGCGTATACCGCATGACGTTTCCAGTCAGAGTACAAAAATTCATTTGAATATATCCAGTAGTTTAGTTACAGAACAATATTTTTCATGTTCCTAATTTTCTACATGATTTAGATTAATAGGTTAGCACTGACAGGTTAACAACCCCCGCATCCGTATAAACACTAAACACATGTTGACAACTCGCTATTTCAAAAACCTTTGCCAAATTCGTTCCTTAGATACTTATTTCCAGACACAAATTAGTGCAAATTTTACCCAAGGTTATTAAAGCAATAGGTAGGTATAAATGGTGTTGTATTTCGTTAACATTTTTATGCTATTTAGTTTGTTTGAAAAAAAAAATGTTTAATTTCAATGCTAGGATTTTTTTGACAGTTTAAAAATATTCCTATGAACTAGTATTACCAGTGTTTTCATTTATTGTCGTATTGTCGCGCCACCCTGTATAATATTAATATTTAAGACACGTTTTAAAATTGATAATTGATTAAGTATTAAAGAGGTACCGAATTACGCAGCTGGGTTGTGGAGGTCAGATAAGCAGTCGCTCTATGTAAAATACTGGTACTCAGCCGCAACCAGATAGACTGGAAGCCGACCTCAACGAAGTTGGAAAAAGGCTAGGCCGATGATGTAAAGTACTAATTTTATTCACACATTATTTGCATACATTTTGCTGCTTCCTACAGGGTCCGTAATTGTATCTTAGCTTTAAGTCCATTGTAAGATCTTCACACATTATGGAATGCAAATAAAAACATGAATATGAAAAATACGTCGTAATAACAAACCTTTGCAACCAAAAACAGAAAAACAAGATAAATTGAACACAAAACAACATGGTAGCACGAAAGAAAATGTTTCCACAACATAATTAGGAGGAAATATTTAAATAAAATCCCATCTGTAACTTACCAAGGTTTCCCCGAACATAATTTCGCCTCGGGAAGTGAAACCCCAACATGCCTGTGGAACACCGAACACGGGTTTGTAACTTTGCTTGTCGAAAAACGGCTGTATAACAACAGAGGAAGTTGTAGCCGCAATAGGAGCTTTATACGACAACAAGTTTTTAGTTCCAAACGGTTTATTGCTGAACATCAAACCAGCTTAAAGCTTATGTCTGTGACTTTGACCGCGTGGTTTTGCCTTTCATCTCTTTGTACCATAGAGCTTGGAATTACCGCGACGGCAGCGTCTGAGGACAAAAAAAAATAAACAATATTTTCTTATCATGTTCGCGAGGCAAACGTGGCCAGAAATTGCACAAAACAGAGAGTTTTGGAAACGGAGGCCTTTGCCCAGCAGTGGGACACAGTATAGTTTATGAAATAAGAATAATTTACTGCCTCGTTGATTTAAGTGGTCTTAGGCGCGAAAGCTGAGCCTGAAGTCCTGGGTTCGATTTCCAGGTCTGGCAAAGTGATATTAATTTTTTCTATCGGGATGTTCTCAGTGGCAGCAACAGAGTCTGGATTCGTGCCCGGCTGATCATGCCAATCAACTGATTAAATGTGGTTGTAGGAATAGGCACACCTCTGCCTAAGAATTCGCGGATTACAAGCGTGATGTTCTGTTATTATCCAAAACTAGCTGATCCGCGCAACTTCGTATGCGTAACATTTTTGATTGATGCTCCGCTCTTATTAGTCGCAGCGTGATGTTATATAGCCTTCCTCGATAAATGGGCTATCCAACACTAACAGATTTTTTCATTTCAAACCAGTAGTTAATGAGATTAGCGCGTTCAGCCAAACAAACAAACAAACTCTTCAGCTTTATAATATTAGTGTAGATATAACATTAAATAGGTATATGGCGGTGACATTTATTTATAATATAACCCGCCAAGTTTTATTTCAAAGTCGTCAATTTCTATGCGTCATTTATGTCATATACTGTGAGTAAACGATGTCATGTGTCGTTTGTATGGAGAGTGCTGACAAAGCCCTCTCTAGCAGAGGCTTTCCCTCCATGTTCTGTGGTAAGTAAGTACTTACACTTTTCGAATACTTAAAGGTATTTAACGCTATTAAAGTATCAAATATCTTAAAGGACTCTTGCTGCGGACGGTAAAATGTCTCAATAAGTTTCAGAAACTCGAGTTTCAGTTATAAATTTCTAAAGTTATGGTCGGCTTTTGAATAGCAAAAAGCATCTCGTAATAAGTTTGAAGCTGTTTACGCTGTTTTTAAAGTGTTTTTTAAGGGTTAAAAATATCTTCGATTTTTTATCAATTGCAAGTTGATTAAAATAAAAATACGCGTTAACCAGGAAATGAGCTATTTATAGAAAATGGTTCTGTATCTGAGAAGCTTTCGGAAAACAGTAAATTTTTCAGCTTAACTTTTATAGGTAGTTCAATAAAATCGCAGAAACTTTAGATTTAGTTTTTATGCGAAACTTTAAAGGTTTCGTTTTAAAACGAAATTACGACGGAAAAATAACGAAAAAGAATTTGGAGGATAATCGCAATTGAAAATAAACGGAAACGTGTCCAGACCCGCTTTACTATTATTTGTTCGTAGATTTAATTAGGATTCACTCTCTATTCGTAATGGACTCTAGATTCCATACGGTATTCAAATAAATTCTTTAGGTAGTACAATAGTTTTTTTTTGTTTTTTGCGTCTAGACTGAAAAAAACAAAGGAACAAAAACAAAGCTATTTTTAATCTTGAACTTAGGTAAGGTTTCTTGAAAATGTTTTCATCTTAACTACTATTTGTTTATTGTTTTGTGGCGTAAAAGCAACACATAACAAAAAATAGGATCTAAAGTATGTTTGTACTTACGTGCTTTTCCATTAATGTATTATATTTATACAGAGTGATTCTTTCAAGACGGTTTTTTTTTTCATAAATTTGACCAACTTCCGCTGTCTAGATTTATTTCTTAACTATTTATTATTAGAGTCGAATGTCATAGAAATTATATTAGGTCACTTTCACTCATTCTTATAGACAACTATTTTCCATTTGAATTTTTTAATTTTCTAATTATTTTCCATTTGTAAAATCTTGCCAGTAGATATGAAAGTTGATTATTTGATAGGGTTAGAAGTAGAACACTACTATAGTGATCATTTCAAAGTAAATGATAATAATAAGTTTAACACAAGGAGTGTGAGAGATAGAAGACTAGTACAATCAAAAATAACAAAATAGAAAAAATAACGTCTAAATATTTGGTGCCAAAAGTATGTAATAAAAAAGAATTATCTAAGCAAAGGTGTGCTAAAATCAAAACTTATTTATTTCTGGAGAACGCGGACCCATCGTCGAGCTGTGATAGGCGGTGAGTTCAAGACCGGAGTAGCCAGCTCCAGTTTTAGAATTCAATGTCTGTTGTATGTTGGTGTCGGTCTGCTGTTGTCGTGAAATAAATTCACGAGACACATGTAGCACTGACAAGGTACACCTCTGCCTAATTCTACAAGGATTACAGGCGTGAAGTTAGATAGGTACTACTTTATAAATATATATACGACTAAAACCTACATCATACTTACAAGCCACAGTCACAGCACAAAGTAACGCAGAAAATGTAAAATTTTAATAAAAAGCCGTATGTAAAAATGTACGATTGCATACTAAAATGTAATATGAAGAGAAATCGACTCGGCCGACTTCATATTAGCAATTGAAATGGGCTGCGAGCTTTTCAGGATTCGGGCAGAAAACTGAAGAGCCTTCTGTTCTACCCAACCGTAATTTATATATTGATCGAGGGCGCCTTTCTTTTGTTTTTTTTTGCTTTCTTCTATACTCACAAAAGAGGTAAAGTTTGTATGCTTGTAAGTTTTTTTTCACTGCCGGCTTCTCTGTTCCCTGATCATTACAATTCGGATCTATTCAAGGTTCGAGTGTATCGGTTTCTTCTAGGCAAGCGTGCTCCACCCTAGGCCGCATCATTGCTTCACATCAAGTGAGTTAGTATACAAAAAAAATGATGTAAGGGGTAATTTTGGGAACTAAAGATCCGATTCCGAAAATTCTTTCACTAATCGGAAGCTACAGACTACTGCAGCTTCCGATTGGGACTACCCAAGTGTCATAGACTATAATTTAAACGTTCCTGTGGTAAACTTACCGAAAATAGAGAGAGCGAATCCGAAGCTAGTGCATAATATTTTGTTACCGCCTCCTTGAAACGTTTACTTAGGTAGGCAACAGCTGTCTTAAGTAAGTAAGTGTTAGCTTACTTGTCAGAAAATAAGAAAATAGAGTTGATGACTTTTGTAGTGGGATGGTGAAAGTTTATTAAGATATTAAGAATTATCTGACCTAGCTAATTTTTTTTGGTATATCTTTATTGGCTAGTGTTTTTGGATGAAAACTGTCGAGTAGACAGAATATCTGAAAAGTAATAATAAATCTTATGCTGTTTAAGTAGGTAAAGAAAATTATATTCATAATGTAGCTCGCCTTTTCATAACTATCTTGGAGTCGGCCTATACTTCGTTGGTCTAGCGGTCCCAAGCGCAACTGCTGAGCATGAAGTCCTGGTTACGATTCCCTGGTCGGGCAAAGTGTTATCGGGATTTGCTTTTGGGATTCTATTTGTGCCCGGTTGATGGCAATAGGCTCGCCCCCTATCACCTGGCACTTAAAAACATAAGTGGTGAATGTGGGTGTACTATTACACCTCTGCTTAACCCTTCAGGGATTACAGGAGAGATGTAATGGAGTCGGCTTCCAGTCTAACCGGCTACAGCTGAATACCACCTACATGTGTGCTTGGTGCCTATCTGACCTCCAGTTATTGGGCAACACAATATCCATAGTAAGAATGGATTATAGAATTTCGAGCTAGAAATAAAGAAGAAATTATATTAATTAAAGTAGGTACGAAATATTAAAAGAGAAATTGACCAGGAAATTAAATAAGATAATAGTATCGTTGATAGTATCGTTTGATAAGATGAGTTTAAGAAAAGGCTAGGTAGCTTTTGAAGCAGACAGCTAACACCCGAAAGTTATCCCAGAAAAGTCAGGACCAATAAAGCTAAATCCTGATTTATATACAAATTGGAGATCCTATTTCACCGAGTGCAAAAATAATATTCTTGTAAATCAACGCTTTTGGCTTCTCGAATTGTAACTTAAGACGGACTTATCGAATTCGGGAATCCTGTGAAGATAAGGAAATATCATACTCAAAAGATTTTTCGATTTAGAAACATGCGTGATTGTTAAGGGATAAGAAAGCTCAATATGTATTACTTTAGTTATTTATTATTTTTTCCCAACATAGTTATTTTTCTAAGTTATTTATTATTATAATCCCATTAAAATTAACGCAGATTTTTTTTTTAGTCTTCTGTAAGTATTTGTGCCTTGGAGTTTCATGAGGGTGTCAGAGATATCAGTAGAGAACGACTAAGATTTCAATATGATGATTGATATGATGATTGTCGAGCTACACGATAACTGACAAATACTTGCACTTCTTCAAAAGACCATCTCAGACACTCATCTGCAGAGTCCTCATGTGAGTTTATCAAGATTATGTCTGGACCTTAAAAGAGACCATGACCTGAGTTTGTTTCGGCTGTTTCTTCTCAGAGTAGTCAGATACGAAACACCGGCCTCATCTAGTTTTAAAAAGACGTGAAAAAGTGTTTGTAAAAACCTATTTGCAAAATAAACATCATTTATCATGATGAATGATTGATGATGACCATTCTCCTGCCTTCATGCCAATTTATTCGGGGTCAGCGCAACATGTCTTTTTCTTCCATACTTCTGTATTACAAGTCATCTAAGATTTTAATTTATGTTACGGTAAATATCAACATTCAGTACCGCACAGTAACTTTAGTTTAAAGTCAGCCTCTTTGGATCCGTTTTTTTTTTTTAATGACAAGGTAATAACGATGATAATTATATATCTATACCAATAATATTATAAAGAGGTAACATTTTATTATAAGTTTGTATGTAGGGGGTAATCTTTGCAACTACTGAACCAATTCCAAAAATTCTTTCACTAGCGGGAAGTTATGTTATGCTTGAGTGTCACAGGCTACATTTAAAACGTTCCGTACATAACGGGAACGAAGCCGCGATCAAAAGCTAGTGAAACTAATTTATCAAAAAATCTAACATAATATGATAAAACCAGCACTTCAGACACCAAAATAATCATCTTCTATACAGCCAGTACCAAGTTAAATACAGAAACTATAATGTCATCGAATCTAAGCAGTCCAGAGTTCCCTCTCTATAGATCTATGAATTATGCAAAGCCATATATTGAGGCGTCGGTTTCTAACTGAATATAGATGGGTATCTATTGTTTGATCTTGAATTCGAGTTGATTATTGCATTGGCATTTGCGTATTAGAAATCAGTTTGTAATAATTGGTTTGGTTTTCCATTCAAAAAATAAAACTTTTTCTAAATGATCGTTGTTAATTCTGTTTTGTTTTGAGCACAGTTAAATGGCAGTGCTCTGCCGAATAACATTTAGTGATCTGTAAAAATAGTAAGTGAGCGTTGCAGGGATTTCCATATTCATCCCTCGGTAATAATTTTTAGCAATGACTTCTTAAAACGTTTTCAGTTACTACCTACAAAAGCACCTTGTATTCATTTCGATCGAAAAGCCACCACACATAATGATGATTTATTTATTTATTAATTGGATCGCCAACAGAGGCTACACAATTACATGCATGTTAACATTTATATAGCAGAATACAAGTGTGCGTTTCCAATTATAGGCGAGCACATCATTCACTTATTACTAGGTAGGTACAACAAGTTTGATAAGGAAGAAATCATTAAAATTAATCAAAAACTAAATTAATCAAATACAATATACGAAAATCATAGAAAAGAATCAAAATGAAACGCAAAACAATAAGTGTACAAAATAATATAAACTAATTAAAATTAAATGAAGTAAAGTAATAATCAAAGAATAACCATAGAGATAACACAAACAAAAAGATTATGAAAACATAATATCTTCCCTCCCTTCTTTCGTGTTTTTTCTACAATTCAAATCTCTATAATGTTGCCAAAACTGAATTTGCCATCAAATAAACCATCATAAAGTACACGTAATGTCAATTTGCGGTATGTGTCAACTCAAACGCGTGGAGTTTGAAACTCGATTTTGTAACACATTTCAAATGCAACTTCGTGAAACACTGTTTGCTGTTTCTGTTTACAGCTTGAATTTTAAACGTTTGTTGGGAGTGTTTATAAAATTAACAGTTTTGTTCTTCTGTTTCAGGTAAGCAACTGCAACAAAATCCATGTTTTAAGGTATTTTATATTATATGTTTTTAAATAGCAACCGATGAAAAGGAATCTTGTACTCTCACTTACGGGACATCTTCCGTTTTTATTAAATATTGTGAGCTCCCGCTACAACATTTCCACATTTGGGAGCTCACAATAATACAGTAAGTGACAGTGTAAGTTTAGTTATAAACCGTAAAAGCTTAAAACTGTCGATGAAAAGTAGTTACAGTCGCCCGGGGTGGTGAACACACTCATTGACATCCACCTCAATGTTTTGGAAGACACGACTTGACAACGCGTCGGACTGTTCGCAGAGAAGTGTAGTAGTCAATCTATAAGAGTTAGAATTTAGAAACAGCATTGTAACCATAGGCAATCCTCACACGACACCGGTCGTCACACGGTCGTGCGGTGAAGCAGATCACACATCGCGTTGTCTTGTATAAAATCCATTGATGCATAATACGCTCGGAAGAGTGGCGCCCACCGCTTTTCCGCGTGGACGAGTGGCGCCCACCGCTTCTCCGCGCTTCGCACCGCTACAAAATCTGTATCGCTGCCCCAAAATCTGTCGTGTGTCTGTGTCGTGTTAAGTCACCTTAAAGATAAGGTCAAAACGTCTAATATACTAGTATTACTGAAGTCCCTTAACTAGAAGTAGCTTTTAGATTTCAGCTGGCAACCCTCTTAACTTTATAAGTTGGAATGTAAACGATAGTTTAAATTAACTCAAACTAAAGTTAACGAACCCTGGCAACATTTCGAGAGGATCTTTGAACCCAAACTATAACATACCTTAGGTTTTCCACAAAAAGGGTATACTTGGATTAACATGTTCGCCCTAATGATCATATCTTCAAAATTAAGGGTTAATAGCTACTGAAGAAATCCATTGTATTAGGTGCAAGTAGGGTTAATTCCGTCACGGTTCGGATTAGATACCAAACGCAGACATACACCACATGACGTATACACGATACGTGTCGTGTAGTTGCAAGGAATGCTTCGAGGACTTTTGAAAATGGTTCTGTGTCATATATTGAAAAAAATAAGATGATGACAATCAGTTCCGACTGCAAAATATCCCTGTACAGGTATAAATATATATAAAAACTTCAATGTACATCAAAAATTGTGACACCACACAATACGACTGGCTATGTAAAACAATTTTAACCTATCAAGCATAGAGCAATTGACTATCAATATTAAAATGCTCAAGAGCTGACATTAATTGTAACTTTGGTAAAAAGTAGTAAAGCAAAATGTACTTTTTCATTTGAGTTCCCACATGTTTCACAAAGAGATTTCGCAGCTGAACTGGCCATCTAAAACAACACTTACTCTTCTACAGCCAACTGAACTCTATCCGAATTGAACGATTGACCGAATGAACGTTTGAGCGGAATGAAACTGGGAAGCAACTCCTTTGTTCCAACTTCAAGCTACTAGTTTAACAGCAACATCTAAAATAGCGATAACCTATTCGACAAACTCAGATATTAAATTCCTTTAATTTTTGATTCCTCAAAGCGCAACCATTAGTTGCGCTTGTTCTTCTTAAATTGTGTCTGCCCAGAATTGAGCCACTAGTTTGGCGCCTTCAGTAACGTCCATCAGTTTCTGTAGTGAACAAATTCAAATTAAAAATATTATATATTTATTCCTCAAAGCTCAACCATGATGAAAAATAGAGAGGGGGTATAATAATATATTCATTAATTATATCGATAGACAGGTTTAAATCAACTGTACAAATTGTTTATTTATTAAAACAGACTATTAGTGTGCAGCAAATATTACAGGTCCTTACTAAACTAAATATATTAAAAAAAACACAGATGGCTTTATTGTAACAGTAGACATTGTTTAATAATCGCATATAGGGTATATTAAAATAACAATTAAAACTAATAGTGTAAAGTGAAACTATAAGACATTTAACTAAATAATTGTACACTTACAAAATCACAGATGGTTTTTTCGTCGCGCCGCCGTTTGCGTCGCCGGTTCCCGTGGCCAGGCCGTAAGGTATATATTATTAAAGCGACCTGTGTTATTCATTATCGATATTTTCCGTTAGTTAATAAATCACTATTGCACCTTGATAATTAGTTGCGCTTTGAGGAATACCCCATTAAAGGATCGGACAAATTGATGCTGAAAAATTACGGATTGTGCTCTGGACACGGACATTTCCATACAAATACCTACTACTGAAGTATCAGTCAATGGAAGTTTGGAGACATTCCGTAATCTATCTGTTTTGCCTTAAAGCAATGTTTTCTAATGGCAAATCGTTCATTTTTACGAACATTTACTAACTCACAATATTTCAATTTGCATAAAAAATTACCTTTTATAAATCCTTCACCCGTCGTTTATCACACAGCCAAATGAATACCAGCACAATAAAAAATAAAACATGTTTCCAACATTAAATCGTTACATTTTTGCTTTTGTACAACAAAAAAATGGTATTATTTCGTCGAAATCATTTTTCCATCCAGCCTGTACTTTCATTGCTTATTGGTTGTCCAATCGACGTGGGATTCATAACAAAAACTCTTATCATAAACATATGAATATTCATAACCGTTTATTCAGACCCGATTTTCGGTATACGAATTCGATTCGTCGAATCCGTATCGAAACACCAAAAATATAGACTGAATTAACAGCTTTTGATACAGTATAAATAATTTCATCGAATGATTCTTGTCCATTCACAGTCAGTCCGTTTATTTGCGGACTACGGTTGGAAATAAAATGTTCTTTTTTTAAGCTTTTCTCATTTCACTGCTCATAGTAAAGTTTTTAATATGTACTAATTAAAAATAATCTTTATGGCAAGGAGATTATTGTTAACTACGAATCATTGTATCTACATCATGTTCTAGCCCGGGTAATTTCCGAGAAATTGTCCATAACACCAAGGCGTTGCTGGCCTTTATCGGGGAACTGGGGTGGATCGAATGATCGATTTTCTCACCCGTACGGAAAATACACGCTTTGGACGTGGAAGTTGCGGACACCAGCCTGCTACACAATATAATCCAATCAACTTCTAGCTTTTACATGAATTACGAAATAGCAACTGAATACAAAAAAGTACGTCATAGTCTTTATTCGCTTGGTACCATTTTATACTCATGTATACAAAGTAAATAATACAGCAAAAACCCATAATGAAAGGACCAGCGCAGAATCTTTTTCATTCAACAGAATTCTATCATGGACGTCAATAATACAAATTGTAAGTACAGTCTTCAGTACAAAATACGTTTTTGTCGTACGAAATTACACGTTTAAATCCTGAAAGAGGTATTCAGAATTGTGCGAGAGTGCTAAGGATATTGTAATGAGAAGGTACATTAAAATAATTGGGGCTTCTTGACGTAAGTACGGTTAATTCCATAGCTGCGAAGGTTTTTGTTCAGGCACTGACGTTTTTGGTCCTAGGAATTCTCGAATTTTCTTTTTTGCTGAGATTAAATTCGTTACTGTCGAATGAAAGTTAAAAGCAGCATTTTTTGTTTTTAAATAAATTTATAATTGTATTTTGTTGAGCCTTAAGGATCAGTGCACGTGATCAGCATCGCCTGAACTAGTCTTTAAATTCTACGACACTCCATAATGCAACGCACACTTTTATGGGCACCGCAACGACATTGTGTTTGAGAGGGATCAGCTATTAAAAATGAGGCGAGGTGACACCGATACGGTGCAGTGTATTTAAGTGCTTATTTCGCACAAGTGAAAAGTTGTGGTTTGCTACTTCGACTCCAGGTCATTAAGTGTAGTCAGCTCCCTAAATCGAAGTCGTGCATGAGCGGCCATTAAAGTTACAAAACTTGGCGACCTTCCCTTTTGTTAGACTTGTCGGAAAAGATTTTACTTTAAGTGTGATTATGCTATAGCTATTATTGCTCCCTTTGGAATGTTACTGGAAAACTACCGGTAATCGTCGACCATTTTCAATGAATGTTTTGAGGGTACTTACCGCGTGCTTCAAGAATTTGTATTGCATATATTCGCTGCGTGAACTTTTGTGTTCGCGTCAAACATTCGTTCATATGTATCCGATGAGTACCGTCTGTTATATTACAGAGAACACCAGTTACTTTGTCTTAATGACGATTATCATTAACAAGATATTTACCATGTCTACTATTTATTCATTTTGAGTTCCCGACATTTCGGCGCATTTGCAAACGATCACGGATATGCTGAAATTATTGCGAGTGGGTGTTCATGAGCATAGAGATCAATGACAAAGGACGGTTTTAATGACGACTTTCGAGATAAAAAAAAATTATTAAAAAAAAAGCAGAATTATTTATTTGAAAAAAAAACAACAAATGTCTTGCAACAGCAACTGCAAATTAGAAATAAATGACAGAAGTTGTTTAGCTGTCAAATCTCGCGACAGTACGCATGCAAAGAAAACAAGTCGCAAGTTGCATCGCTCTAGGCCGTGAAAGGGGCTATAAAGCTAAAAAAAAGTGATAAAATGAATAACACTCAACATGGTCACTTTACGCACAACCCCTAATATTAAAACCAGTAGGCGTAGATAACGCTCATAATGATAACGATTTCCGTTATCATTTCAATTGGAACATCGTTATCAAATTGATTTAATTAATTTAATATTGGATATGCAAGCTTAGTTATCTTGTGGCCTTGGTTCAAGTGCTTTATTTGAACAGTTTTGTAGGGAAAACATATTTATACTGGGAAAGTGTGGGTACAATGGCTTCAGTGGGTTTTTATTGTTTTTGGTTTTGGTAGGCTGTGTATGTGGACTGTTTTATCTATCTATGATAAAATTTATGAGTTTATAACACCAATCGTCACGATTTTTTTTATCAGTGTTTTGTTTGTCTACCCGTTTCAGTACAGCAGGTTAATTAAATTATTTTATGATTTTGCAGTTATCAAAATACTTGAAAAATCCCACTTCTATCTCAAGTGGCATGATATCATCAATACTTATGGCAGTCCTATTTTATTTATCCTGTACGTACGTTTAGCAAAAAGAAGTCATAGTACGTTTAGCAATAAGAATTAAAAGAATTAAAAAAGATATATTTGTCGCAGGGACATGACGTCCATAGAAAAATGACCTAATAAATATATATATTATATACATACAATTTATACAACGCTTAACAAATACAACAAAGAACAGGATGAAAAATATAAATCGAAATCGTTAGGAAGGTAAGCATTTTGAGCATACACCAGAAAACATAGTTTGTCTCCCTCCATTTCCTATTCAACAATCTTAAATTCCTAGCTGTCTTCCTCTATATTACAACAAGGCAGCCAGTCATCCATTACTTGCAGACGACGCCATGCTATCTTGTCCCATTCTTCTTACGTCCACTCCCACATCGAGAACTTAACTGTAGTTCATTACTCACATTCTATTAAAGTATTATAATCAAGAAAATATTAGATAGTGA
Source organism: Standfussiana lucernea (assembly GCA_964057025.1). Classification (NCBI taxonomy): domain Eukaryota; kingdom Metazoa; phylum Arthropoda; class Insecta; order Lepidoptera; family Noctuidae; genus Standfussiana; species Standfussiana lucernea. The sequence goes on along the minus strand of OZ059807.1, from coordinate 6,413,950 downwards.
AACATAAAACGTAGAAACCAAAGGGACCAACAAACAATCAGTGATTTTAAATAATAGTTGGTTTAAAAATTATTATGTTAAAAGGTGCAAGCTTAAAACTGAACACATTTAAACTTACACGGGCACTTACGGAATGTTAGCTAGTTACTTTGTCGCAACTGTACTGTGCTGTTCATTGATAGTGGGGTGAAATTTCACTGAAACGTCATATTAATAATAAGCTGTTGAGTTTCCAATAAATAAATAAATGTCTTCCGTGATTATCTATTATTGCTGCGACGCTGTTGCAAGCGCCATGATCGAGGGTTGACCCCCAGAGAGATATCCCGCGATTATGGCGCTTGCAACAGCGTCGAAATATCGGGAGCTCACGTTGACGTTTCAAAAGGCTTAAAACTTGCCAAATTTTATTGTATTACCATGTGTCGGCCTACGAAAGGTATATGTTGAATAGTGAACTGCGATGCGACTAAGTTGATAACTAATCTGACTTCGGACTTTTCACAACCAAATTTTTTATTTCTATTTAGTTTAACGATTGTCTGGCAGTTTGAGTACTTTATGCGGTCTACCCAAATGTCCTTTCTTTGGTATTGTTCGTCTTGTCGTTGGGCTTCTTGAGTTATGAGTCGAACCACACGATCACAATCAAATGCTTGCACTGACTGGACAGGTCCACTCAAATTTGTGTGGTTTCATCTCAGACACTAATCTGGCTTGACTAATGTCTGAGCTTTAAGAGACAGTGAGTTTGTTTCGGCTGTTTCTTCTCAGAGTAGTCAGGTACGAAACACCGGCCCCATCTAGTGTTAAAACATAACAAAACTAATTTACAGAGATAAATATGATTTATTCTCTCACGAAACTATTCAAAATTAACCCACGCTGTATGTACTAATTAAACACCCTAGTTAACAATATGTCAGCACAATTTTAAAAGCTAAGAGCTTGTTATTTGTTCAGCAGAGCCGCTAACAAGCGGTGGTTTCATTAAAAAGTTAGGAAAACCTCACGAGTGTAGAATATTTTATTTCCCTACCTGACCGGTCCCCGTTTAATTCTGGCATACGAGGCCTGTGTTTCCGCCTGTATATGAGAATAGAGGCTGGCTCTTTATATTTTTGTACTGTTATAATATTTAAAAGATTAAAACGGTGCCCGGGTAGACTGTGTTGAGTAAGCTAAATGGAGTTTTAATATTTTAAAAGGGTTATAATTGGGTTTAGTAGGTACCCTAATTTAAATCCGGTTGGTTATGAACTTATGACAAAGGCTAGTGCTGTGGAGCTACTTGGGAGAGCTTATATTCTGCAGTGGACTGCAATAAATGCTGTAATTTGAATAAAATCCAGTTTTCATTCTCAATTAATAAGTATTTTTGAGAGACATAACAAAAAAAACCGGTCAATTGCGAGTTGGACTCGCGCACCGAGGGTTCCGTACAAACCTGTGGGTATATAACTTTTTTTTATATGACGAAACTAAAAATTTACGGTTTTCGTAATTTTTCCTATATCTCTACTATAAGACGTGACTTCGTACAAAATTTCAAGATTCTAAGTTCACGGGAAGTACCCTGTAGGTTTTGATTCCCGTGCGAGTTTCGAAAATTTGCGGAAATTTGCGGCCTAAGTGGCTGTATCTTTTGATTGCGTTGACTTAGAAGGTTGATTTTTCTACAGCTTCCAGGGACAGTAGAACTAAGTATCATATAGAAATTTCAGTTTGATACCTCCACGCGTTCCTGAGAAAAACGGTCTTGACAGACGGACGGACGGACGGACGGACGGACAACAAAGTGATCTTATAAGGGTTCCGTTTTTTCCTTTTGAGGTACGGAACCCTAAAAACATAAATTATTTGTTGAAAACAGGCAAAAATTTTAATTTCCTAAGGTACCACGGATCTAAAAGAAAGAAAGCAAATCAATCTGCCTAAGTTTTAAAACAAAAGAGGAAAGCACTGAGAACAAAACATAAAGAGGGTAATTAAAATATTGATAGCACAAAATAGAGGCGAAATACGTTTTTGCTCAGGGCTATTTCAGGTTTTCCTGTGAACCTCTTTTTATAATGTCCTCTAACCCATAATATTTAACAAAAGAGACCCGCCCCAGCTTCGCACGGTTTTTTCCACTTGACAAAACATTGACATTTCTTTGGCATTTGTTAGTTTAATGCAAGCATTATACACGTCGTATAAACCTTCCAAAATAAATCATTTATGATGGTAAAAATTACATGATATACCATTTCTTGGTTAAGAATGAAAACCATAGAGGTCTTGCAGACATAAATTATTATTATTTATTTATTTATGTTAATGAAGATAGCTGGTTTAGGAAAGTGATCTAAATACATTTGGGAACATTTTACTTTTAGTTCCGCACTATTTGTATAGTCTGGACTGTAAATTTTTTGGTTGTTTGTTTCTTGGTTATAACCACTCTTACCAAGACATATCGTGTTACCCAGTACTAACTGGGTTGTGGTGGTCAGATAGTCAGTCACTCCATGTAAAATACTGGTATCCAGTTGCATCCGGTTAGACTGGAAGCTGACCCCAACATAGGAAAAGGCTAAGCAGATGATGACTGTTTGTATTGAGAACAGTTTTGTGTGGTTTCCTATTAAAAATAATCCGACCCTCCTATAAACACGGGCTTCGTAAAAAGTAATTTTGGATTAGTTAGAACCACTTTTAATAACAATATACAAGGTGTAGTTTTGCAACCTCGTCAAAATTCAGGAGGTTGTCATAGAAGATGTAAGTAATCAATATAAATTACGGTACCTGGTCAATAATAATAAACGCTGCTTTTTTTGTTGTTTTAATTTGACACTATTTCAGAATGAAGCCCTTTTCAAAAGAGGAGAATCACCCGTTTATCGAATAATCGTCTGCGTTTGTTTGTGTGTGTGAAAGCGCGGTTATAGGGCAAGTATTAGACGGGCCGCGTTTTAATACGGGTGGTACTTATCGATTTCCGATATTAAGAAAAAAATATAAAAAAAATACCTACCCATTTTATTATTGAATCGGGTCGAGAATCAGTAGCACAGTTACCTCCTTGAATTTGACGCGGATGCAAAGCAACACCTTGTATTGCAAATTTGTCTCCTCTTACTGTCTGAACAATGTGCAGCACTTTTTGCATGACGTGTTCTAATGAAAATGAACAGGCTACCTGGGTTCCTTAGAGTAAGGATGAGGTAATTTTTTTAGATTTTCCTGTATCCTGTTCAATTGTTGACACCTACAGTCACGAGCACCAATATGCATACACTTTCCAAACTTCAAAAGCAATTTTCCCGAGAAATAACGACTGTAACTTGGAGATAGGATCTACTCCATAAAAATAGGAGTTCCAAAATACTATGCTCGTAACGACGTGCAATTTTAAACAGAACCGTAGGCGATAATCAGTTTTAAAAGCTGCTTAGTGTTTACATATTGGTGCTCATGACTGTACACACAGATTCCTGGTTGACATGACGAAAATGATATTACCATTACATGAAGACAAACTCTCAGTATTTAACCACATCAACGATACTAATAACAATGTCTTCCATAATCTCCAGATATAAATTACAGCGTTATTCTCCTTATATATTCTCGTGATAAACCCTTTGAGACGGGAACTAGGACGGGAACAATGAGCCTGATCCACAATCCGTTGCTTCCTTTAAGACAAAACTTGTCTAGAGCCTGCAGACTGGCTCAAAGGATTAACAGTGGCTTATAATAGTGGCTTAGCGGTAGATAAGTATAAATAATGTATACTAACAGACGATTAAGAGATGATGTAGCCAAAAGAGCCGTGTTTGATTGGTCTTTTTGCGATTTCGTCGTTTCCGTGCATTATCGGTCCTTTACGAGAATTATTGGTCCTTTACGAGCGGTATTGGTCCTTGCAGGAGTTCAAACAGAAGGTATAAAGCTGGTGCTGAAGGTTCGGTTCTAAAGGCGACCGCATCACCAAACTGCAGTAACACATGACTGGTTTCTATGTAACCCTAAGAAAACGGCAATGGACTTGCCGTCTATCTAAACCTACCTAACAGTTTTGCGTTCAGCGTGGTGGGTTTGCGGTAGCGGTCACATTCGGAACTGTACTTTTAAGATTAGACCTTTCCGATTACTGTATTTACTAGATCTCGGCTTTCCTCGATTTATTTTTTAAACTTACATCTAAAATATTTTATTCATCAGCTAACGTTTAGAAATTTGGGACACCTTTTTGGGACACCAACAATGAGCCCGATCCACAGTTCTTTGCTTCCCCTCACTTGTAACCATTATAATAAATGGCCAAAGAGATGTATGGATTATGTGACGAAATAGTATGAAAGATAAGGTAGAGAATGATACGTGAGGGTGACAGGGGAGCATTGTAGAAGAAAACGTGTTGCGCCGACCAAGTGACATAGGACAAGGACAGGTAAACGATATGTTGTGACAATACTGGGATTTAATGCTGATGAGTGAATGTCTTTTTTTTTTGTGCCAAAAAAAATAAGTTTCTAAATCTTTCAATTACTATTGTAATTTAACTAAATCTTTATAGATGCTTGGTTTTTTTTTTAAATTATTCTTAAAGGACCAATTTTTTTCAGCATACATTTTGAAAATTTCTGGTAGAGTTATAACAACCTATTCAGGACAACCCAAAATAAAAAATTCTGCCCCAGCAATAAAAGTAAGAATTTGGATACAAAATGTGGACATTATGCGTTGGTCATAAATCTTTGGCCAAGATTTACATCCAAGTCCTGCCAACGCCCTTGTTGGCTGAACCATAACTAACGTTCGTAACAAATAGACGGATATAAAAATATAGGTACACTATGGTTTGGCCGCGGCTTTACCCGCTTAGAGGTCGAAAATTCTCACAAGTGGACATATGTACCTACACGATGGAAAGGACACAGACGCGAAAATGGTTACCACGTACTCAGTACATCATTCTGAACCCCCCTTTCGCCCCCACATGGAAATTATTCATCGGTAATTTAAAAGAAATCTGCTGTTCCATATATTTTGACTGTGTAGGTTTTGCACTTTTGTAGGAAACGGCTCATTTTTTTTAAATTACCGATGAATAATTTCTATGTTGGGGGTTCAGAATGTTGAGATATGTTGGGGGTACTGAGTACCTACGTGGTAGCCGTTTTAACGTTGGTGTCCCTTCCAGCTTTGGAATCCATCCAGCTCACAGCTGTTTATGGGCTTAGACTAACAGCTGAACGGATTCTAACAACACTAAAACGAAAAGGGTACCAGACAGTTATTTTCACATTTGCACGGATGGGTGTGAATAATTTATTTGTCTATACCAGTTGCTAAAACAGTACAAGCATGAATTTTGGCATCAATATGATCTTGTTTAATCATTTTGATTTAGGAAAATAATTATCCTCGTTTATTATCCTGTATTCCATAATGGATTGCAATCATTCTATGATTTAGGATGTCTGGATATTGTTTTGTTTCCGCACGAGGACATGTTATGATAGACTATACATAATGGAGGGGCTAAACTAAAGAGGCAAACGTGTGTAGAATTGACCTAATTGAATCAATCAATTCAGCAACTCAGTCTGTCACAGTCCACTGCTGGACATAGGCCTCTTCCAAGCTCCGTAACGAATCAGATCCAAAGCCAAAATACTCTAAGATATCGCGTACAATAAGTTTTTATTAAGAAGTTTGGCGAAACTGAAATTAGATCTTACAATGTTTCCATGGATCGCCGTCACTGTGTTAAAAGCGTGAGCTTCCTTACCAAGCAAATAAATGTTTTGAATCGCGTTGCAATGCACGTCACCCCACTATATTCTACCACGCTCGACGGTCGACTAGTTTTGAACCTTATAATTCAGTTCATAAGGGTGAAAAGTGGTCGACCGTCAGTGTGCGCGGTAGTACGTTACAGAGCTTAGTCATTGGCTGAGATTCTGTCACTGCTGCTTTGCATATTTTGTCTTTCAATTTTCTAGGTAATCATATGCCCTAGATAACATTTACAATGCTGAACGAAAAGCTTTCAACGCTAAGGTCAGCATTGAGAGTGGAAATTCCAACAGTGCAGTGGTATTAAGACTTTCTCTAAGGTATCGCTTCGTATTTGTGAAAACGGGCATACAGGCCTTCTAAGCGAAACGCCTAACAAAGGATAAACCATAAACTGCCTCTGCCAAAGCTATGAATAAATTTAGCCGTCCAGATACAGGTTACCCTTAATATCTGATGTCCAATTTTACCCTTTTTGGCGTCACCCTAAACCTTGTAATTTTCGTAAAACGAGTCTTTGGATTCCGGATCGAATGTTGTTCCCTTTCATTAGCTAAATTATTCCGTGAAAGGCTCGTCAAAGCTTCAAATTCGACAGAACCCATTACCGGGACGCCTAAAATAAACCGACACCTGTGTACCTACTACCTAGGTACAGTGTACAAGGTTTTGTAATAACTTTGGGACCTTAATTGTCCTCTATCCGACCCAACATCTAAGTGAAGCTTTAAAGCCGGTTCCTGAATGTATAAACTAAACGTTGTTAGTCTTGACTTAATAATAACAGTCACACGGGTATTCATGGTTATACAGCGGCTGCCATAGTCGGTCCGTGGATGGGTGAGCATCCATTACATACTGAGTTTTCTCCGTGCCTCGGAAAGCACGTGAAGCCGTTGGTCCCGGCTGTCGGAACTCTCGTTTTACCCAGTGGTAACTGTGTTGTGGACTTCCTCCACACCATCCATGTAAAGTACAGGTATTCAGGTGCATCCGGTTAGACTGAAAGCCGACCCCAACCTAATTGGGTAAAGGCAATTCAGATGATGATGTTGCTTAGTTGGTAGAACGAGAAAAACTGATTATACTGGCGGACTACTGATAAATAAAATATGAAATTGCCACCGAAAGGAAACACACAGGGGACACAATGCGAAATTGCTTCTAAATTCAAAAAACGTCGAAAATTCTTACATTTACACATGTGTGGACGTTAATATACTGTCATGTTTTAGGGTTTTTTGGCTTGGTTATCTCTCTTCTTTGTTTCTAAAAGTGAAAACAATCATATCATACATTCAACAGTCAGTGGCTTACGGCAACCGAGGATTAATCCTTCATTTCGACGTTATGACCGACCTAACCGTAAGCCGGCCCGGCTCCACATTATTCATATAAAGCATGCCCCCAATTCTATATTCACTTTCTATTTTTGCGTGTAAAACAATGAAGATTTATAATGTAGCCAGAAAATGTACTGGACGAAACGGAATGTGCGTCAAGCCAGCTTAAAAAGTAGCTTTTGAATGAGCATTTAATGTTAGACTATGGGATAGGCTATGTTAGGTGTTAAGCAAACAGATCCGAGAACCTGGGGTTGTAGATGTTGAAGAAAAAATTGCCAAGATAAACTGGAAGTGGGTGGGCCACGTAGCAAGAATTCACCAGGAGAGCACGGATCGTGACGCACTGGACACCTGATGGAGGAAATCGCTGCCGAAGGAGACTGCGGCGAATGTGGTGTGACTGATCTTGTTTTGCGGGGCGGAGAGAGCCCACACGAAAGGCCTAGACTAAGTGATAATCTATCAACAATAACATACCTAATAAATGTCTACATCTCTTTTTTTAGTATCTCCTTTCGCAGGTATGCTGGGAGAGATTTCATTAGAAATAAGCATTTTCTTTGTAGTCTTTTCTGTTCCTTTCTTGATTTTTGTATTAAGTGTGTACATAAATTGTAAAATAAACAAATAAATAAATACATGAAAATTCAAAAATATATAGGATTATCATAAACTACCTAAAAGCCTGCCCATCCTGTTGGAAGTTGTTGTCTAAACGATTTAAAAGCGATAACTTCTATTGTCACCCCAGAGTGCCTTATATATTGTCACAATTTTGTATTTTATACGTATTTCCTCACCTACTTTGTAACGAACACCATATATATGAGATACTTACATAAGTAATCTCTTGTTACTTACAAAATGACAATATTTATATTACGGCCATTTTCCGTGCCGTGAGAGAGCATTTTAGTGAAGTCTCCTTAAGTGGGCCGGCTCTTATATGCTTCATATCTTTTAAGTAAAGCTTGCTTGTGTAAGCCAAGGTATTCTCCTTCTTTAACTTAAATTAATTTTCTCTTCATCTAATACAAAACTTAGCTTTTCGTCTCAGCTCCGTATATTTGGTTCTCAACTTCTCTTGGAGAATTTATTCTGGAACGTTTTTGTGTATTATACACTAATATTTATTTTATAATAACTTATGCCCGCGACTTCGCCCCGCGTGGAGTTCGGTTATGGTCCCACCGGCATAAAAAGTACCCTATGTGTTAATCCAAGTTATGAACTATCTGTATGCCAATTTTCATCCAAATTCGTTCAGTAGTTTTTGCGTGACAGAGTAACATACATCCATACATTCAAACTTTCGCATTTATAATTTTAAGTAAGGATGTAGTTTAAAAACCTCGATGTTCTGGTAAAATGCTGAATGACCCCGTGAAGACCGAAGTAATCCACTGTCTGCGCAAAACACAAGACCGCTCGATGTGATGACGCTAGAGAGAGGCCATACAGAGTGGATGTATGGAACTACTATTTTTTTTTTTTAATATTTATGTCTGCTTTGGAATGACGCTGACGTACTGAATACGTAGTAAGCGTTTCTGCGTTGGTGTCCCTTCCACCATGTATACTGCAGTAGACGATTTCCAGCTGCAATCGAGAAAACGGTTGTTTATTTCTTAACATAAATGCAAAACACTGAAAACTTTAACAACATGCAAAAGCTTTAATGTTATAAATAGAATACCCAAATACAACTTTAAACCTTTTCCATTTTACCCCATAATTTAAAACCAAAGCCAAGCCTACATAATTAATCAATAAATAAATCTCTCAAACTACAGAACACGAGCGAAACCTAATTAGCCCAAACTAATGCTCTTTTTAATTATTCATGAAGCCACAAAGGGTGAGGTGGACAGCAGGGCTGTAGATATAAGTGTATAAAGAAAACAGCTTATACGGGTTTGACACGAGGGGAGTGTGGTGGACACGCCAACGATAAATCATAAAGAATAATACCCTTCAGGGGTGCCCATTTTGAACGGGCATGGACAACACGCCGTCCACCTTAATATGGATGTGGACTTTGATGTTGAAGATTGAAGAAGATGAAACTGGGTTACAATTGTTTGTTACATAACATCACATAACCCCCGAAGGGTTAGGCAGAGGCGTACCTAATAGTACACTCACATTTCAACAGTTATGTTTAAGTCCTATGTAATAGGGGGCCAGCCTATTGCCATCAACCGGGCACAAATCCAGATTCCGTGGCTGTTACTGAGAACATCCAAATGGCAACCCCAATAACACTTTGCCCGACCTGGGAATCGAACCCAGGACCTCGCTAAACCAACGAGGCAGTCAATTGTTTGTTAAGGTTAGCTTTTTGAGTATTGATACTGTGTCGTGTTCTTTGGGAGTGAAGTTTATATAACTGATAAATAGAGAATCTTTTCTGTTCGTTCTTCTCAAGTACGCAACGAATTTTGATGCTGTTTTCGTTTTCATGAATTGATTCTGAAAGGTTTATTATAGACTAGCTGGGCCCGCGGGTTGGCTTAGGTAAGTGAGCTCGTATTCTTTTGACATTATTAGGGAACAATTACATGGGAATGCGAAGTCGTAGTATATTCCTAACATCCTCTACAAAATAATATAAAACTTAATTTTATTAAAAAAATCTCCCTGTTTTATCAAGTTAATAGTAAACGAATTACTGTAGCTTTGTCTGCTTATCTATTTCGATAGCTGTGAAACTACTTGGTGCAAAGAAGGTTGATCACTTAACTATTTACTAAGAAAATGAAAAATTGCTAAAGTATTTTATAGATATCCTTATAACACCAGCTAAAAACGTTAAATATACAGATACACTAATTATTCAGATAGATTTAGATTCATTAATAATTACACCAAAACAGTTGTAACCGACTCTGAAAACTACGACGTCGAATAAAACCCACAACACTCTCTCTCTCCGTACGCAAAATACGCGCTTTGGACGTGGAATTGCGGACACCAGCCCGTTATACAATACAACCAACTCTCGATCTCATAGCCAAGGGAATAGACTTTGGGATATCGCAGTATTAAACTTAGCTCACCCTTATAAACTAGCCGAGCTAATCTTCCTGTTAAATAATCTATCACATATCTCTCTGGTCCTCAGAGACTGGCTTAAGTAGTGCTCTACTTTGGACCATCTATTATTCAGCAAATGAAGTAACATCGGAAACTCGATAAAGAAAATCAATTAAGTACCAATAATGGTAAAGTATTTATTGATGAAATGAGAAAGTTTGAATAGTTTTGTTACTGGCTGGAACTTATTATATTTGAATTAGGCTTAGAACTATGCTAATTACTGTTGAAAGGACCAAATGATTACTTTCTATGAAATCATTGGAATTTGCTAGAAAAATCATTGAATAAGTTGTAGTGTGTGTTGTGTTGTAGTGAGTTGTAAATGAAAAAATAAATTTTCACACACAGGTAACCTCGGAAAACCTGCAAAGAAAACAGCGGTGCATCCATAAATAAGTAATATTCAATGCCAACGCTTTATATTTCTTTAGCTATCAAGAATTCTAGACCAACGGAATTAAATAACATACCAATCGATCTTTTGAAGACCTTTCAAGTTTGTATTGTAGGTACCACCCACATTTATCTTAAATACACGCTCCGGAGAAATAGCGATACATCTTTTGAAACTCCCTTAAGTCCTTATAATATTGCTACGATAAAGTTGTGATAGATGACACCTCACAAGCAATGAAAAATGTTTCTCGCGTTCTTGAAAAAAATCCATATAGGCAGACTTCACTGAAACGGGACTCGTTTTTTTCCCTCGCAAACATTGTAGGTTAGTAGAACATTTAGTAGTGATATTACAAAAATTGGACTAAGCTTCGGTGTCCGTATTTGTAAATGCACAATGTATAGGTACCTACTATAAAAAAAGACAGTGCAATAGTACACGAACAAAATGTTGAAATGGCTGATTTATTTTCGTATTTAATTTTATGACTCAGTCTTTGGTATTGGTAATATTATAAATACACGCTTCAGGGAAATGGCGATACATCATTAGAAACTCCCTTAAGTCCTGATATTACTGCGAAGCAAGTTGTGATAAATGACATATCATAACGAATGAAAAATGTGTCGCTAGGTCTTTAAAAGCCCATAATAGCCAAGTACGTAGTAATCACTGATAATAACTCAACTTTTTTTCAAGAAAAAATGTGGAACATGACAAGATTGATCGATTTTCAGGTTAAGCCGCGCTTACCTAGATTGGTCCGTGGATGGGTGACCGCCCATTACATACCGAATTTCCTCCGTGTCTCGGAAAGCACGTTAAGCCGTTAGTCCTGGCTGTCAATTGTAGATCTTTGACAGTCGTTACAGGTAGTCATTAGTCCGAAAGTCTGGCAACCAGTCTTACCAAGAGGTCTCGTATTACTCCATACCAACTGGTTTGTGGAGGTCAGATAGGCAGTCGGTCCATGTAATATACTGGTATTCAACTGCATTCGGCTAGACTGGAAGCCGACCCCAACATAGTTGGGGATGACCTGGTTTAGTTTCATTATCCACAACCTGATTCCACCCATTGCTGTGTCAATCTCCCTTCTCCTATGCCATATGCATACAGGTTTTACCCACGATGGCAAAAATATCGTCCGCCAACACTTTTCTTATCATTTCTTGGACGCCACTCGGTTACTCGACCTGCCATTAATTTAGCTTCAGTTTAAATTTATTTTGAAGCCGGAATTTTGTTTGGCTAGACGGCACACTTTAGTGTCCAAGAGGTTCCTCACCTAGTTTGACCTTTAGCTGGCCTAGCTTTTTAAGTTCAATAGACTTACACCCGTATCCATAAACAAGTCAAAGTGATTACTTGAGTAAATGTCATTATTTAAGATACGATTTTTATTATGTAGTTTAGTAAAAAGTTATAGTTCTTAGCGTTGCTATCTTTGACGGTTCTAACTTCGTTTAAATTCTTGCCTACTGCATATAAAAAAATGCACATGTAATTACTTAAGCTCAAGTAATTACTTTAACTGGACCACAGATACGGGTGTTGGAGACTAGCTTTTACCAGTGACGACCACCACAAAATTCACGGTATTTCCCGATTAATCATGCAAAAAAATTAACCATACATGATTCCTCTCCTGTGGGGTTATCACGATATCATAAAGCAGTATTGTTTTAATGTCATTACAGTGAGGGAAAGAGACAGAGCTATACAGGAGGTCTAACGCCATCTCTTTTCCACACTGGAATAGGATTAACATAATTTTATGTCGTTTTGGTAGGCCGCCTGATCTATTCTTCTTCATCTTTTTATCAAATCGATGACACAACTACTTACTTTTCTGGATTACATTGGCCCAATATATGGCTACATATCGTCCTAATCAAATTAAAATAAAAGGTCGATGTTCCCAGAACATATAAACATAAAAGCTATCAACAAAACAATCAGCACTTCATTAACAAAGTTCTCGGATCCATTAGCAACGCTTGGAATATGTTGAAAAGCATTTCCTCTCGTAAATTGTAACATTTTGTTACAAGTCGCTCTACGCAATACCTTAAAGAATGTTCGGGTAATAGTATAAATTACCACATGTTTTTTTTTAATCATATTTACTAAGGCAACGCTGTAAACGCAACGAGTATTACTTTTTCAAAATAGACCGTAACCTCGACGACGTCCATGTGACGGGCGTGTCGCATATTTAAAACACCGTGAGTCTGTATAGGCCCTAAGACCTCGTGGCTTAATAATAACAGCCGCACTGGTCGATCTTCAAGGTTAAGCCGCGCTTGCCAAGGTCGTTCTGTGGATGTGGAGAGTACCCATCATTACATACCCAGTTTCCTCCATGCCTCGGAAAGCACGTTAAGCCGTTGGTCCCGGCTGTCACATGTAGTTGTTTGATAGTCGTTACAGGTAGTCAGTGGCCCGAAAGTCTGACAACCAGCCTTAACAAGGGGTACCATATTACCCAGTACTAACTGGGTTGTGGAGATCACATAGGCAGTCACTCCATGTAAAATAGATTCTGGTATTCTGCTCCATCTGGAAGACTGCAAGCCGACCCCAATAAGTTTGGGAAAAGGCTAGGCAGAAGAGGATGGTCTGTATATGGCCCTAAAGGACAAAGAAATATTAATTAACATAATTTTTGAACCACTTGACTCGAAATTAAAATAGATTTCGAACGAGTCGAAAGTAACCAGTCGAAAGTATGCCAGTAACTTAAAGTCACATATTATCTAGCACCTAAGACTTATCCTAGAAACCTAGAGCCTAAATGAATCTCATCTAAAGAAGTATCACTCTTAAATTCTATTTACTATATACTTCTCATTTTGACCCCTTAAGTCTCGCAAACGTGACGTAACGCGTTTTCCTCGTTTCAGACATGTTTTAGATGCTGTCGCTTCTAAAAACGGACCGGATATAACATGTCAGCTGTCACTTCAGTTGATAGTACCTTTAACATTAACGCACAGTCCTTTTTCCTGTAAAAAAATCAGGGGTGGTACACACATTTTAGATTTCGCCGATTCGATGCGGGAGCCTTTTGATTACCAGTAAAGCTGACCTGAAGCAAAACCAGATAATATAAGGCACATGCCGTTTGGCATCTATGATTGTAGACCTTGTTTATGCACAATTCAAACTAAGCCATATGAGCACCTTTTTCGCAACGTATCTCCATTATAATATATTCGATTAGGTCACTCGGCCTTGTCCTATCATGCTGTTCAAAAATTTGTGCAGCAGCCCTAAGAAAATGTCGCAGGTATACAGGAAAACGAACGTAACGTTTTTTTTGTACCGCTTCATTCAAACGAACATACGGTCTGCTACAATAAGACAAAAATAATGGCGTTTTTTGCGTCCATATTACGATGAAATTACAGCGTGTGTTACGGAAACGTGTGGTTTGTTATGTAGGCATTACTGTGTGGGAATGTTTTCGAATTTGGAACGCCACATTGCATTGTCATTTTAGCCAACTAATGCAAATGTTATTACTCTCTGACATTATTCTTGTGCAAATAACTAGGTGCAAAAAGGTCATCAATTTGAAAGTCTAAATACTGATTGTTTAAATATCTGTTTAATAGCGCCCTGTTTAATATTTTGCTTCATCAACTTAAAAGGAATAAATATGTACATTGAAAGCAGGTATTTACCTTTATTACAGCTATAGATTCAGTCTAGACAAAAATTCTCCCTAAAAATAGGTAGGTAGACGTAAATTACCTCAGATTTTTCTGTATATCTTGGTGAAACTGTAATAAAATAGTACATTTTGATACAAGTGGGGAAAGTTTGTTATTGCAGCCGAGGCGAAATTCCTATCATGTTATGGAGCCGATAACTGCAATAAGAAATGCCCACATATATCAAACGACGTTCTTCAATACACTTTTGAAGAAATAAAACAATTGAAGGAAAACTATTTTTGTCATGAATTATTAGGAAACTATGATTGAATTTGTTTTTTTTTCCGCGCTTTGGTTTCGCAAGTTAAAGGAGAAGCAAAGGTAACAGCCTACTGTGAAAAAAATATATTTTTGAATTCATTAATCATGTTTACTTATGATATTCGTTTTATAAACACAATTTAAATATTCAAAACAATATTTACGCCGTAAAGTCGATTAAAAAAAAAAAAAAAAACAATCACCGCCTACCATAGGAATTGAACCAATTTGGACTATTGTTCAAGTATTGAAAAAAAATAAACAAAAATCACATGCCCATGCTGAGTTGGGTATGGCTTTAATAGCCAAATGGTTAAAAAGTAATTTACTCACATTGAACACCGCAAAAACCAACTTTATATGTTTTAGTATAAATAACCGTACTCAGCCAGACGAACACTTTAAATTAAAAATTCATCAATGTGGCTGTATAAATAATGTAAATTGCAAATGCCCAACAATAGATAAAGTAACTCATACGAAATACTTAGGAGTGGTTGTTGACCAAAGGCTATCTTGGTACCAACATCTCGAACAGGTTACAAACAGAGTCAGAAAGCTTAGCTGGTTATTTAACTCTCTGCGTCATGTCGTCCCAAAAGCTTTCCATACTCGCCACAATTCAAAAAGAAACCTTCTGAATGAAATATATATTACTCTAGTACAGTCAGTATTGACGTACTGCATCCCTGTTTGGGGAGGGGCTAGTAAATCAAAATTTATAGATGTTGAACGGGCACAACGCGCTTTAATAAAAATTATGTATTTTAAGAAATTGAGATTCCACACTGTCGAACTATTTCAGATCAGTGATCTGCTGTCTGTAAGAAAATTATATATTATACAGACCATCCTGAAAATGCACAAAACTTTACCGTTCGACCCCTCCAAGTTAACAAAAAGACGAAAGGACAATATTGCACAAATTCCCCAATCACGTACTCGGTTTGCTAGAATTCAATTACAAAAACGTTCAGCCCATTTATATAATAGGATAAATAAGGAAATAAACATATATACAAAACAATACTATGAATGCAAAAATTCTTTAACTAATTGGATAAAACTTTTAAACTACGATGAAACAGAAGCACTGTTGACACTTGTATCATGATGCTTGTTCTGACCCCTTAACGGTTGCTTTGCTTGCAATTGAGTGCAACAGTTTAAGTATTGTTGGGATAGTGGAAGTGCGGTGAATCGCACTCATCTCACATCACATGTAGGCACACTTACTCTACACACACACAAACTTGCTCACACATTCACACATATACACAAACATATACTCACACACACACACATACACACACACACACACACACAAACATAGTTTATAAATATAAAATATTTGAAAGTTGATATGAAAGAGCGGAGTCTCCCAATACAGGCATTACTTTGCTTAAAGGGAGGCTCCAATCACAATTCTGTTCATGTTACTTTGCTGAAGAAATAAATGTTTTTTGATTTTTGTTTTTTTTTTTTGATGCCCACAGTGGGGGCGAGCCATCTGGCTATAGAATTTTTATTTCCGCACTAGTGCAGCTAAATAAAAAAAAACCACGAGTGTGAAATACATTGCATGATGAACCTAATCGTAGTGCGATAAGAGCCAGTTTTCGAGGAATTGTATTGAAAATTTTATTTTTTCCACCAGAAATATTTTTCGTTATGATTGTAACCTCGAACCTAGTTTCAATTTATAAAGAAAGTGTAGGAAAGATCTAGTTTATTCAATAAAACCATTTATAAAGAAAACCTTTTGGCTACTGGCAACACGAGCTAAAGTGGTAACCCAGGAAATCAATTAACCTTTTTCGAACATCCATTGTTTAAAAAATACAATGGCTTTTATTTCCAGACAAAAACTGAGGGTGATAAATCAGCTCCCCATATAATGGAACCAATTGACAATGATCCATATTAGGGAAGAGAAAAAAATTGTAGGCAGCAGGTACGTATAGAATAGGGATGGGAAATCTTTTAGCGAGAGTGTTGGTGTCTGTTTTTTTATTATTTGACGGGATCAATTTTAAGCAAATTATAGTCACCATTATAACAGCCACGGAGTCTGAATTTGTGTTCAGTTGATGGCAATAGGTTCGCCCCCTATTAGATGAGACTTAAACATACGTAACTGGCGAAATGTGGGTACACTATTAGGTACACCCCTGCCCAACTCTTCGGGAATTACAGGCGTGATGTTATTTTATAGTCACCATGATGCTATCAATGATAGCTCTTTTTACATTTGCTTTAATACTTCAATTCAGTTTTACAGTGAATTCAACAGTAAACTGTTTTAAAAATTTGAGCGTGCTGTGTTTCGGTACAATTTCAAACTTATTTCAATTAGACCATTAGAGGCACTTTTGAATGTCAACACACAAATAAAAAAAATACAGTCTCAGTCACAGGGCTTAATAAAATAACTTGGGAAAGTACCGTAGTTGCCCATTCGAAAGCGTAGATTCTCCTCTTGACGGACGCTCGGTTTCTGAAAAAAAATATCAAATTAATCGGATATCACTTATATAACTTTTATTTATGGAGTTTAACATTGAGTTGGCATAAAACCGATTACCACACAACGCGTGTGTGGTTATCGGTTATTGTGGTAGGGAAATGTGAATGAAGAAAATGATAAGAGTAGAGGAAAACCAAAGAAACGATGGATGGACTGTGTGAAGAATGATATATCTAGAAAGGAGATGACTGCTGCGATGAAAAGTAATAGAGAAATATGGAAGAAGAAGACTTACTGCGCCGACCACAAATATATTGGGATAAAGGCAGGAGAATGATGATAAAGACAACTTACTGTTTTAGATTTCGTGTGAAAAATGTGAAACATATTTAGTCTCCGCCTTCATGGTACATTCTCTGTCGTCTGTCGTTACAGGTAGTCAGTGGCCCGCAAGTCTGACAAACAGTCTTACCAAGGGGTACCATATTACCCGGCACTAACTGGGTTGTGGAGGTTAGATAGGGAGTCGCTGCATGTAAAATAGGTACTGTTATTCTGCTCCATCTGGGAGACTGGAAGCCGACCCCAATAAATTGGGATTAAGGTAGGTTAATGATGATGAAGACAACTTACTGTTTTAGATTTCGTGTGAAAAATGTGAAACATATTTATAGTCTCCCCCTTGATGGTACATTCTACCTTCAAAGGCACCTATCGTAAATCATTAGGGCAGCTACAAATCACTTTACAGGTACAAATAAATACATAATGTATGAACAGATGTTTCAGTAATAAATATGGTTGAAAAATCTCTTCGCACGGAACGTTTTAATTTCAGAAATTTATAGACAATTTGTATCAATTTGCCGTTATTTATTGGTAAGAATTGTGTATGTAATAGATTTAGAAGTAATTTATGTTTATTGCGTATTTAGATACGTGTCATATTAATTTGTTGTTTAGAAAGTATTTAATCAATTTACGAACGTAATTTCTGTAAAATTTTGGAGAGTTTGGCTTGATATCATGTTTTGAAGCAATCGCAACTTAATTTTACTGCCAAAAAGATTCATCAGAAGGATCCATTGCTTTATTATCTTGCTATTTAAGAATTTACTACACTTTTTTGTTTACAAAAATCCACCACCAAAATTAAGGACCACATTAACCAACCATTGTTGGTCGTAAAAATAATAATTAAAATGGCGTACTAAGCCGTAATTACGTCACTATATCCATTAAAGGAGCATGTACCTATATTACTGCCGACTCCTTATGATGGCTATCGTCCAGGTTAATTGTTTACTACCCATATGGGTCGTAATGGGCCATTTGTATGGGTACGACATGCTGTTTGTCATTTGTTTGTAGGATTAGCGTGATGGTAATCTCGGGACGCATTTGTGATGTTACTTCTGATAGAATTTATTAGTTTTATTGTATCGTAAATCTTCAGTCTTGAGTCTCATTTACGATGGGACTATTGAAGTAGATAACTCGAGATTAATCTAGTCTGAATTGTAATTTCCATGTGTTTATTAGATTGTTATTGTGTAGGTATCTTATTTCTTACAACTATTATAAATGCGAAAGTTTGAATGGATGGCTGTTTGTTCCTTAATCACCCCAGAACGGGTGAAGGAATATGTATGGAATTTGGCACAAAGATAGATTATAGTCCGGAATAGCACGTAAGTTTTTTATCCCGGAAATACAATCCAGTGGGCATTTCTCAAACTGCACGCGGGCAGAACCTTAAATACAATCTATCAATCTAATCTTTCGTTAGTTCAACTGACTCACTTATCAAATCTTTGGCTAAAACCCAAATACTAAAGATCTATTAGAAAACTACAGAATCACAAACCAAAAGCAATGAATTTAACAAATGCTTGATTCTTATAATGACTTAGTTATAAGAACTACTTGCTCCTTCAATTAAAACCTGATCAGTATTCCCGTTCATCAATTTCCTCTTCTACTGATTAAAATTAAAGCATAACGAGCAATATCCAATTATTCGATAATTAAGCTGGTATTGCTCACTTCACGAATAACACGATATTATTAAAATTTTATCTAATTGTACATTAATTTCGCCATTTTACGAGTAGTTTTAGAGCAACTCATGAATGCTTCGATAGGTTTGAATTGTTTAAAATTACTTCGAATTTAATGAATGACGTTGGCTGGGATTCATTGATCTAAGTAAAAATTATGTTACATGCATATTATGTACATAAACTCGAATCCTTTTCTCGTAGGTTTTACAGACGCTACAGAACACTACCTGCTACGATCCTTGTACATAGACATCGTCCATTAAAATAATTATGATGTATTATGTAGAGAAACTGGTCCTTAGTTACAGTACCTTATCTATTACAAAGCATTTATCGAACGTGAAAATATATATGTTTTTGTTTGAATAAAACATTAGAAAAAGGCCAAAACACACGTAACAATACATTTTATTCAGTCAAAAACATTAATTTATCATCCCAACCATATATGTATGTACGTACCTAAAACAAAACAAAATATCAAAAGCAACTAACGAACACAAACGAAACACCGCTTTACAATCACAAAGCGGCATAAAATGATCATATTCATAATTCTATAAAGCAAAATGTGGGTTATTATTTCCCTGTAAAATAGCTCTACCCGATCCCCACATTGTTTCAGCGATATACGCTTCATAACACATGAGTAAATACATAACAGAGACCGAACTTTTAAAGCCCATGTTTGTTGTTCATACGAGTCTATTATCATTTGAATGTTCATTTTTACTGACCTATTTACTGATGTTTTTACTCGATGTCCATAAAGCTACTTTTTCACAACTTAATAAAAACAAAAAGATCATGAAAAAAAAAACAGCTACGCCTGGTTTTGAAACGAAAATGAACACAAAAAAAATGCTAATAAATAACAAGCGCTTGTGACACATGACCGCACAGAAGCATAAGACCTCTGCCTCACGCTTAGCACTAAAAGCTTTTTTTTTTTTGAATGGCATCTCGCAGTTCAACCTAGGAGGTTGTCGTCTGCTTAATCGGACTATCCTGTGGATACCTTGAATTTAAGGCCTCCAGCCAGGGCAAAAAACTTACAAACTGAGCGACTACACGCTAAGGGCACCCCCTGTGGGGCTCGGACCTCGGCTTAGGGCGTCGCTGGGGGAGGGCAGCAAGGGGACAGGCTGGATCTGAGTGGTGATATTATTTTGGGGCTGGTTGAAATCTACTGGCACAGCATCGCGGGCTGGCTCGAGCAAGGGTCGGGGAGGGAGACACTAAAAGCATTTAAGCTAAACGTATATAAAAACATCGTTCTGTTTCTTCAATCGTTTGAAGATGACAGAGACCGAATGATGTCGTAAATAATGATCTAGTGATAAACGAAATTATGTGAGTTATGGTGCAAGCGGGCCTTAGAGCTAATTTCACCAATGAACTGAATGTGATCAGCTTGTTTAAAAGGCGTTAAAGAACAGTCAGTGTCAATATTCCATAACAATTACGCTGACAACGAAATAAACGGGTTTAAGATTGCATTTAGTTTCATTGGTAAAGTTTGCCCTTAGTCTCTGTCGTCTCCATACTCTTGAATTCAATACGAAGCCGTGACGCGGCGCTTCAGTTAATGGGTTTCGGTTAAAATGTGCTGTTTCACGCCGGAACGACAATTAAGCTTGAGGCGTGGCTATTGTATTGATATATGTACTTACTGTGCACGTTGAGTTTCACAGATGTGAGGGATGATTTATTTATGATTTTCGAGGACGTAGATAACAAAAATAACTGGCGAAATTTGGGTGCACTATTAGGTACATCTCTGCCTAATCCTTCGGCGATTACATGCATGATTTTATGTTAGATAGTTACGAGTGTAAATAGATATGATTTCTCGCAAACTGTTTTTCTTGTTTGACCATTTTTTCCTTTAAGGTTTGATTAAATCACTAGAAAGGTCAGGTGCGTAACACTTGCAACCGGCGTGCGTGTATGACCAAATTAATAATCGTGGACGAGGCGAAAGAAGTATGTAAGGATCACAGTAGGTGGTTCTGTAGTAAGTTGTGAACGCCGCATCAGACATGATGACATGGAGTATGTATCTAAGCACGAAACCCGTAGTTTCGGCCGTTTTCTACTCCGTATCACTTACGTACATACGATTAGTGAGACACCCGAACTAAAAACGAATGACAACACGATTGAACAGTTGTCCCTACTTCCGATGCATTTTCAAAACTCATGAATCCCGAAAATAATAGGGCGTAGGGTTCATTTCAAAGTTTCGATCTAGTTTCGTACAGCGGGACCGTATCTTCGTTGACGGACTTAGAAAGTAGAAACTGATACGAAATTCGCCAAATTCCTTGATTTATATGTATGTATTATTTACATCTTGTCTCTGTTGTACGTGACAGGCCTACTGAAGTCTTATATTAGCTCCGTCATTTTTTTTTGCGGAGTATTTTTCCATCATGGTTGACACCTCATTTGCTTGTCATAATATTCTTACCGAAAATAGCTACTCTGGCGTAATTTGTAGGATGTAACAGAGACGACCGCTTGAGATTTTTCTTACTAAAATTAATTAACTCTTTTCTCAGATTTTGTCCGAACAGTACTTAGCGATGTGGACAGCTCTGTTGTTTGCCTCATTCAAGTCCTGGTGGGTGCAAGAGTTATGCACGACGGACAGGAGAGAAGGTGTGGCATATCCATTGTTAGGGCTTCACATTCGCAATTAAATACTGAAATCGACGAAGAAACAGATTTTTTTTCCACATTTTGTCTGTTTTTTTCGCCATTTCAGGTTTGGTCCTACAGCAAAAGTAGTTCATATCAATGACCCTTTAAGAAGGTTTCCATACCTAAATGTAAACTATTATTTTTCCCAGCCTCCTCTGTCCCACTCCTCACCAAATGCCTCGCTCCACTCTTTCTATTTAATATAAACTATGATAAAACCTATTAATACATTATGTTCCGTAAAAATAAATAAATACAAAAATATCTGCTCGCAAAATATTATAACATGTATCAGAATAAATATCAACGTCAATCTAATATACGAAATCAAACGGGTCATATTTATTTACTTCGTATATTGCCACTTTCATCTTCAGCTACTGAAGTCCCGGATTCTTATAATAAATATTTAAATGAGAAATAGTTAAATAAAGATAGTCCGGGTATCATCGCATTCAATTCGGGTTATTCCCAAGAGTTTTATATAATGCTCAAACATGGATAAATATTTATGTGTTTTTGTTCAAAATCTTTCTGTTATTATTATGTATTCATAGGATACGATATTATGATCTGTTAAGTCAATTATAATACAAAATAAAAGCTGTAAGGTAAAGCAAAACTGACGAGTTTTAAAATAAAACCCTTCAAATCTGTTTCTTTTCTTTTCAGATCGGAAATTTTCTTCACCAATCAACGGCACTAATGAAGCAATCCGCAGACGGGATATTGGAGTAGCAGCCGTTCCCGCCACCTTCCTCGCGCAATAAAACAACATAACCCTGCTGACGACACCAAAGAATCCACTCAAACAAAACAAACCCTATCACAACGGCACAAAGATCACAGTGCCCCAACATCCCGCAATCAAATGGCTCTGCTCCGAATTGAAAACACAATACAAGCAATATGTCAATTAAAGCCTATTCTCAATTGTAATCAAGCACGCCATTCTAAGACCAAAAAGCTACGCGACGAGGTCGTATTTCAGACTTGATTCGTCCACGCAATTTAGGCATCGTAGCTAAACAAAGGGAGAAACAAAACCAATGTATGGTTACGTCAAGATAACGAACAAATTAATCGTCACCCAAACCAGGGATTCGTATGGCGACTCAAAGTCATAACTCCCACTGTTCACTGCCTAGCTTTGTTGCTTTACCTTCGTGTCTTCTCGTACTGGCGTCTATTCTGTTGCGACCGGCGCTTGCCTCGGTTGAACTAGAATCAATCCTAAGTCCAGAGTTCAACGTAAGCAGCCCAAACTCTTCGGTCAACTGGACGTTCCTAGACGACAACTCCACATTCTTGAAGCACGGTCACATAAAGCATTCAAAATATTCCATACCTACCACTATTTTCTTGGTCACAGTATTTATGATAGTCATAGTTGGAACTATAATAGGAAACGTGCTAGTTTGTGTTGCAGTACGTTTAGTTAGAAAATTAAGAAGGCCTAGTAACTATTTGATTGTATCGCTGGCAGTGAGCGATTTGTGTGTGGCGTTGATAGTGATGCCGGTAGCCACCGTGTACGACATCATGGGAACGTGGCCTTTCGGACCGGTCATATGCGACTTTTGGGTATCGAGCGATGTTTTATCCTGTACTGCTAGCATCCTCAACTTATGTATGATCTCCGTGGATCGATATTATGCCATAACGAAACCACTAGAGTATGGTGTGAAAAGGACGCCTCGAAGGATGCTCTTCTGCGTTTTCATCGTGTGGGTTAGCGCAGCATTCATATCCCTCCCGCCGGTCCTAATACTAGGTAATGAGAAGACTGAAACCTCGTGTTCTGTGTCACAGAACCAGGCGTACCAAATCTATGCGACTTTTGGTTCATTCTACATCCCGTTGACTGTAATGGTCGTGGTCTATTATAAGATATTTAGAGCTGCTAGGAAGATTGTAAAAGACGAGAAACGTGCTCAATCGCATTTGGAGACGCACTGTTATTTGGAGATAAATGTGAAGAATGGTGGAGCGGCGGAAGCGAAGCTCTTGGGTAACCAGCCGGCGCAACCTCCTCCCAGGGGATCCACAGCTAGTACCAATACAACGGTGAGCCTATTCTTATAATTTGTTTTTAATTTTCTTCTAGTGCCGATACAATCACTGAGTGTTGACTATCATTGAACGTTTCTGATTGCCCTTTGCAAAGCAGAACATTCTTAATCCTCTAATACACCCATCAATACCTTAGCTGCTGTCTTATACTGATTGTTTTCTTAATAATTCAAGTATGCATTGTCGAGCAACATCCGGAACGTATTGAAGGAAGAAGACGTTTGTACAGATAACTACTAAAGTTATCTTGGTGATTGCAGTCCGAATTGTAATTTTACATCCCTTCATCAATACACTTATTTTAGGAATACGCCGCATCCTTTTTGTAACAAAAGGACTGAAAGACGATTTTATTGAACTTGATTTTTCTATTACAAATAATTCTCAGTTGGTCGTCATACTTTCTATAAGCAATGCTTCCAAAATTCTTTACATTGTTCCCCGAATAGATGGTCATGGTGTCTTTGAACGTAATAGTTTAAATTTTGTAACCGATTTATTTTTGTTACAGTGTAGCGTAGACAAAACAGAAAGCACAATCGGGAGGTGCTTCAGCGGCCAAAGAAAGTCGAACGAGTCCCAGTGTCCTATGTTGCAACAACCAAAGACTCCTACGAAGCCCATACACACTATAAACCGGTCGCCAACACAGCTGGTGCCCGGGAAACTAGCAGTTAAAGAGAGGCAAAGACAACCCTCAGAGAGTAGTCAGAAAACCACAACGAACAGGATCCGATCGTCGCTCTCAAATTTTGCTCATAAAAGCCATATCGCCAAAGACTTACTGCATCCACAGAACGCAGTCCATCAGAAGAAGCTGCGGTTCCAACTAGCCAAAGAGCGCAAAGCGTCCACAACCCTGGGCATAATCATGTCAGCATTCGTTATTTGCTGGCTTCCATTCTTCGTGCTAGCCCTGCTCCGACCGTTCGTCTCAGAAGATGCGATCCCTGACGCGGTGAGCGCACTATTTCTCTGGCTGGGCTATCTCAACAGTTTGCTCAACCCGGTCATATACGCGACCCTGAACCGTGACTTCAGAAAGCCGTTCCAAGAGATCCTCTTCTTCAGATGTGGCAACCTGAACCATATGATGCGTGAGGAGTTCTACCACAGTCAGTACGGGGATCCCGATCAACATTACTGTGTGAATAATACTACCAAAATGCATAATTATGACGAGGGTGTTGAAATAGTTTCTGCCATCGATAGAGAGGAGACGCGGGCATCGGAGAGTTTTCTATGATTGTCAATGCCAGAGGTCGACACCAGAGACCTAGATACTGTGATCTAATTAAGACTTTTTTTGTATAGAACCGCGGTCTAACAGTGTTGAGTTTGTCGATTTCATTCGTTTTAATAACTTGTGTATTATAAAAGGCTGTTTCTACCCAACTAGTCGTTACTTACATATGTACTCGAGGTTTCGTTTGATGATGTAAAATACATAGTAGTAAGCGATTTTATATCTGCAATCAGAGAGTGTGACATGTGTATTAGATAAAATAATAGCTATTGTAAATATTATTTATTATTTAATTATGCGATGACAGTGACGTTGCGTTGTGTCATTATTGTTATCTGTCAAGAGTAAGTTAATTGTATATTACGTATGTTTCGATTTGATGTTCCAGAAACATTTTCTCTTTGCAAATATAAATGGACTTCAAGAAAGTTGTACGATTTTATTATTAAGTAGGTATCGTAAGTCACGTGGTACAATACGTCACTTTATAAAATAAATAAAATAGTAATGGGGTGTGAATGTATTATTATTTAATAATTTTGGAATGACCAAAGAGGTATAATATTAACTTTGAAACGCGAGGTTTTATAAGTATAAGATGTTGTGAATTTGATAAACTTTAATAATAGAAGTGTATTATATATATATTGTTAAAATAATAAATGATGTATATGACATTAAGTTAGTCAGAAGTATTAATCCATGTGATAGTAGAGATAGAATTCTATTCTTGGTTCGGTTTCATAACCTTACTATTTGTTTTGTATAAATCTTTTACTTTTATTTATTTATCAGATATCTTTTAATATAATGTAAAATGTAAATATAAAGAAGCTAAGCATCTTTCAGAACTACATGTGGTTAAAGTTAAAAATAAATAGGCACTGCCAGATTAATAATAATTAAACAATAAAAATAAAGTGTAATAGCCATAGAATTGTAGTATGTACATTTGCTCTACATCTTCAAATGCATAGTCACTGAGCTAGACTAGCTGTCAGCCTGTCTTATGTCAATATTAACTTTATCTTTTTGTGAATAGAGCTCATAACGCCTTGTAAAACTTTAACAGAAACTGTGGTTCAGAGTTGCCTTCTCATGATATCCGTTTTCTTCTTCATAATTTATTAAAAGTTACTATTCTACAATAGTAGAATAGTAACTTTTAACATACACATACAATAGTATGTGTTACAAAAATATATATTTGTTAATACGTATTTATATTTAATTTAATTCACTTCTGTTTTCAAATTAGAATAACTTAGAAAAAAAAGTCAGTGTTGTAAATATTGTTAATAATACTAATGACATTACGAGTAATAATTAAACGGTTAATAAGCATAAATAATAAGTGAATATATTGCAGAAACCGTGTGGGGAAACTACGCTTGGAAAAAAATAATTTGACAGTTCAATCGATGTTTTTATTAATAACGTACATACTAAAAATTTCTTTGGTGTAGTTTCTTTCCATTTGTGAATATTGTGGTTGTTATAAAATAGATATAATATTAATAAGAAATAATTGACCACAACTTTCTCAGTACTTCTAGGTCTAAAAATCATTTTGTAAATCTTATAGTAGGATTAATGCCATATTCTGCCATCAAAATATATCTTTTTTTAAATATCTGTTGTTTAAAAGTTATATTTTGTTTGTTACAAACGTTGATTAATATTAGTGAATGAGTAACAGTGTATTTCTTCCATCCGTAAAGAAAACATTCTCTAAATCTTACTTAATATCTTCAACGTTGTAGTAGCTGGAATGGTTAAGTCATTCTTGTTTTTTTTTTAATTAACTTGAGCCTCTCCTATGCCTTCGGTATTGAGCTTGTTCGAAACACTTTTTTAAGGTCGTCATTCCATCTACTAGCTGAAGTGTGACCCACGCTTCGCTTGCGACACGCAATCTCCACTCCAGGGCCAGTTAGCCCCATCGGCTATCGATCCTTCGCTGCCGTCCTGGCTTGGACTGGTCCCACTAAACTAGAACCTGGTCATCTTTGAACAGTAAACTGGTTGGTAGACGAAAACCAAAACGTCTACTTCTACAATCAGGTCAAGAGGTCTGGCACCTACAAAGATATAAGGAACCCCGCGGGCGGGGAACCTTTATTGTCACATGATTTTACACTTCCTCCTTAGGCTTAATTTTCATCATAAGCTGTGGTCCTGGGTTCAGCGTTGGTAGAAAATGAAAATTTTCGGTTTATAACGAAACTCGCTCAGACTAAAGTGCGCTGGACGCACTCAAACATCGTCCTTCATGGGAGCCCTTTAAAATACCCTTAATGTCCTAACATGAACCACTGGCATGACCTAAATGTTCATACAATTGTACTTTAATTGAGGACTTATGAATGTAATGAATTGTATTGTAGTTTAATTGTCACTTTCATGGTTTCAGATTCATTTGTTTTCGTCTTTTCCATTACTATTTTACGACATACGAGTATTATGAATGACTTGACATCCAGCTTTCAATTACAGTTGTTAACCATATTCCAAAGTTTATGTTTACCTCCATAAATTGTAAATAATTAAAAATAATTAAAAGTTTAATTTAAATAGAGCTCTTTAAGTACAAAACACCGTTACGTTTGTTAATTCAATAATTATTTGTGTTCCTTATTTTTTATTTATATAAATATAATGTATTTATTCTGTCAATATTAGTCTTATGTAATAAAGGTAGAGGTTACAATATCGAATGTATAAAATTAAAAGTGTAAATAAGCCTATACATTCGGTCTTGTGCCATTATCTTAATAGTTAATGTACACATTTGTAAATATGTAAGCTTTGCTCTTCATCTCCTTAAGGAAGCAATATCAGCAAAGCAATTGACAACCATAACTTGTATAAAATGATTTTAACTTCATCCATTTTCATATTATCAATTCTGGAAGGTATAAAACATAAAATCTATGTTTGATGTAACGAGCAAAAGCTATTTCTGGTATAGTTTTCATTGCATTACAACATAGAGGGCGTTGGCAATGATGGTATGCCACAAGGGTTTATCTTCGGCCCGCTACTATTCATTGCTTTATCTGTGAGTAAAGTCTACAAAATATTTCTCATAATAAACTTCTCTTTTTCACAAATGTGTACATTTTTAGCATTGACGTCGTGTTACGTACGTAACAATATATGTACATTATTAATGTATGGAAAACTTTCACAGTAGCGAAACGAATGGAATTCTTATCTTTTGGCATTGTTGTATTTTTCTTATGTAGGGGTCCTAAAAGAGACGAAATAAAAATTAGATTCGATGTTGTTTTGTTTAATTTAAAAAAAACCCATACGATCAGTAAATAAGGCATATTAATAATCAAAGGGGATCATCATCAATAATGAGTCCTGGAGCGCATGGAAATTTACAAAACAGATCAGGCAGTGTTGTTAGGGTTTTCCAACAGGATATTCTGATTGACAGCCACGGAGCATGGTTATGTGGCCGGTTGATGGCAATAAGCTCGGTCCCCACTGCGACATGTAGCCGTTACTGTAGGCACACCTCTGCGTTACCTTTCGGGGATTACAGACCTGAAGTTATATTGTATGTGAATCTTGATTAGCAATAGAATACTATGCAAACATTGATAGCCACTTTTTTCAGCTATTTAGTAGGTACATCTTACTTGTGGGTTATGAACTAGATAATAATTATGTTGGAGCAGCTGCTTACTATTAGTGGTGAAGGAAAAAAAATGGCTTTTTCAAATTAGAAGGCAGCAAGATTTGCCAACAACATTATCGTCCAAAATGGGTAATAACTCATTCACTATCATAAACAACAAACCTTTGGCAATGACTTACCGACCTGTACCTACGTTTATTTCTCAATATTCATACGAGACAGAGTTCATTTGCCCGAGTAAGATACTTAATTTAGTAAATAGCAACATGGAAATATGAGCGATTCTAACACCTACAGTTGGCGACTCCTGTCAAACTATTAATAGAAATGCGAATCAGCGTTCAGACCTATTCTTGAAAATAGCAGACTTACAATAATAATAAAAAACAAAAGCCCATTGATCATCAATTATCTTCTTCTTCTTTCGTGTGGTTAGTGCCTAACCTGGTGTCAAAGTTTTTATGCCGCCCATGGACCGCTGACATGTGAAATTACACGCCGTCGAGAAATATCTCTCAGGTATGCTGGTTTGGCGTCCTCACGATGTTTTCCTGCACCGAAACAAGTGATTATTATACGATGCGCATATGAATACGAAAAATCAGAGGTGCGTGACTTGGGTTCGAACTTGAGACCTATGACTTGGCAGTCCGTCACTCAGACCTCTAAGCCATCACTGCTTTGTCCTTCTACATAAGGGGGTTAGTCAATAGACATCCAACACCCGCTTTCTAGGACCGATCTGGCAATCTTTGTTTCTAGAATCTTCGAGGTAGCTTGCATCTATTGCACTTCTTATATAGTGTATCATCAGCTGCAGTAGGTTACCAACAGAGCTCTCTGCGCAGGGTACACTGGACGATCTTGTCACTTATGGAGTGTCCATAGTGCCAAGTGATGAGCATACAATACGAATAATATAATAAGATTGCAGTGGGTTCCAGCTCATATTGGGGTTAAGGGTAACGAGGTGGCTGATCAATTATCTAAATTAGCAGCAGTACAAGGAAAAGAGACCGATTTTTTGCCGGACTACTCAGAGACTCATGAGATTTGAAAAATTATTTTAACGGAAAATCGGAAACAAAAGGAATTTAGTATAAAACCATTCAGCATGAGCCTCCTCGTTACCTTTGATTTGATGATGACAAAGTAAGTAGAAAATTTGTTAAACTAGCTTTAAGAGTTCGTTCTGGACACTATCTATCAGCAAAGTTTTCGTTACTGATGATTTTTCATTAATTACGCAAACTTTGCTTGTTGTCGAATCACCGAATTTTATTGTTTGTAAAAAAGTTGAGAACGTACAACATTTGCTGATGGATTGTGT
This sequence comes from Standfussiana lucernea, assembly GCA_964057025.1. NCBI lineage: Eukaryota > Metazoa > Arthropoda > Insecta > Lepidoptera > Noctuidae > Standfussiana > Standfussiana lucernea. The sequence continues at coordinate 6,383,792 of OZ059807.1, read as the reverse complement.
AAAAAATAAGAAAAAGAGAGAAGAATCGCTAAGAGAACATAAATTGAACAGATTCGAAATAGGTTTCATTCAGACGATTTTGTCACGCCCTAAATCAGATGTAGCAAAACAGTTTTATTGTGTAGTTTGGCAGTAGTGATCCTCAAATTGTCTAAAACTTTTTTTTATATTCCATTTAGTATAGTGTAGTGTAATTGTGTGTATGATACGAGTATCTTGTTTGAAGATACAATGGGGTTGGCGTATCCGTGTGGATAAAAACCCCCAAAATTGATAAAAAGAAAAAATTAAATTAAAAAATCTGGAATATCAGAGGTGAGTGTCTTGGGTTCGAACTTGTTCGACGGTCACACCACTAGGCTGTCACTGCTGATGCAAAACAATACTTTGAACAACTCAGTTACCTATTCCGCTCATATAAAATACAACCATAGAGATCGTATCTACGACATAAAATCTGTGTGGATATTGATATTTTATAGGCATCCATAAAATATTGATAGTAACATCATATAGCTGAATGTTACATACATACAGATAGGAATCAAATTGACGATAGGGTTTTGTTTTACCTTTCTCTTCCAAAAATTCATTCAACTTTTCTGAAATAGATTCAATGAAGAGCCCTAATATAATAGTTTCATTTCTATAGCAGATACTGAGTTGTTTTTTACCTCAGCCACTATACTCGTTTGATATTACCGAAAGTAAATAATTATGCCTCCTGAATTCGTGTCAGTAATTTTTAATTTATCGACAAATCCGTTAATATAAAATGGGTATGTTTATTTAAATAATAGGTACTAGTTTATGTGTCTTTAAAGTTCGAATGGTTAAAGTTAAAACTTACAGAAATATAAATTATATAATAAAATAATGATTATATTTTATTTCCCAACACAAGTATCATTGGATTACTTACTGGGAAGCCCCAGCAACTTACTTGTAAAGATTTACTGAAATAAATACATTTTTACTTTACTTTTTAATTATGTGTTATTGGCGAACTCATAACTTCAATATTCTTTACCCCTCTTCCCCCTCAATTGCCAATAACCCTCGATAAAACCAAGTGAAAGTGGGAAAATCCAGACTACTAATATAAATCCTCCTTTATTATAAAAAAAATATATAATCACTAAAAAAATATTTATAAAAGTGGCCTCGCTTCGCAGCTTGCTACGTCTAAAAATAAAATTAGCGAAAAATTTCAATGACACTGACGAGTTTTACCTTGAATTTTTCTATCGCATGATGTCAGCAGTTAAGGGAAATTAGAAGAAGACCAAGCAATAAGCGATAATATTCTTTAACCTACAAGGTGTAAAGTTGTAAACGGACCCTTCACAAAGCCGTCAACCAAGCATTCTGTAACATCAAACTAAGTAACTCGACGCAGAAATTATTGCTGGGAAACGACTTTTTTGGGCACTCAAAACAATGTGCTGATGGATGCATTGTATAGTACAGGGGTCTTATATTTTGACTAAACTTATAACATTAAAGACTTGTATTAAAAAGAAAAGGTTGTGAAAAGTTGGACCTTTCACCTCCATATCTCCGTAACTAGGAAGTTTCTTGATAGGATCCAATGACGGGTCGTACAAGTGCCTCTCGGTTTCGTTAAGAATCTTTCTACACTTTTTAATAGATTAAAAAATTAAGGCCAGCGTACATGTTAAGGTGGAACAACGAAGTGGTCCGAGCGAAAAACGTAAGAAAAATTGAATTTTTGCGGGCTACCCTGATGCCTCAGATCTTTAAGAAATTTGCATACAAATTCCTTTCCCACATAGAAGGCGCATGTTACTTTCCAAATGTCACTTTCTATTAAACGAAAAAAAAAACAAAATGCAAAATAAAAACAAGGAGAGAAGACAGGTACGTCTTGTCGTACAGATTCCTGTTTGTAGAATTTGCCAAGTTGTCAATTCGGGTGAACGTGTTAGGCATCGTACATTCAAACCTACCGATATCCAGTATTTTATTCACTGCTTGTTTTAACCAAATTGATCAATCATACCAATACCATATCATACCTATTTCAAAATTATTATCTTGTATTGTATAACGGGCTGGTGTCCGCAACTCTACGTCCAAAGCGCGTATTTTACGTACGATATAAAAAAAAAAAAACAATATTATCTTTATAAAATACCAACACAAAACCTTCTAATTCTAAACTCGAATTATTTCATCATTTTTCGAGCAAATACGTATTATACTCAAATATCTGCTCGTAAACACTCGTGCTCATTCGAGCATGTTCATCTCGATAAACGGGTTTCTGTATTTTGTCTCGTGTGAGGTAGCGAGTCTTCTCGTATTCCAAGTAAAAGAAAATTAACATTTCGAAAGAAAATCGAAGTGTTGAAGATAATAAGCTTATCCCGCGATTTGAAACCATGTGTCGTAATGGATGGATTATATTAAAATTACGGCTTTCAGGATTTTTTTGGTGGCGAAACCAGATGGGTAACTCAGTTTTCTTTAGGCATGTATTTCAGTAATCAGGGTTATTTGATGTGACTACGGTTAGATTAAAATAAACATGAAACGACGTTTATTGAAAGCAGAATGGAAAGAACGACCATTTTTATTAGTAAGGATGTTTCTTAAATTACTCTAAGTCTAAAACATTTTTGTTATTCAACAATTTGATTAAAGAAAATATTTGATGTACAGATTAATGTCAAAAATGTGAACTCCCTAATCTCTAATGGTAATTCAAATCTCTGTACTAATTTACATGCCAATAATAAATTAACACGTCAACAAATTCACAAACTCAAGAGTAATTTCTGTGGAATCGGAATCTCCGCTGCAATTAACCGCCGATCCTTTGACAAAAAGGAATAACTTGTGTAGACTTGTTGCATTAGTATCTGCCTTATTACAGTCTAATTGAATACCAGGAAGGCATGTGTTTTGAAAAGCAAGACTCGGTGGCAAAACGTGGAATCGCAAATAATATGAGAACATGGAAGGCTTCTTTGTATTTAATTGTTTTAATATTATAAAGGTTGTAATGTAACAGAATAGGGCAAAACCTTGTAGGTACATGGGTCAGAAAAAATATACTTAAGGATATGAAAAATGGACCATACCTGCTAATTGTTTCAGCCGATGCGAAATTTTGTATGGGAAGTGTGATTGTTTTTCGACCATGTTCCTTGGAAAATCGTTCCATTAGATGGTCTGAATCACTACCTAAGAGGTATTGTGCTTATACTGTAACACCCTGTATACGGGGTGGAAGGGACACCGACACGAAAACGGAAACCACATACTCAGTACATCATTCTGAACCTCCCTACATGGAAATTTTTCGTCGATTATCAAAAAAAAAAAAACAGCTGTTCCATTCATTTTGACCGTGTAGGTATTGCACTTTTATAGGATCATAGCACAGCTGATTTTTTTTTTAATTACCCACGAAAAATTTCTATGTTCAGAGGGTGTTTCTAGGGTTCAGAATGATGTACTAAGTATGTGGTTTCCGTTTTCGCGTCGGTGTCCCTTTCACCCCGTATTTTAGACGATCCGGTGATCGAATATTCTTCTGTGTGCTCTTGTCCCATACTGTTTGTCTTCTCTCGCTCGGCAACTAACAACTCTCATCTAGTTGCTACCAGCCAGCCTGATGAGATCGTCGCTCCACCGAGCCTAAGGGCGTCCTACCTTACGCTTGCCGATTCGCGGTCTCCATTCAAGAACACACACTGACTACATAGAAATAATGAGGGAATGTCGTTACCCAGCACTCTTTGCCCATTCCCCATTGCTGTACACACGGTGACATAATATCAAGCTACACATTATCGTCATTTATGTGGTATTAGATACCACGTAAGTCCTTTTTTGGCCATGTAAGTCCAGTTTCGACATTTTGATGTCATTTGTTAGAGTCTATCTTTAAAATCTAATCTCTAAAGTGAAAACAAATTTTCAAATTGTATTGTACCATTATTTATGCAGTTTTTTCACTCTCCTGTAAATTTGCTGTTTTTGACTTACGCGGTGTTAGAACTTAAGCGACGATAATAAGTGTAACATAGCCTCGCTTTGATTAGATTTCTCGTACAATGAGAGATCCGCTTATACTGGTTATGCATAGCTTGATTGGTAGTTGTGCGTACAACGAGAATCGCTGTCGCTTACACCTTTGCCAGCATTACTATCCTTCTTGTACCGTTGCCAGATCACCCATAACCTTAATGATTTTTAAACTCGCTTTCATGGTTTCGCTTTTGGCAAATTGGCATCAAATGGCAATGGCCTCAACGCGCTGGTGTATATGTGTATAGGGAAGGCTATGTGAGTTTGTCACGTTGTCTGGAAATAGAAGTAAACATACTATACGTTTTATTATTTCTTCTGGACGTCACAGCGATAGTCGCACAGAAAAATAGCCATAAAACCATGGTATTTTGCTATATTTGAGCCAGTTGGCTACCTGTATACAAGGTGTTGCTTTGCATCCTCGTCAAATTCAAGGAGGTAACTATGCTAATGATTCTCGACCCGAATCAATAATAAAATGGGTAGATTATTTTTTTTTTTTTTTTTTTTATATCGGAACTCGATAAGTGTACACCACCCGTATTAAAACGCGGCCAGTCGAATACTAGCCCTATAACCGCGCTTTCACACACACAAACAAACGCAGACGTTTATTCGATAAACGGGTGATTCTCCTCTTTTGAATGGGGCTTCATTCTGAAACAGTGTCAAATTAAAACAAGTTAAAAAAGCAGCGTATATTATAATTGACCAGGTACCATAATTTATATTGATTTTATTTACGTATTCTATGACAACCTCCTGAATTTTGACGAGGTTGCAAAATTACACCTTGAATAAACACAGGTTTACAAACATAATTTTGCAATATAAATTATATTTCTGGAGAAGGAGCTCGTGGCTAAATAATAACAGCCGCTCGGCTTGATCTTCAGGTTAAGCCGCCCTTGCCTGGGTTGGTCTGTGGATGAGTGACCACCCATTACATACCGAGTTTCCTCCGTGCTTCGGAAAGCACGTTAAACTGTTGGTTCGGGCTGTCAATTGTAGATCTTTGACAGTCGTTTCTCGTAGTCAGTGGCCCAAAAGTCTGACAATCAGTCTAACCAAGGGGTATCGTATTACCGAGTACTAAATGGGTTGTGGAGGTCAGATAGGCAGTCGCTCCCTGTTAAATACTGGTATTCAGCGGGTTAGACTGGAAGCCGACCCCAACATAGTTGGGAAAAGGCTAGGTAGATGATGACTGAAAAAAATCTTTTTTCATGCAAGCCTATGACGATAGAATGATTTTTTTTTTTCTAAAGTGATTTTTTTCACGTCACATATTTATTTACTTCACATCGATAAAAATAATCACTTTAACTTGTTGACATCTTATTGTTACCTTGTCAGAATATCTTCAGATAACATCGCCCTGGAATACTGACGTAAACCTTTAAGAAATATTACAGGCCATCTACAATGACGTCAATGGGGGGCTATCGCACATGGCAGCAACTTATTAAAAAAAAACATGGCAGCTGGACCGATTTTGATGGGACGTTTACTGGCAGATAGGTGATGATATTTTAGAAAAAGGATTAGGGTCCCGTGCCAAAAAAAATAAAACCATTGAAATTGTTAACAAAATCCCATTCAAATATGGAAGTAATATTTTTTTATTAATTATTAATTTCATTACACACGCACAAAGGTCGTAAGCAACAACTAGTGTCTAATAAAAAAGGGCACTGTTGGATTCGCAACTCTCGACTCTGAGACAAGTGTTGAAAATCCAGTTTTGCTTTTATTCTTTCTAAGTTCTAAGGTCACACAACACACGCACAACCTTCCACCATTACTGGAGTTGTCTTGTCATGCGATGACGTATACGCCTGCGAACGCACCATGGCAATCTGTGATCATTTCCATAACGATGCTGTTATGCTAAACCTTGCTATTATAAATAAATAAGGCGTGCTATGACGTTCGTGATGACTATCGTGTTCTTTTGTTTAGATAAATAGATACATTTTGTGTGAGTGGAACATTATAGCTCTGTTCACAAAACGATGATCTATACAATATTTTATAGTATAATTTTTAAGCCTCGCCTTAAGGATGGTGATCAATGATGTATCTTGTCTTCTCTGTATGAGAAGAGGGCCTGTTTTTGTGAAGCTATGATCTTAAGAATATGAAGAATGCTGAATAAAACAAAGATATTACTAAATGAAGAAGGTATTCGAATATTTTATTCAATTTAATTCTGAGTGTACGGTCTCATCAACCGTACATTTACTATGCGAACGCAGCAACCTACTTGGATGTCGTGCGTCACAAATATTACGCTATAATTGTAACTTTTCATTCAAGGCAGATCGAGTCAGACATCAACTGTGGAACAAACCACTTGTCAAGAGAAAGAATCGCTACCACGTTAACTTGTACCTTCTGTACTTCACAACTATACCAACATCAACAAAGTGATAGTGTACGGTGCCTACAACTATTGGCTCCTACACTAAGATTGAATTGAATTCAACAAGCAATAACCAGCAATTTTTGAAAATAAATAATGAAGTCCCTGCGATGTGTTTTATAATGGAATACAATCGCGCATTTACAATATTCAAAACGAAATATCGCTCTTAAACATTGAATTTTAATTGCACATTTTTTTCTATACTTGGCCACGAGCAATAAATCAATTAAAACAATACTCCTACTATAACACGGGACCCTTTTAGTTCCAGATAGTTCTTGGAAGTTTGTCGTGACACAAAAGTTTCAATCGTCGTGTTAGGTTCATCTGGGAATGACAGTGTGTTCAAGTGTTTTTTTTACCACCAATTTTACGAAATAAATATCAACATTAACCCTTGCTACCCTTATTTGCAGAGAATTTATTTTTTTGATACATCATCCTCCGAAAGTACGTTTAAAGTTCACGGTCATGACCATCATTAAGTTCCAAATCATGCTCTTACCATACGATTTTTTCGATAAATACCTGCCTCAAACAATAAATCAATTAAAACAATACTCCCACTATTCCACCGGACCCTTATCAAAGTTGTAGATAGTCCTTGGAAGTTTGAAGTGACACAAGTTTCAAGCATCGTCGCGATAGTACCTCTGGGACTGACAGTATGTACTTATAAGTGTGACGTATTCAGGGACTGACCCGCATACATTGCGAACTTCGGTGTTAATTTATTGGTGTAGAAAACCATGTTGATAAAATAACATTATTTGTGCACTTTACGGGTCAGAAGGGGGATATAGACATTAATACACATAATATAACATCACATCTGTAATCCCCAATAGGTTAGGCAGTGGTGTACCCATTAGTACACCCACATTTCGCCAGTTATGTTTAAGCCCTATGTAATATAGGGCGAGCCTATTTCCATCAACCGATTCCAATAACACTTTGCCCGACCTGGAAATCGAACCCAGGATCTCAGGCACAGCTGAGCAGGCGCGCTTAAAACATAATATAGTGCTTAATAATTATAGAAATTAATAATAAAAAATATATTGACTTTTCCGATTTAAATACCGAAATACGAAACCTGTAGGATTTACTTTTTGTAACAGAATCCCAATAATAGAATAATTAATTAAAAGAACCGATTAAGAGATTATTGACATTTTTTGTTAATATTTTCCTGTCATGTGGGTGTAAATATAAGGAAATAAGTATTTTTATATGTTACGAATGGAAAAAGAAGAATATTAATAGTGTACAAAATTAATAATGTCCTAATCTTGGAAAACGTCTTGCAAAAGTAATAATATAATGTTGTGTATAGTTTTGAAAAAAAAACATATTTTAATTCAAATACTACCTGTATAATTATGACTTTTTATAAGATTTTTGGTAACTTAAACGTAAGGCTGACACCTAAATATTTCGCTTTTGGATTTTAGTACCCAAAAACATCTTCGTTACAAAAGTACATTAAACGCGTAGAAAAAAATACAAACCAGTATTGTTGTAAGTTAGGGCAGCGACGAAGGAAAGTAAATAATTGCCTTTTCCGTTGAAACCGTTTATTACTCGCTGTGACGAAAATACTACGATGCTAAAGCCTTTTCACACAAAAGCAAAGATAATATCATTTTTACTTTTAAATATTATTTGTTATCAATAGAATAGAATTTATTGAAATATTTTTACAATCATTACATTAAAATTAAATAAATTATATATATTGGTCCGTAACTGTTGGTGATAATCATATACGCCACCGTATATGATTATCACCTTCATTTTTTTTAAATTATTTATATGAACTCAAACTCAAAGCATTTATTTCAATTAAATCATTACAGGCACTTTTGAATGTCAAAACAAAAAAAAAAACTAAGCTACAGTCCCAGTCACAGGGCATAATAACTTGTGAAAGTACTATAGTCACCCATTCGAAAGCGTAGATCCTAAGGAGAAAAATGGGTAAGAATGAGCAATGGCAATATACTTTTTAAAAGCCATGAAATTATATAATTTGGTCAAGTTCTACAAGCCATTCTTAACTGTATACTATGCGTTTGTGATTTTGAGCTTATGGCACTCGGGTGGCAGCTGAAAATCAGCGTCAGATGGAATACTTTGTTTTGCCGTCTGGCATTATGCAGAATTTAGGCCCTTTTTAACCGACTTCAAAAAAAGGAGGAGGTTCTCAATTCGGTTGTATGTTTTTTTTTTGTTTTTTTTTTGTGTTTACATCAAAAACTTTGCTTATTTATTTTGTTTTTTGTTTTAATGCCAATAAAATATACTTTTCTTTATTTCTTTCATTCCTAATGCCTGTAGCAGTCTACTGCTGGTCATTCGTCAGTTATATTTAATACAGCACCGTTACACATAGATCTCTCAAATATCGCTCAACTGCTGGACATGGGCTTCTAAAATAACGACCTAATGCTGGACATGAAAACCACGTCATCTGAAATATCAGATTACCATTGATCATAGGCTCCTTCAATCGCGTGCCTCCAATCTTGATCTTCAGCTACCCTGATCCAGCCGTTTCATTGATGATTAATTTATGCAATGAATTCTTTAACCCAGGTGACCCAATTACGGGCAGGCTTTTGAGGTCACCGTCAGGTAAATCAGGGGTCAATCAAGAGAGTTATTATAACCGTCCTTCATTAATTTATTGTTAATTGTTCTACCTTTAAATAATTATTACCTACAGTGATTTTAATTTTATAATGAGGTTTTAGTGATAGGTCATTTTCGATACTCACACCACTCGTATCTACCGTAAAGTTTAAGTAATTACATATGCAACCATTTTTGTGCAATGGAGAAGAATTTGAATAAATAAGAACCGTAAAAAAAAGCAAAGCTATGAATTCTTACATAGTAAAAGTATATAATACAGTAAAAGTAATTAAGACCCGATTCTGTAGTTTTTGTTATTGCTTACAACCATGAACCAGTCTAACAAGAGGTATCGTATAGCTTAGTACCAACTGGGTTGTGGAGGTCAGATAGGCAGTCGCTCCATGTAAAATACTGGTATTCAGCTGCATCCTGTGAGACTAGAAGCCGACCCCAACATAGATTGTGATGATTGCAAATTTGCCATGTGCTCTGCTCAATTTATTTTATTTCTTTCACCGTTCATACCTCTAAAATACAAGTTCGATTTACTTGATTTTGTATGGAAAGGCTGTTATGCAAATAAGCGTATACCTCCCCGAAGCGATGGTCGCGTGGACTGTCCTAACTTTAGCTTTGACGTATTTTTTTGGTCTAGTCAGCTGTGACAATAGCGTTCAGACATGCACTAAACCTTTCGTGGTAACTCCACATTAAGCACGACAAGAATATTTGTTGAATTATTGTTGTTGTTTTAATCGGGCGATGGCTTTATTTCGGGACGTATTAACTGAGGAAAGGAATAGGAATAAAAATAATAATGTTGTACGGAAAATTGTCTTGGTTGTTTACGCGCTTGTTTAAATGAACATCACGATTGTAGTCCCCGAAGTACATATTTAGGTACTGGCAGTTTTGTCAAAAACGTGTTGCGCCGACCTCAAGTAATACGATACAAAGGCAGGAAGAAAGAAAGAAAAAGTATTTATTAGTCTCGCACTGGACAAAACAAAGTGGTATTTTGACAATAAAACGAAGATTAAAAAAAAGAAAACTTAAGAACAGATTAAAATAAAAAAAAACAAAAATAAGACAAATTCACTCTAGATTTTAAGTTTAATCGTTACAGTATCCCAAAAAATTATTAGTGAATAAGTCGTTGGAGTGCCATAATTAAAAAAAAAAAAATCTTTGTCAAAATTAGTAAAGCAATTTCGAAGTAAACTATACACAAAATAACTACACAGCGGTAATGCAACACTGAAATGGGGAAAATAAACGTATTCGTACTCGATGTTTCCGAGCCCAACAGTACTTACATACGTTTCAGATCAACAAGAGAGCTATGAAGTATCAACAGCACTCGACTGCTCTTACTGCCAGAGGGCTGTCGTTGTTTACAAATACGTCGCAGTACATTTGTAGTATGTAGATACTGCAACTGCAAAATGGTTCTGCTACTTCTAAGTCTAACACCCGTATCTATAGTCAAGTTAAAGTGATTACTTGAGTTTAAGTGTTACTCATGCATTTTTTTATGCAATCGACAATAATTTAAACGAAAGCAAAGATAAGATTTCTAACTTTTGACAGTTCTAACTTCAAGCAATTACTAAACTAAATCTTAAATAATTATTTTTACACAAGTAATCGCTTTGACTTGTTTAAAGATACGGGTGTAAGTAGATCCGATTACTCATTTTAATTTTCAGCCTATAAAGCCTAAACAAGTGACAAAAGTTTTCTAAGTCAGCTTTAATCTGATACCAGGCGTTTCAGTCAATGCGAGGATATCTTGTTTTACACACACTTCTATATTACAAGGTGTAATTAAAATAACTTAAAACCTGAAAAGGGACATTGAACTCCAACGCAGAGATCGCGAAAGAAATACAAGCCGCTCTATACATTTTGTCGAGTTTATTTGAACAAAATTAATGTACATAATGTACTAGATTATTTTATTTATTTATTTTTCGTGATATCCTTGTTGCTTAAGTACCTAAAATTAACTTGGAACGTACATTATAATCTCATATCTAAGAAACGATAAACAAAATAAATTAAGCTAACTTTAATTGACGATATTACTGTTTCGTAGAAATTAATGACTTCATCATAAAAATTCCGGATTTCTGAAGGAGCGTAAATATTAAACGAACGAGCCTAAAATAACAGTTATTACTACAGTGAATTATAGCGTTTATAAATAGCCGAATATTTAACGTCAAAAATAACAGTGTCCGTCCTTTAATAACAAGGAAAGAACTCAATCTATATGTCCATCCGTACATATGTATAAATACATGAAATCGAAGTGTATGTTTATAATTTTAAAATAATAGCTATTTTCTGAATGCATATGAAAGTATTTAAATTTTGGTTATAAGTTATAACCAAAATTTAAATACTTTCATCAAAAAAACTGTACTGTATAAATACAGTAGTTATAACTTATAACTACTGTATTTATACAGTACAGTTTTTTTACAGTAGTTTTAACCAAAATTTTCATCAGACAGTTTACTCAGTTTATAAATAAAAAAAAAACTATATTTATTTGGTCAATTTCTTTTATGAACAACTAGCTGTTACCCGCGACTTCGTCCGCGCGGAATTTAATAAAAAATATTATTTAATTACTTGACTTTTTTTCTAAAATAAATGTAGCTTAAACAACAGCTATAACATCAGCTATCTGCCAGTAACAGTCCCGTCATAATTGTTCCAATCGTTTTGGAGTTAAGACGGAATGAACAGACAGACAAAATTTAAAAAATCTTCTTTTTACGATAAGTACCGTATATACTTTCGTATACTTTCTGTAAAAAGCTGTTATCTTGCAATTACAAACACAGACTTCAGTTTTATTTATTTGTATAGATTTACACCTAAAAGCAGCAAAGTTCATCATCTGCCTAGCCTTTTCCCAACATGTTGGCGTCAGCTTCCAGTCTAACCGGATGCAGCTGAATACCAGTACTTTAACATGGAGCGACTGCCTATCTGACCTCCACAACCCAGTTAATACTGGGTAATACGACACCCATTGGTAAGACTGGTTGTCAGACTTTCGGGCCACTGACTACTTGTAACTGTCAAAGATGTACAATTAACAGCTGGGACCAAGCAGCAAAGTTGCTATATATAAAACGATGTTGCAAAAGCCTTGTTTAAATACTCTGATTCGTAGTCCTTAAAAACACAGGAGACGGCAAGGGAGCAAAATGTCTTACGGAACAAAAGAAGATAGACAAATGTCTCCCTGAGCACCATTAAAAACTTACTTACCAATTAGATAGGCCACCGTGGAAAGATTTCCATTATTTTTCTCACGTTTTACGAAAACAATTATCAATTTAACATTGAGTGTAAACTAGAAAATATTAATTAATGATAGCAAATTGCATCAACTATTACATACTTTTTTCATATTCCTCTTCTCTACATATTCTTTAAATAAACTATTGTGTGATGGCAATAGTAAGCATTATTATTATATTGGTAAGACAGTCTACTTTTAAAGCTGCAGTAAGATCTTGCGCATAGCTGGACGTTTTACCAATGCAATGAAAAAAAATCTTTTAAAATGATGTCTGAACTAATTTAATAAAAACAAAACACTATCCGTATTGCGTGGGTAGTTAATTGTGTGAATCAATTCCTATAATACAACACTTCTTGAACAAGGTCGGGGTTCATCTATTGAAGAAAGTAGTGTCGTGTAATGTTTCAAATAAAATGATGGCACGGCTGGCGCAGTGGCTGAGCGTTTGGCTCCTGCGTTGCGTGTCGCGGGTTCAATTCCCGCACGGAACAAATATTCGCATGGCCTATCGATCGATCACAGCACGGGCATGAAACAAAACAATAAAATTCTCAAACATTTTCCTACAATAAAACCCCATAGTCAATTTCCAGATTTGAAGTTATATAACTTATGAGTTTCCTAACACGAGCTTCGTACTTGCTCACTTAACATTACTTCTCAAAGTAATTTCCTTTATGTAAGGCTAACTTAGCCGAACTGATGTAACTGAGTTAAACATTTAAATGTTATTGAGTTTATTATGACGAAGTGAACGATTTATGAGTCGTACGCTTGCGAATGTAGGTTGACACGAAAACTCGAACGACACTCGAGAAAGTGAGGAAGAAGATAAATGAAATATATTATACAATTGTCGATTGTGCACAATTGTCAGACAAAAATACGGGAACATCTCCAAGACCCGATTTACATTCGTCAAGTCTAGCGACTACAAGTTCAGTGGCGAGTGGCGAAAATTTAGACAGTGACTTGATCGGTTTATACCACTATACTTATCTACTTCACTAAACACCTGACCAATGGAAATCGGGATTTACTCGTAGTCAAAGTAATGTACTAGTAAAACACTAGGTACTTCGTCTCTAAACGATCTCAACAAATCGTTTAGAGACGAACTAGTGTAGAAAAACACTCATTACAAGACTCACGAAATATGTATGTGACGATCGGAACTAGTGTAGAAAAACATTCATTACAAGACTCATGAAATATATGACCAAAACAAAATTTTAAATCATTCTACATTCGTTTCTTACGAGCGATTTGAAAATCAACCACCGTATTTATGAACTTATGCACGTAATTCCGAAGTTATTGAAACTACTAACAATTGTAGGTTTCTCGATTTCCAACAATAGTTATAACAGTGGGTTCACATTCGCTTGAGCTTTCATTTCAAATTCAAATCAGGGTAAGTATTAATTTGATAGAATGTATTACGTTTTGTTTTGAACTTTCAATGATTATTAAGGGGCTTAGAGGTTCGTTGCTGTCTAGCTTTAATGACGTGAACGGGTGAAATGATCCAATCAGGCAAGTTTTGGGACTCTGATCAAAAAGCCTATCTAATTAATTTCGAATCTGAAAAGTTGAATTTCTCTCCCTAGTAACCTTAAAAGATAATTGAATTCTAAAGGGACAGTTTAATTTTGTGCCATATTCTATTCAAGCTAACATGTGAAATTATTGAGTATATTTTTCTCTCGAGTCTGGAGTGCAACAAACTCGTGCCTACGTCATCATCATCATCAGGTATTTATAAACATAACAGAACGCCTGTTATCACTGAAGGGTTAGGCGGAGTTCTAGTACACCCACATTTCACCAGATATGTTTCAGCCCTATGTAATAGGGGGCCAGCCTATTATCATCAACCGGACACAAGTTCAAACTTTGTGACTGCTACTGAGTATTTCCTGGTGGAAAAACCCAATAACTTTAAAATAACTTTGCTCGACCTGGGAATTGGACCCGTGGCCTCATGCTCAGCTGTCGCAGAAACGCCTAGTACCCACGTACGTAAAATAGTAGAGATATACCTCTATAAGTCCAATCACAGGTAACCGATGACGCTAATAAACATGCCATGTCTAAACGCAATATGGGTGCAAAGTGTGACGTCATAACCGTTACCGGGAAGCGAGCGACATGTCGTGCGGAGTCGCTGACCTGTTCTCGGAACTGATAGGTGTTGACTTCGAACCTATATTGACAACCTTGTATAAACCTGCATCGCTTATTTTGTTGGCAAAATGTAGGTACTCTATAATACATTGTGAGAGAGACATGAATTTAGAACCATGAGACCCATTACCCATACAAGATATAAACGAACCCTTCACGAAGCCGTCAACCAAGCATTCTGAACACCAAACTAACCCTACGCAAAAATGACTGCTGAACAACGACTTTTTTATATTATTTCATCACATTCCTCACAGTTTAATTTATTCAATTAACACGGTGTAAAAACGTAATTGCTTAATTTGTTCAGAAACCGTTAAAACAGACCGCAAATTAATATTAATTTTACACCTATTGTTACAAAATTTAGAGGTGTCATTACAAAATTAACAAGCCATGTTTCTTTTGGCTGGTTCGCTGAAATTTTTGCAACTTATTCATGATTCTGAAAAGACTCCGGACGCGGTTTTTTTTCGTTTAAAATTCAACGATTTTTTATCCGCACCTCAAAATTTCTAAGCCTGCATAAATGAATGGTAAACAGATTTAATTTATATTCATTTTTGGTGTTACTTGTACCTACATTTTTAATTAAATAAGGCAGTTGTTGATCAAGTTAAAAGTATGTATTAAACTTTTAACTGGGTGTACGATAACTCATAATTATTACATAATATTGGTATTTCCCCGTCTTAACCTATGGTGCACAGACTTGGTCTTTGATTAACATCCAGAAGTCCAAACTCAAGGTTTGCCAACGAGCAATGGAGCGCAGTATACTAGGTGTTAAATTAACGGATCGTGTTCGAAACACAATATTGCGCTCCAAAACAAATATAACTGACGTGGCTCAAAAGGCTGCCCAAATCTAATGGGACTGGGCAGGGCATGTCTGCCGCATGCCGGACAAACTGTGGGCCAAAGTAGCAGGAAACTGGTGCCCTGACACAGTGAGGCGGGGTCGCGGCAGGCCACGAAGGAGATGGCGGGACGAACTGGACAAGTTCCGTCCGAACTGGAAGGAGGACGCGCGGGTTCGCGAGAAGTGGAAGGAGTGGAGGGACGCCTTTGCCCAGGAGTGGGACAGAGCAGGCTAGTAAAAAATAGAATTGGTATTTCTACTGAAAGTATCTCACAGAACCATAACTTCTAGAAATCTATGAAACCACTAATTTACACACAACCACTAAATGACACAACCTTATCAGTCTTAGCGCATCATCAAAATAATGTCTTAAAATTTCCGTTCTGTTTTACAAAAGCTATTTAACTAGTGCTTTTCAAATAACAACATTAAACCTAAAATCTAAACAGGGTGGTAAAAAAACAGCTGTTCCATACATTTTGACCATGCACGTATTGTACTTTTGTAGGAAACAGTTGTTTTTTTTATTTATATGTGGGGTGATTCAGAATTATATATAATGAATACATGGTACCCGTTTGTACGTCAGTATTCCTTCCACCCTTTATAATTAAACCACTGACGTAAAATAAGAAAATTTTGAAAAAGACAAGTGCTTCCTTATTGGTCACCACAAGAACACAATGAGACCATAAATAGCCTTAAACTCTCCATTACGGCCATTGTAGGCCATTGTCGGCCATTTCCACGCACCTTCCGCCTGAGTGATTCCATTCTGCGTTACACACATTGATTAATGGTAAATCCCTTTCGCGCCATTAGGCACGATCAATCATCGGTGATAAGCTTTAGGAGTTTTGTCCCATGTGGCTGCCGTATTTTTTAGGTTTTGTTTTTAATTTAATTCTGGCTCCTATTTTAGAAATTTTTCCGCGGGACCTTAGTTTTGAAATAAAATGGCCTAACCCAGATCATTTTCTATCCGTATGGAAAATTTTATCGAAATCTGTTCAGTTGTTTGTGCGCAAAGGCGTGAAACACAAATAAACAATAAATAAACCAACTCATTTTAATGTGTTATAAAATTGTAATGATTTGTTTAGATTAACAAGGTAAACTAAAGGTGTACAAAGATGCATACAACAAATCTACTGACTGTATGAGATAAATCTGTATGACATGATAAGGCCTGTCGGTCTGTGAGATGACATCAATGTTTGTCTGGCTGCTGTACCTACATACGTTCACTTGACATAATTACTTACTCGGCCCTTGGAGAAACGGGGTGGCCTACTATATGCCAGTGAGGACAGTCGGTAACGAAGGCATGATTATTGTAGTTGAGGATATTTGTAAGATGATAAAAAAAAAATTTGATCGTCAATATTCAATAGAATCTACAAATTATGGTGACATCACCACAAGGTATAACAAAAGAAAAACGCGAAATTACAAGGTTTCCTCGTTGAAATTGTATGTTTTTCATTCGTTGCTTGAAATAACAATTACTTGTTAAAAATAGTTCGTTTCTACTAAAATATTAATAAAGCGAATTTTAGAAAACATATTATTTAGTAATAATCATTCTCCTGGTGCATGTTTAGGCAAACACTCACGAAGACCTGATTTGGGACCTCTAGTTTGTAGATTCTATTGAATATAGACCATCCATTTTTTTCTTTTCACAAATATCCTATACTTTTATAATAATAGAATATATTTTCGTCATAACCCTTTAAGGTAAATTGTAAAATTAGCGTAACGCCAAAATGTAAGAGGGCTCTTAAACATACATAGCAAATGGGGGTGCAAATGGGGTACATTAGGTACGCCTCTGCCTAACCCATAGGTGATCATATGCGTAATGTTGTGGAAATATCTAACCTTGCTTTTATTATTATCCTACACGAACATCCAGACCTCCATTCGTCGAACATCCCGTTTTAATTTGTCCTACATCACTCAGGAAATTACTTCGTCAACACGGATACTCAACGCTCATTCGCCCGCTGTTTGTCGTTCTGTCGCCCTTTTGTTTTTGGGGCCAGTATTAAATAATAATGTCATGGTTTTACCATCAAGGAAGATGATATTATTTTCGTGATAGTGACAAATGTCGGAATAATAGGGATGGTAACACGAAAATGTTAAAATTTATGAGAAGAAAAAACAAAGTACATAGTTGAATGATGATGTGGTGTAAATGTGGCTTGAGATTATCTTTCCTTTCACATTTGTTTTTGTTTTTTGTACATCAACCACTACTTCATCTACAATTAGTTTAGACTATCTATCTGTCAAATTAAATAAGGATTGGTCCGCGCATAAAAAGGTAATCGATAGAAAGTGTTACTTCACCAATTAATGATTATTAAATTTGGGTTTTGTTCTTTTTCACATAGGTACATATCATCATCTGCCAAGCCTTTTCCGAACTATGTTGAGGTCGGCGTCCAGTCTAACCGGATGCGGCTGAATACCAATATTTTACATGGAGCGACTGCCTATTTGACCTCCACAACCTAGTTCTTACTGGGTAATACGATACCCCTTGGTAAGACTGGTTGTTAGACTTTCGGGCCACTGACTACCTGTAACGGCTGTCGAAGATCTACAAATGACAGCCGGGTCCAACGGATTAACTTTCCGAGGCACAGAGGAAACTCGGTATGTAATGGGTGGTCACCCATTTACGGACCAACCCACTTTAACGGCTTAACCTGACAATCGACCCGAGCGGCTTTTATTATTTACACATACATATATATATTAACATCGCGATATAATATTAATTTTGGATCATTAATATTATATCGCGATGTTGTAGAAATGTTTCCAGAAATAAGTGAAAAGCCTTTAGCTACGCCGTAGCATGTTACGAGTTGCTACGAAATTCTCGTAGCAGATAGCTAAACCCAATCATTATTTTCTATAATATCTATTTATTCTCGCAACCAGCGTGCATGTATGACCAGATGTATGAACGTGGATGAAGCAAAAGGAGTATGTAAGGGTCGTAGCGTTCTGTGGTTTCTGCCTGCCCTAATGGAAAATGGCGTGAATTTATGTATGTATGGTATGTCTATTCATTGTTGCTTGCAATTCTTTACCTACCTGGGACTCAAAAGATATTATTTAAAGCTCTTCGTACCACCTATATAGTTCAGACACAACACGGGACATCGTAAATCAAGAGCCTCCTATGAGACAATAAAGGATTCCCGCGCCTAATATATGGGCCAGGCGTGCAAAATAACTTTTATTAAACTTCGTAAATAGTTGCAAACTTGCAAGTATCGTCTGTGGTTATAGCAGCTTTGGGAAATAGTTTTTTGATGTACTTATGTACATGTTATTTTGTGCCCAAAGTAGGGGACATGGTAAAATAATTATTTTTAATATAGAAATAGATAGATATATAGAAATACCTTTGTTTTTCTTTCACCTTTAGATAAGGTGGTTTATCAGCAAAAACGATGATTGGAATGTTTACAGTGTACTGAATTGACATTAGCTACCGAAATATACAAGGTGTAGTTTTGCATCCTCGTCAAAATTCAGGAGGGTGTCATAGAAGACGTAAATAATCAATATAAATTACGGTACCTGGTCAGTAATAATAAACGTTGTTTTAATTTGATACTATTTCAGAATGAAGCCCTTTTCAAAAGGGGAGAATCACCCGTTTATCGAATAAACGTCTGCGTTTGTTTGTGTGTGTGAAGCGCGGTTATAGGGCTAGTATTAGACAGGCCGCGTTTTAATAAGGGTGGTGTACACTTATCGATTTCCGATATTATGAAAAAATATAAAAATTACCTACCCATTTTATTATTGATTCGGGTCGAGAATCATTAGCATAGTTACTTACCTCCTTGAATTTGACGAGGATGCAAAACTACACCTTGTATAGAAATAAAAAAAATGAAATATACAAAATAAAATAAAAAATATAAAAACGATGATTGGAATGTTTATAAAGTACTGAATTGACATTACCTACCAAAACATATGTCAATCCTGTTGCAACCTATTTCACACTTCAACCAAATTATCTGTGCAAGCGGAAAAACACAGAACTAAAATCAAATGTCCCGAAAAATTTTAAATAGAGGATAAAAGTTTGTATGTCAGTTAGGAAGCGAAGTCCTATCCGCCGTCTGACTTGTAAACTTATAAAAACCTTAACTAAATATTACTTCCAGCGAACTAACATATTCAAGAGCGTTGGGATGCAAAATTAACTTAAGTAAACTATTACGGAACTATTTCTTGCTACTTCGCACGGAGTTCAAGTTTTCCGAGGAAGCTCGTTTATGATATAGATAGCGAGTTTTCCATTACAAGTTTTTCTCTTTGTTTTAAAAAATAGAACAACAAAATTGAGGGGCGTCCCGTCGCGCTTCTGTGTTATAAATGACGTCATTATGTCAAGTTATGCCAATGAAATTAGCTGGATTTAACATTCTTTTTATTTTCTGGGTTTTAGGGCCGTTCGCACCTTTAATCACTGAACGCGTTTAACGTTTGTTTAGCCATAAAAAGTATACAGCGATTTGTGGATATGAAGAAGTTGTAACTAGGGATTGAAAATCTGACTGCCTCGTTGGACCTGTAGTCGCAAGCGCAACTACTGAGCATGAGGTCCTGGGTTCGAATCCCAGGTCGGGCAGTGTTATTGGGTTTTTCATTTAGGAATTTCTTAGTAGCAGCCACGGAGTCTGGATTAGTGTCGGGTTGATGGTAATAGACTCCACCCTAGTACATGGGACTTAAACATAAACTTAAAGATTCGTGCAAGATGACCGTTGTTTACTTATTACATTGCAAAACTCAGGTTTACTAACCTCAGATTTCTTCACGACTTTTTCTTTTGCAAAACCATTACCTACTTTACATACCTCTGATTTCAGTTACAACGAATGTTTTCCCGTTCGCAGCGAAACGACAATAACAAAACCAATAACATATTCGCGCGAAAATAAAACTTAACCACTAAAAGCTATCTGTCAATATTTATTGGTGTTCATGTCGACAAAAACCGAACATTGCCGAGCACCTCAACGCATCGTAAGCCAAATGAAATGAACCACCTACGCGTAACGGAGCGTGGAGGAAGGTTTACTTATCATAATGACGTTATTACAGGCAGTTGTAAAGCCACGGATTTAGGCCGTCTGCACACTCTCAAACTTGTTGCCAATGTTCCAAGGTCAGAGACAACGGCTTTCGTGTGGAAAATATAAAGGCTTGATTTAAAATGTAAATGGCGCTGGTTTGAGACCCTTCGTTATTATTTTATGAGCTCTGGCCTTATTATAAAATTGTAATTTGGTGTTTTTGCTCTTAATAGGTACTGTTAACATGTTACTAACTGAGTTAATTTATAATAAATTAGGTACTTATTAGGAATTAGTGCAATAATGTTTTACTGATGACGGCGTATATTTATTTTGATATGTTACTAATGGTTATCAATGCACAGATTGACCGAAGTAAGTACCTACATAATTATTAACTCCGAAATGAGCTTCACTTATAGCACACGTACATATATATACCTAATCCGCCATCAGCTGTTCCTTACTCAGAACCTTGCCATATTATACTATACAAATACATAACAACGTCAAAAATATTAAGCACAAACAATACAGTTTAACGCGACATCGTCCATAACCGTAGCAATTTACTTAAATATTAACGTACAAAGTTTTCCCTTATATTTTCATCACAAGACAAGTTAAAAGCTGAAGTAAATCACGAAATATCAATCAGGTAATCAATACGTCAACTCCAGGTTTAGTTCACTATCTGTAGCTGATGAAATATGGATGGCACTGCGCTTTGGAATGACAGGTCACGGGGAGTCGTGGAGGGTCAGCCACAAGCCAAAAACAAAAGTGGCATGGCCTACTTACTCAACTATCTGTTTTAACGTTATTTAATTGAAGTTGATTCTTGAGTGATAACTTTAGTTTTTAAAAACTCCATAATACACACAATTTTATAGACATTGACAAAATTTTATTGTTGCACAAGTGTCAACAAAAACCCCTAGGCTTGGCTTGGCGAACAGAAATAGAAACACAGTGCCTATGTTATTGGAACTCAAACAAATAAAATCGTAGGCTTCCAAAGTCGTATTTTTCTGCCCGTTTTACAGAATGTCACTCAAAACTCAAGCTTTACTTAAAACTAGATTCAAGCCAGCCAAGATTAATTAAAATTGAAACTAATTCTCAAGTATTGCTTGAGTCTTGAATGACGAGGCCTTAAAATGACAAAAAGCTACACTCAATTAACTTGCCATCGAAGAGATCGTAAATGTTTATGTTTTGCCAACATTTATCAACTTAAATTGGCCGTATATTCAAATCACAACTTGTAAAGTACGCTTAAAGCGGTACAAACAAAATGTCGACGCGGCTTCAAACACAGAACACCACAGCTATAGATATACATACCTAGATAACGCAAGTATCACGATCCGCATGAAAACTACTACTGTGACGTCATAAGCACTATTTAGTTACTATACAAACATTTACAATTAAAATAAACTACGTTTTTGTTCTTTAAATGACTAGAATTAAGTTCTTGAGTTATACGTTGTTGTTTTAAACAAATTAGCTTGCTGCGACAGTTGCCACGTTAAGAGGCGTATTACAAAAAAAAAAACGCGAAATTTGAAGGTTTCGTTGAAAAACAATTCTTCAAGTATAATTTCACTGCGCCGTTCTGAGCGCAGATGGCCGGAGGAGCGAAATATATTGCAGTTTTATTTAATTCACTATAAAATAATAGAAGCGATTTAAAAAAAAAATACTATAGTTTAGGCAAAGGTTGAAGATTATTTTGGTATACATATTACGTCAAAATGATGACAATTTCGGAGATATCGGGGCTTGTTTCGAAGCCTTTTCGGTCAATAATTGAATTAGATCTTTTTTTTCTTTACAATAAAGGCTTATAATAAAAATGTATTCAATCATTATTAAAGTTGAGGATATTTGTAAGCTGAAAAAAAAATTTGATGGTTTATATTCAATAGAATCTACAAATTAGAGCTCCCAAATCACGTCTCCGTGAGTTTTTGTCTAAACATGCATCGGGAGAATGATTATTAATGAATAAATTAATAATTTATCTAAAATTCGCTTAATTATTATTGTAGTATAGGAAACGAACTATTTTTAACAAGTAATTGTTATTTCAAACAACGAACGGTTAACATACAATTTCAACGAGGAAACCTTGCAATTTCGCATTTTTTTGTAATACGCCTCTTAAGCATAAATGCTTAAGCCGGGCGGGTACCCGAAGTAGAGGCTTTTGGCGTTATCTAGGTATATCTATATTTATGCGGAACACTGACAAATCGGTGCAGAAGTATCCATCAGCGTCTATTATCAACAGCCAGGTCGTAATTTGTCCGCACACGTTACAATTAGACCATTACAGGCACTTTTGAAAGTAAAAAAAAAAAACAAAGTGATAAGCTACAGTGCCAGTCACAAGACATAATAACTTGTGAAAGTGCTGTAGCTGCCTATTCCAAAGCGTAAATTTATATGGAGAAGAATGGGCAAGAAACTCCATGTACACTATTTGAAATCAAAATATTGTACAAAATCTTGGTTACATCATTCATGGTAAGATTAAACAATTGTGAGAAAAAAGGTAAGAGCTAGATTCAGATTTATTCATTTGTCAACAATATAGGTACAGTTATAAGATGATACGGGTACAATAGCTGACGGTTTCCTCTACATTCTAACTTACGGCATGCAAATTCAAACAAACAAATGATAAATTTCCGTGTCACACAGTCCACAGCCATCGAATCTCTAATGGACTAACAGCCATCAGGTTATACGCTGTCTGTTAGCTGGACAGTAATTAGAACCTCTCGGGCACCTGCCTTAATTGGTCCAGATTAGCAACGCTTGCCTACCAATCACTGCTAGAGTGGTATGGTAAAGGAATTTAGTGGATGACAGTACTGCCCGGTGTAGGTTTTGATGTTAAAGACGATTATGTAGCTAGATCTTGTTTTACGTTTTTGTGAAGTAAACAACTACTTATTGTATGGCTTACGCTGTCCTCCATACTTAAGTACCAACGCTGTTACATAATATTATTTTAAAACTAAATAATTTGATCAGATTTACCATGAAATTCTTTGCTCGTTATTCTTCATAGGAAACGACCAACCCGAACCGTGCACCTTTTTTCGACGTTTCATAAGTGCCCATGTAGGCCATGTGAAAAAAAAAAAAAATATAATATATTGATTTGGGTGTGCTGACTGTTGAGACTGATCTAGTTGCCGAAAGCGTAAGCGCTGAGCATGAGGACCTGGGTTCTATTCCTAGGTCGAGCAAAGTGTTATTGGTTTTTTCTATCAGGAATTTCTCGGAATCAGGTTGCTAGTAAATGGTACACCATATTCTAACCTCCAGTATTGTCTTTCCTTCTGTCTTTAATTCAACTGAAAAATTGTCTTTAAATAACCGTTCAGTCTCGTAAATATTTGAATGTCTTAGCGTTCAGTACTAAGGCTGCCCCTGGTGACAACTGTAAAATTAAAAAAATATATATTATTAATGTGGAATTATCGCTGATTCCACTTCCCACATGTCGACAACCTCGCGAGTCAAGTCAAGATACTTAATCTGCTTAATAGATACCTAATTATTATGCTACACGAAACTCTATTTCAATCTGTAACTATTTCACGTAAACGTTTCTAGCACTTTCCATTCAAAATATTTCGACAAGCTCTAATCTAAGCAATTCTATTTTAAGCCAGTTACAAATTAAAGGTTAATTCCTGGGGTCGGTTGGGTAAAATTTTAACAATGGTACTGCCGGTAAAGAGGGTCAAAGAACTGTGTCAGTTTAGTTAAACGTAGGTAGGTACACGTAATTTTACATTATAAGGGATTATAAGCACGGCTCTATTATACTAACCAGTTTAAATAACAGAGGTGTACCTAATAGTAAGTTATGTTTCAGTTTCATGTAATAAGGGGCGAGCCTATTGCCATCAACCAGGCACAAATCCAAACTCTGTGGCTGCTACTGAGAAATTAATGTTGGAAAAATCCAATAGCAATTTATTACTACTATATAACAGAAAATGCAAGCTATTGCACAGTTAAAAGAAACATAACATTTTCAACTAGCTTTTACCCACGACTTCGTACGTGTAGTATTTAGAATCTAAAAAAAAAATATGAAATGTAGCCTATATTTTAAGTTAGGCATCTAGCAGTAGAGCGGTGAAAACTGCGTTCAAATCCATGCAGTAGTTTTTGCGTGATGCGCGTACAAACATAAGACGGGCTGGCGATTTCAGACTTATATTAATTATAAGTCCAGGTTTCCTCACGATGTTTTCCTTCACCGATGTCTGTGATGTCCAAGATAAACTTAGAACGTACATATGAATTGAAAAAGTCACATTGGTACTTGCCCGGATTTGAACTCAATGATAGCCACTGTCGAAATCTGTCTCTTCCAGTAAAACAAAACAAGATAAATTAAAATAGGCACGTCAGTTTCAATCACAAAATACACATTCAACTGTTACACCGACAAATAGAAAACAATTGTTTTCTAGAAAACAAGGCATTTCTACACCAATTATCCGTCATCGCGTGCTCAAAAACGATGAAACAAATATATTTGTTACACAGAAGGGCGTAAGCTATATTTTTCTGTGTAAAGCAGTGTTATAAATATGTACATATTTTCATAACATTAGAAGTAAAGTTTTCATAAGCGGCCAATCCATACTAATTCCAAACTGTCCTAATACAAGGTGTAAACTGACCCTCCACGAAGCCGTCAACCAAGCCTTCTGTACAGTCACGAGCACCAATATGTATACACGGCATGTAAAAGCAATTTTCGAGAGAAATAACGATTGTAACTTGGAGATAGGATCTATTTCATAAAAATATGAGTGCCAAAGTGCTATGTTTGTAACAACATCAAATTTTAATCAGAGCAGTAGGAGAAAATCACTTTTAAAAGTGTTTACATATAGTGCTCGTGACTGTACATCACACCAAGAAACTCTACTTTTGCTGGGAAAAGCTTTTTTTTTGAAGTGAAAAGTCATGTTATACGGTAGGACTCAATGTTATGCGCTCAAAACATTGTGCTGATGGATGTATTCAATAGTACAGGGCCATGGGGGTATTTACAGTAAAATTAAAACATTTAAAACTTGTATTTGAAAGAAAATCGAGTGTTGGAACTTTGACGTCCCTGTGAAATAATTTCTCTCATCCAACCGAGCGAAGACGCGGGCAAAATCTAGTTGATACAAATCTACGGCCAATCAGTCAAGCGTTTGACCCAAAATGTGGTAGAAACTAATATTAGTACGATTTAATTAACATTCTTATTAACCTCTGTGATAACATCTTAATAGGAAACACGCTACCACCTGTATTTGTCGTTGTTTTTTTAGCCAGTTACGCATAAAAAGTCGCTTTTTTTTACATACAAATTAGAATTAATAAGGCCGTGTTCATACTAAACGTTTAGTTGACCGCCGCTTGTGGAATTGTATGCCGTCTCGCCTATAATTTTTGGAGACAAAGTTAAGAATATCTATAATTTTCTAATTATATAAAACACAAAAAAAAACCTACCTATGTCCGTTATAGACTTTGAAACCATCCAACCGATTTAATTAGAAAGGCAATAATACGAAAATACATAGTTTTAGACCACTAAAACCATGCATTAAGTACTATACCGTAGTAGCACACGCCAGGTATCCGCTAGTCATTTTCTAAAGGTCCAAGTGTTGCCAGGCAAAAAAAGGAAACCAGTAACACAATTAAACCTTCGATACTATTTCCTACACTAAACTATGGATTGTTTGTTTTATTTATGGCCGTTTGTATTTGTATCTGCCATCAATGCGATCGTGCTGGAGCGAAAATACATTTTGAAACAGTTTTGTGTTTAACTATTGTCTTTTGATTAAAAATATTCACAGGCTTTTTCGTTTTTTTTTTTTTTCAGTCGTTCCATATTGCTTGCTGCAATCAAAGAGTTTTAAAAGAATAATAGAACGAATTCTTTTAAACCTCTCAATGGGAATATTTTCATACAAAAATTTTGATCCCGAACATTTTCGATATTGACATACAAATGCTACCTGACGCGAGCGTATAACACTAGACAGACCGACTGTTACAAAATAGTACCAAGTATTGGATTACGAATTTCTTCGTTGGCTCGGAAATATTTAAATGTCTTTGGCTGCCATAGACCACCTTTTTGTCTGCCATTCCATACATACTTCAGTACTTAGAAACCTATTATGAGTATAATCATCTTGTAATGGGCCCAGGGCGGGTTAGCGGATCACATGACTTTGAATTGTTGGCTTTAAGACATTCCTGTTTCCTCGCCAATGTTTTCGCCATCGACATAAAAACGAATAAATATCATAAGCCTCATAAACTCATAACCAGTGATCGGAAAAGGTAGAGCTAATGTACCTAAAGTTCAAGGAACAGAAACGAAAAGTGGGGACTTCCTTACGACTAAAAATTTTTTTCCGAATATTTTTTTCTGAAACTCCGAAATGTCTCGGAATCAGTTAAGTACATTTAATAATAATGTTATTTATTAATCAGTACAGTAAACTAATTGAATTCATTATTTTTCCTTTTTAACCGACTTCGACAACAAGAAGAACGTTCTCAAAAAGCCAGTGGATACGTTTTCTATTGTTATTAATTCAGGTAAAGAAGCTGGTATGAAAATTAAATTAGCTTCCGCACTTACTTACGGCGTTCAAACGAAGACAAGGAGATTACCTTTATTTTTTAAACGATAAAAATCATGCACTTTTTTTTTAAACAGAAAAAATAATGAATTCAATAGTTGTTTTACTTTATTATTTTAGTTGTACTTAAGTAATGTTCCGACATTCGGAACAAATATTCCGAAAAAAAAAATTGTCGTAAGGAAGTCTCCACTTTTCGTTTCTATTCCTTGAACTTTAGGCACATTAGCTCTACCTACTCCGATCACTGCTCACAACTTATTGTAAGTAGTTAGGTATCAAATAATAGTCAGTAGTTGTTTCTCAAAGAACAACTTAAGCACTTAACTATTCTCTAAGAACTATTCCAATGAAATAGAACATTATTTTAGTGCCTTTTACTTAATACTACTGAAATATGATTTATTTTACCACAGTTTGTAAATTATTTCGACAATTTAGCTTCTATTCTCGCAAAGCCAATTCAAACGTTTCCATTCCATAATAGAGAACGTAAATTACATTAAACCAACTGTAACAATATTATGAAATATTTTCACGAGAACGTTTCCAATTATCCGAAACGCTTTTTGCATGTCAAGTACCTGTCGCTTTAAGTCGACCCAACTTAATATTACCATTTTAACACCCCAGTCACAAACTTCAAAGTAACGAAAGAAATAAACATTGTTGTGTCAAATAAACAGGGCCTTTTGCCATTTTATTATGATAAATGGAATTCAGGTTTATAGGTCCGAGCGACTTCGAGCCATGGAATAGTAAAAAATGGACTGTTACATCTATACATACATATATGTGTACATACTCGTATAATAAAATTTTAACAGGCCGATGTCTGTACACCTGTCTTTATTAGAGCAACAGAAGCCAAAACAACAGTTTTTAGAATTTTCGTCTGTCTGTCTGTATGTTTGTATGCTCATCACGCAAAAACTACTGCATGGATTTGAACGCAGTTTTCACCGCTCTACTGCTAGCAGTAGAGCAGAGAGAGAGTGTGTGTGTGGTGTGCGGGTGAGGCAGATGCCTGGTTTAAAATACAGGTTGCGTTTTACCGTTTTTACTCGACTGCGCCAGAAGGAGGGTTATGTTTTTCGAGAGTATGTATGTATAATTGTTTGCCACGCTCTGCGTCCTGAACGGCTTGATGAATTTTCGCTTGAAAGGTGTCGTTAGATTCGTAATCATTGTGTAAGTGACGTCGGGTATAAATTTTGAAGCAGAATACGACATAAGCTGGGAGTACCTCCACGCGGTGAAGGCGGTAAAAATTTGTTTGACTAATCGTCTGCGAAATCTTTCACATTTGTAAACTAAAAAACTGGAAATAAAAAAAGTTATTAAAAACCTAAAAAACCTGGCAGCGACCCATTTGAGTTTGAAAATATAAAAAAAGAATGGCTCAAGCCTGCTTCCAACTTTTTTAAATTTAAAATGTACTTGTTCTTAGCTTTTTAGTGTTTTTTTTTTTTAACTTAAGTTTTTTACCGCAGTCGGGTTTTTTAGTTGCGGGCAAGTTAGGCTAGTTATTTAATAATTTAGCTTGATATTCAGACACAAATCGAGACAAAAAAAAACCATTTTCTGATAAAGATGATCAGCGGAGTAATTTTCATATTTTTAAAAACGTTTGAATTATTATAACAGTCTCAAACTTTTGACATTGGTTATCACTGAGATGAGTTTGCAACTAGATTTGCACATTTTAAAAAACGGGAACTGAACTTCTGTTTACGTAGTGCATTTGTCGTTGTGTCCAGTCTTATAATTGTGGAGCATCCATTTATTTCAGCCGCGAAACAGCATATTATAAACAAACGTCGACGTCTACGATAGGGTAATCTACACACTTGTTACGCTAAAGTCGCTTGGTCTACGGAAATCCGCTCGCTTCACTCACACAATAGACCTCCATTTCTTCTCCTTCCATGTCTCAAAAAGACAGCCATCTCCTGACGTCACACCCAAATTCCCTAGACATTGTCGATCTATTAAGGTTGGGAGGCACCTCAATTGGCTCCATAAAATTAATAGCCGCTCCTCGAACGATATTAAACGGTAGAATTGGAATAAATAAACTTGTCATCAAAGGAGGACAATCAAATTCTTCCATTTAATTTGGAAGGAATATGGCGTCGTGAAAGTTTGATCGTTAACGTGCTCTCTGTCTAGACTTAAATTAGACACCTACACATTACTTAAGTTGGTTAACAGTAGCTTGAACTTTGTGTTCATAAGTGAGCGTTCGGTTTGTTAAAGCACCTACCTTAATTCACTCGAGCTGAAGAAAGGAATCCTTTCATTAACAAGTCATAAAAATATAACCGCTTTCTATAATTTTCCCATACTTGCTCCATTATTGACTTCAAGTGTAAATTTGTAAATCACTTTTTTGTTGCTGAGCTCACGACAGGGTACTGATGGCTTGTTTTAAGAATAAGTTTCAGTTAAATTATCTAGAAAATGATTAGATTCAAGCATGTTTCATTTTACTAAGGGAAAAAATCACCATTCAGAATTAAAATCAATTTTTATTTCTTTTCGTCATTCAATCATTTAACGATTGTCAAAATTAGAACGATGTTTTAAATACCTTCAACGCTTGAAGCCCGTGAAAGCCTTTTGATGGCCTAGAGACATTTGTGTAAGAACACAAACAAGGAACAGGTTTTGGATTTCACATAGAGATTCACATACGCGCTGAGATGACCCTCGTTTCATTCCTACCAAACCAAGTACACGTGAAAATCCACTCCTATTTCTAATCTGAGTTTCCATTTTCGTCACACCAATGTCTATTTTAAAACTACTATTTCCATGACGAACTGAATGTTAACAACCTTGAACCCTCGCCTTTGTAGTTCGTTCAAGGCCTTTGTCGTTGACAAATGATTCGTGAGAAACAAAAGACGGAGGAAATGCTTTCAGCTTTCGTTATCACGAATGTGTGCTCTGTGTATGTGTAGACAGTGACTATTTTTCTTTGTATGTGAGTGTGACTGTGTCTTAGGTTTTGGGTATGGATAAGACAAGGGATACAAAGTGACAGCCATGATGGAAATGTTTAATTTGTTTTAGATTGACATAAACTAGTGATAAGCTATCATTACACTGTTGCTAGCGCCATCCATTATCACAGATAATCAAGTTTATCCGGGATCCACTTGCAACAGTGCTGGTAATATCGGGAACTCAAACATATAATAAACGTGGTAAACATACCGTTTCAGTGTTAATGATAATGTTAGTGACCATGTCAGTTTAAAAACTTATAGTGATAAGTTTATGTCGAACCCGTTATAAGTCGTCGTTATTTACAAAATGCTTTAAAAGTTACTGTCGACTGTCTAGGCGCTAAGCTGTAGAGTATGAAACGAATTTATAGCCATGAAAAACCGATGCTGACAACTCATGGAGATAGGTAGTGGAGGGAGGTAGTGGCACATTCAAGACAATTTACTCATTTAAATAGGCATTGTAGCGTCACCACCTCTCACTCAGCTGTCCAATCAGCGAAAATGACGAATCAACAAAATTGTCGACTTAACTAAACTGACGAATGAGGGAAACTGACCAGTGTTACGAGGCCTCAAATATTAACGTACGAACTTTTGTTAGGGCGGATTTTCGAACAAACATGGACTTGTAAAAATCTTGTTTATTCTATTACCATTTTTAAATAATTCTTACGATAAAACAAAACATCACACGGAGACCTTTTCACATTCATACTCAAAGATCATGACTGTCTTTCCTTAAAATGTTTTTGCTGCGTAATCGATGAGCGACGGTTGTTATTTGACATTTGTGTCTTATACGTATACTTGTATGGCGAGGGGTAATGACTTACAGTTTACACCTAAATCGATTGGTTGCCATGTAAAGCCTTTTTTCCTAAGGCAATTTTTTCCGGTGAGTTTGTTCTGTACAAGCTAGTTTTTGTTTACCCTAAACCTTTTAAGGGATCATTGTATTGATGGTCAATTGTCCCACAAATTTTGATATATATAACTCGACCATAAGATCAGATGTACGAACACAGAGAGTTTTGTATATCCGACCTTATGTTTCTGAGAATAAGGTAGGACGTACAAATAGAGAGTATTGTACATCTGACCTTATGCTTTTGATATCGATGATTAGATAGTCAAAAAGCAGAGAACAGCCTCTTTGCGGTTTCAGAAGTTGTTCATAATAATGAGTACAATGACTCAATAAGAGGTTTAGGGTAAAAACTATACGGTTGTATGATTGCAATAAATATTTTGAATAGAATCTTATGTTTAGATATTGATCCTCCTAAAAGTTACCACTCAATATCGGCTTCTAGTACTCATATGAAAGCCAGTGGAAGCATTAATAGGCGCTCATAACTTACGTTAGATAGTAGATACCGGACTATCTTGTTGAAAAATAAAAATGGCGTCACTGTCGTATTAAAAATAAAGACTGGGTGTGATCATCATCTGACTAGCCTTTTCCCATGTTTGGGTCGGCTTCCAGTCTAACCGGATGCAGTAGTTTACATGGAGCGAAGCTGCCTATCTGACCTCCACAACCCAGTTAGTACTGAGTAATACGATACCTGGTGGTAAGTCTGGTTGCCACACCTGTAATGACTGTCAAAGATCTACAAACTCAGTATTTAATAGGTGGTCATCCATCCTCGGACCAACCTAGGCAAGAGCGGCTTAACTTAGAGATCGACCCGAGCGACTGTTATTACATAGCCAGGAGTTCTTATATAGTCCAATATTACTTAGAGCTACAGCATCCTCTGACTTACTAACTTCATCACTATTGGCAAGTCTCATCAACACCCCAAAGTTTATGCTCTCTATCTAAATAATCGATTATTGAAGTAATTTACGTAGATACACTAACAGGAATGCTATATACAACGTTAGGGCTGCCACAAACAAATTAATACTCGCCAACCCCCATGCCTAACTTTGATAACGAGAGACCGTCCTTCACTTAGGGTCGGTGCTGTTCAGCCTCGGGCGTTGCGCCTTACGGACTTGCTTCAGGCGAATAGCACGCACGTCACCTACTGTCTTAATAGTACTGTCGCTTCACAGTAGTGGCCCAGCAGAAACGGCACACACTCAAAAGTGACCTATCAGAAATGACAGTGACTTAGGAGTTGTCGCAGGTTCGAAACCACACTGGCACTTTTCTTTACGTTAATAAAATTATTACCACTGCTCTCAAAACGTTGTAAAAAAAAACCTCGAGATCGAGACTGTCCTAAAATTTAAAAAAAAATGTGCCATCCACCAACCGTCTGGTCCGCGTGATGGTTTACGGCCTTCTCCTACTTACAGATATGAGGCCTGTGGCCCAACACTGGGTATTATGATCCCAGTGTTTGGACACAGGCTGAATATGTGTACTATCAGGTTTTTGAAACAAAAGTAATTTAGAAAAATAACAGATTTTAGTCTTTTCACTAGATTGTCAGATGAATTTTATTCTTATAAAAGTGTAGAACGGATTCTAAAATATTATGTATAGCTAAAGTCGCTGAAAGGCCTTTTATTTAATCTTTGGTATCTACGTGGATCCGCGCTATCCCGTCATACCGCCGGAACGCGGATCCACGAAAAATAGAATCCCAGCTCACACATTGGTATTCTACAGTACCGTCACTCCGTCATAATCGACGAGTCGCGGTGACTTATACTTACGAATGCTCTAAAAAAGTTGTTTCATTTCTTTTCTCAGCAGCCGTTATGCCAACACGCGTGCCGCTCGAGCGCGTAGTTTGTGGCCAAGAGCTTACGGTCATTAACTCTGTAAGAAACTTGTTCCTTAAGTTTGTCGACCTAAATGTAGTGTGGTAGCCCTAGAGACATATTATACGTATATCTTAGTACCTCATTCGTTAAGGAAAGTGATGCTTGAGGGACATTGAAGCCGCTAGATAAATTGGTATAGTAGACAGTAATATGAGACACTTGTCCATTAGTAGATAAAGTATTTTACGAAGGAATCCTTTTACCGAATTACGTTGACAAACAGCTCAATCTATCGTTTTGATGGATGTCGTGAGCTTGTCATATCTTGTTTCGTTTCTTCGTGCTGATCTAGCTTAGGGTTTAGATGGAGGTACCTATCGGATTTACAAAAGAAAAAATGTGAAAACTTGGGTGAGGAAAAGCTGAATTTTTATGATATTTTTTCCTTCCGTAGGCGTGGCTTTTCTTAAAAATATTTGTTTGAAATAGATTAATAAATTAGATAAATTAATAGGTTTGATAAACTAATATTTTCTTACCTAAAACTACGTGAAAAACACATCATTTATTTATGTTATTAAAATATTTCCCTGAATCACAAAATCATGTAATAAAACTTTATTGCCTAAGTAGCTTTTGCCTTAGGCTTCGCTCGGCTTATGGTCGGGAATTTTTCCACGTGTGTGTCCTGTTTCTTTTTAAAGCCTATGCGAGAGAAAAAAATCCGGAATCGGATCAATTAAGTTCCAAAGATTACCCCCTACATCCAATCTTATGACTTTACGTCTTTATAAGATGGTAGATGAATACGGATACCTACATCATCCAAAACGCTCCGTAGCTTACAGAAACCCAGAAAACGTCATCCATAAACTTAACTATCTCTCCTCAGCGGTCAGTTGTCAAGGTGACAGCGCGCCAGGATAACTCCTATTGTTTTCCGGAATCGTTTGTCAGTGACAGTCCCAGGGACCTCCGACCTGCTGATAATGGCGAGTCTTTGGTTTAATCGGGGCTGTTCTGTCAAAGCCATTGAGCTTGTCACTAGTGAAGAGGCAGGCAGTTTGTCTGTGACGGTATTCAGTCCTAGTTGTTCCATAAGTAGCCATAATACTATAGATTCTTACTGGATGTGAGTAGAGGAAAGATTTGCACTCGTTTTTTGTAAAATAGTGGTATTCAGCTGCATCCAGCCCAACTTTGATGGGAAGAAGCTAGGCAGATGAAGATGACTAAGGATCCTTTCTACAAACACTGAAGGTTAGAACTATGTGTAAAACTCAAAATATTCGGAAGGAGGTTAATGTTAAGCCTATCGCTACACCAACAAGCTAACAGATAAAGCCATTAAAATTATTCGATCAAAAACAGATCATAGTAAGCAGCTTCAAGAAATCTTGTACTGTGGCTAAAGGATTTCTTGTAGCTGCTTACTTACGTTACGTTAATTCACCATTTCACGCACCAAGTACATACATTATGGGGCCCGCAAGGGCCGATGCCTGCCGGGTGCTGCGGGTTGTTCGAAAGAGATACCGCGGCCCCGGAACACAAAGGGCGATGAAGGAACATGGGTGGGTTTTAGTCAGTAAGAGTCTGACACACCCTCCCGCTCAGCCCAGAGCGGGAGAAGTCATTTGATGATTTCCCATCCGAAAAAAAAAAAAAAAAAAAAAGTACATACATCATCACCATTCTCCTGCCCTTATCCCAATTTATTTGGGGTCGGCGCAGCATGTCTTCTTCTACCATACTCTATTACTCGTCATTTCAGCAGTGATCTCCTTTCTAGCATACAAGCAGCTATACAAGGTGTAGTTTTGCAACCTCGTCAAAATCCAGGAGGTTGTCATAGAAGACGTAAATAATCAATACAAATTACGGTACCTGGTCAATAATAATAAACGCTGCTTTTTTTAGTTGTTTTAATTTGACACTATTTCGGAATGAAGCCCTTTTCAAAAGAGGAGAATCACCCGTTTATCGAATAAACGTCTGCGTTTGTTTGTGTGTGTGAAAGCGCGGTTATAGGGCTAGTATTAGACGGGCCGCGTTTTAATACGGGTGGTGTACACTTATCGATTTTTGATAATTATTAAGAAAAAAATATTAAAAAAATACCTACCCATTTTATTATTGATTCAGGTCGAGAATCATTAGCATAGTTACCTCCTTGAATTTGACGAGGATGCCAAAACTACACCTTGTATCATCCTTAGACAAATATCACTATCCTTTGCAATGCCAAACAAGCAAGTTTTATTCCTCATGACATTTAACATTATTATCAGCTTCCAACATATTTGAGTGGACTTCATTTTCCTTTCCTACGTCGGACAGTCTTTTAAAAAAGAAAACTCTTTGGAACAAGCAAACTAGGTTGACTTTGTAGTGTGTTCTACTTTTCTGTTGGCAAAGAAACGTTTATCATGCAAATACATTAACGCCTTGGCGGGCATTTTGTGAAAAGATATTTTTTAATTACACTTTTCTTTTCAGTGCCTCTGTATCGTATTGTGTTTTTTGTTGTTTTTCTTAGAAAAATTAATAATGACAATAAAGAACACTGGTAATGAATGATATACACACTTTTCTTTGTACCATGATTTTCCAGCTATGCTATGTCCGGCACAGTGAGGCGAGGTCGCGCCAGGCCATGAAGGAGATGGTGGGAGGAACTGGACAGGTTGCGACAGAACTGGAAGGAGGACGCGCGGGTTCGCGAGATATGGAAAGAGTGGAGGGAGACCTTTGGCCAGGAGTAGAACAGATCAGGCTAGGAATAAAACAATAAGCCACACATCAATAAGAAAGCAAGGAAACATGTTAAATATGACACAAGCCACAAGCACATACAAAACTAATACAGTATTTTTATTTTTAAACATCCTGCAAGAAAATTACTTTAAATTTCAACATTATGGTTTATTTTCAAAGACATTCTACATTGAAAGCATTGAGTAATCTTTCATCCCAAACTAATTTACTTACTACATAACTTAATCTATACTAATCAGAACTTAACAATCTTGTAGGCCCTTCAAAATTAGCAGTCACGTACTCCATACAACTCGTCCATATTGTAATTGAAATCGAATTCTGTCCCTTTCTAACCCCCCAGTTACAACGAGACGGAATGTAGCTTTAAGTAAATTAAAATTGGATTAGTAAAGTAACGAGTTTTGATTACTTGGGTAAGTTACGATTAAGTAACAGTTTGTATAGGGATAACGTTTTGTGAATTTGTTGAAACTGATCCTTGAGTGGATTAGACTTGCGAAAAATATATTTTCATTATAAGAAAACCCTCCTTCTGACTTTTGTATGGTTATTTTCTTCTTTTTCGACGTATCGATGATTTATTTAAGTTAAATATGCTTCGACCACAACCCAGCCACCTCGAAAGCTTTAATAGTGGGTTCAGACCGGTCGCTCACGGTGAGTGGTTGGTGTTTAATGAGATCGAACAGTGGTCAAAAGTACTAACACTCTGTTTATTATCCCATCAATATTCCTAAATTCGGTCGTAAAAAACAGGTGCAAATATAAATGCGACACCCTATAACTGACTCCTGAAATACAGACAAAAAAATATATACACTTTAGTATTAACATTACGCACCTGTAACAAGGACCCAAGACTTTTTCGCATCATTTTGTTTTATTGTTAATTTAACCATTCTGTTTTGTCCCGTGCGAGACTAATAAATACTTACTTTCGTTTCTAATACCAGATAATTACCAAATGTTTTGGCAGAGGTGCACCCTACAGTACATAATTATACAAGGTGTAGTTTTGCATCCTCGTCAAAATTCACGAGGTTATCTTAAAAGACGTAAATAATCAATTTAAATTACGGTACTTGGTCAATGATAATAAACACTGTTTTTTTTTGTCGTTTTAATTTGACACTATTTCAGAATGAAGCTCTTCTCAAAAGAGGACAATCACCAGTTTATTGAATAAACATCTGCGTTTGTTTGTGTCTGTGAAAGCGCGGTTTTAGGGCTACTATTAGACGGGTCGCGTTTTAATACGAGTGGTGTACACTTACGGATTTCCGAAAAAAATATAATTAATTACCTACTCATTTTATTATTGATTCGGGTCGAGAATCATTAGCGTAGTTACCTCCTTGAATTTGATGAGGATGCAAAACTAAGACTACAGAGGATGCCAAACTACACCTTGTATATTTTCGCCAGTTATTTAATTACATTTTTTTTGTCGAAGTAGCTGTCAACTTAATAATGTACCTATAAGAATGTAATTTATGGAGATAAAATAATAATAATAATACCAGCCTGTAACTGTCCCACTGCTGGGCAAAGGCCTCTTCGCATACAGAGAAGGCACGAGCATTTGATCACCACGCTTGCTCAAGACGGGTTGGCGATTTCAGACTTATATTAATTATAAGTCCAGGTTTCCTCACGATGTTTTCCTTCACCGATATCTGTGATGTCCAAGATAAACTTAGAAAGTACATATGAATTGAAACAGTCACATTGGTACTTGCCCAGATTTGAACCCACAACCTCATGCATGAGAGGCGAGGTTAACCTTAAAAAAGAAAGTTATGCTTAAATCTAGTGTAGTAAGAAGCGAGCCATCAACCGATCATATGTTAATCTTAAAAAAGAAAGTTATGCTTAAATCTCGTGTAGTAAGAAGCGAGCCATCAACCGATCATTATATCCAGACAATGGGCTACTTATAAATTCCCCAATAATAAAAATAATCTATTGTAGCACCCTAATGTACTCCTAGAAGTAGACAATGAAGAAGAAAATTCTCCAACAAAAATAGTGAGTATCCAGCTCGTCTATTACGCAGGCACTACATTATCATAATGACACTTTGTGATATTTGGCGCTTACGTCAAATTGTGTGGAAGATATGACTCGTCACTACAATGAAGACCGAAGGTGTGTTCAAAGACTTTGTATGTACTTAGTGCGATGCTGACGATATTTTTGCATGATAAAAAGTAATTTAACTATAGTTTGATACAAATAATTTGTTATTTAAGCTACCATACTTACATGAAACAGACTGTTTTGCTTATTATAACTTACCTTGTCGTCTGTGCATTTGTAAGGGCTCATTCACACGACTTCCGTCATTGACGATTCGTCATAAAACACGATACGTCATGACGGATGGACGTTCACATTGCATACGGAATCGTGTTTTATCACGATACGCCAACAAAAACGAATTGGTGTTCACATTAGTTTCGTTATTTTTCGGGAGCGAGCGCATCAGCGAATCCGTCACAAAAAAACATCACGATTCGTGTTTTTGACGTACTTGATTTTTAAAAAACGATACGTGATTCAAGGCGTTTCCGTTATTTATCACGGTACGTGATGCGTGTGAACACGAGCATTTAGAAAGCATTGCCGCCGTCAAAAAAAAAATTACGGATCGTGGAAAAACACGATACGTCAAAAAAAACGAATCGTCTGTCGTCGTGTGAACGGGCTGTAAGTCTTTGTGCCTGTATCTGTAAGCGCAGTTTGCGTAGCTAAATAGGCCAAACACAGTTTGTACTTTTTGCCATCGACACGCTACGAAGAAGATCATAACTTAACATCACGCCCGTACTACGTAAAAGGATAGGCAAAAGTGTCCAATAAAAAATCCTTAAATGAAAACATATCTTTCTCGGTCTGGTGGTCGCGGGACTGCTGAGCACGAGAGGGTTCGATTCCCGGGTCTGGAAAAGTGTTATTGGGTTTTTCCATCAGGAATTTCTCTAGCATCCACGGAGTCTGGATTTGTACCCGGTTGATGGCCATAATCTCGCCGGGATATTATTATATTACATGGAACTTAAACACCTACGTATACCTCTGCCTAACCCTTCAGGGATTACAGGCGTGTTGTTATGTTATGAAAACATATCTTATCCTGTATTGGGACAAAAAAAAACCTGGTTTGGAGTTTTAATAACAGTGTTATAAATAACGAACTTTCTAGTCTTCGAAAATACTCAACAAGTTAAACTGCTTAAGAAAACAGTTTTAAAACTTCACCCACAAATGGCTGTCGCATTGAATATTCTCATGAATTTATCATAAAAATTGTTAAACAATATTAATTTCCCCTGAGATGGTTATCCTATGAACGTAAGAAACAATTTTTAAATAATAACTAAGTAATCTTGTTTCTTCTGAGTAGTTTTTTTTAATTTATAAGTTAAAGAATGAAAAACAAGGTTCTTACTCGTACCCAAGGGTGTCACGAAAACTTGAAAGCAAGTTTAACTAAGTAATCTGAAGGCTGGTTTTATCGGTCACCAAATTGATTGTTCAGTGTCGCAAGAATTTTCGAAAAATCTTTGCTTTAGACCGTCGAACATTAGATAGCGAACCAAGGGGTATCGTATTACCCAGTACTAACTGGGTAGTGGAGGTCAGACA
The DNA here is from genome assembly GCA_964057025.1 of Standfussiana lucernea. Classification (NCBI taxonomy): domain Eukaryota; kingdom Metazoa; phylum Arthropoda; class Insecta; order Lepidoptera; family Noctuidae; genus Standfussiana; species Standfussiana lucernea. Next base: position 6,344,294 of record OZ059807.1, on the reverse strand, counting down.
GCATCCATTCTGCATCCGGTAAGACTGGAAACCGACCACAACATAGTTGGGAAAAGGCTAGGCTGATGATGCTTTGCTTTAGAGTGTGACCCTTCTAAATAGATTCTAGTCCGACTGTGTGTTGTGGGTCACCACCGTCTGCATAAGTGAGTCCGATTTCCAAGTGTTTTCCATGGAGATTAATGTTAGCAGCATGTAGGTTTGTGCCCCTTTCAAGACATCTGACTCACCGTCTATTACATAGGAGATGAAGAGAACTGCCTATCCGTTTGGGCAATAGAGGCGTCATAGTAGCGACGTTTACAGGATGGAAGGGAGATTGACGCACAAACGATTACCACGTACATATAAATTTTTCATCGATGATTATATAAAAAATCTACTGTTTCCTACAAAAGTGCAATACCTTTACGGTTAAAATATAGGGAACATCTGTTGGTTTTTTTTTAAATTCACCGTTCAGAATGATGTAGTGAATACTTGGTAACGTCGATGTCCGTTCTATGTATATAGGCAACTATTTATAGATATATGTAGCTGTTAGACTAACAACCAACCGGTAAATATTTTTTAAGAAACTCGAATTGTTCTAGGCAGTACCTCGAAAAATTCGCGTCACAACGATTCTCACACACAAACAAAAGTCAGTATTCCATACACATACTTAGCTCACTTCTTTTTACCATGAGGTTAGGCAAAAACTACAGTAACGCCACCTGTCTGTGATTCTTACAAACTTCTTTTGCTCCGTCCACGTTCATACATACATCTGGTCATACACGCACGTCAGTAACGAGTACTACGCACCTAACTTTTCTGAAGCCAATATTTCCACAATCAATAAAAGGAGGATACCCAATATCGGCGAAATGGTTATTTCTCTGCGTTTTCGGACAATCAGCGGGTGAGCACTGAACACTGATTGGCTGATAATACCCAACGATCTTACACTGGCCCTATATTTGGATTGTATCATATCGTATCATTCCTACCGTCGTTTTAGGTTTAAGTTTAAAGCGATCTTATTTTTGGAGGAAATAAAGTTACTATGCGGTTTTTTTTTTGCTCCCATGTCCTTTTATTTTAAAGGAATGTTGACGGTAGTCAAATAAATAGCAAAATAAGCTATCTAAGACCTAAATTGTTTTCACACCTTTGACAAAATCTCCCAGAATATTGAAACTTTAGCTCGAAAAAATTAAAGTTCTGTCATATTTTTTTTTCTGTCACTTTGATCGAAAAGCAAAAATAGACCTTGACGTGTTATGACTGCAAGTCTCATTTAAACTTCAGAGTTTTTCACTTCGTAATCTTGTGATGGTAATTTGCTCCAAAGTCAAGAAATCAGAATCGTTTACATTAAAAAATAGCAAATTGTCTCTTCCTTCAGTTTTTTTTTATCAATATGCTTCTACATCACCCCCTCTTCTAACTTGCACCAACCCCAAAGGTTCGAGGAAACAGTAGTAACAGATAAACACGTGAGCTATTTCGTCGGCACGTGTCGATCAGTCGATGCCTCCACCGAGACCTCTCCACGGAAGCTATCCGGCTCGAAGGACATTCATACGGTTCACATTCATACTTGTTTAGCTTGAGGAATTTCAACACTGTGGCGGATAATTGTATGGCTTTGTTATTGGGAATAAGGTTGATTTTAGTAGAAGGAAATTTACAACCTTTTTTTGAAACTCAAAATAAGATTATGAGAAAAGTTAAAACTATGCTAAACAGTAAATTTGCATAGGGGTAACGGGACGGATGGCCGCTAGTGCGTCTGATTTATTTTTGAATCTATAGAAATGTTACAAGACAAAAAATATTATATCTATGTTAGTAAATAAAAGATGACGATAATATTTTCTACATCAAAAGTCTAAATGTAATGGTATATTTAGGTTAAAGAACAAAATTTTTGAGTATCAGACTGTCTAAATAATAGCTAATAGGCGCATCTGTGAGGCAAATGGATGCCACTTAACTTAAATTGTTTTGGTTTTAATTCCACGCAGTTTTGTATTAAAGTTGTCTAATGTCTACTTATCATTTTAATTAATCTTCTAGAAAATCTTTGTTTCTCCTCAAAAAGATGGATAGCAATTTGTTTTCTTAACTATCAGTCAGTCAGTCAAAGTAGTCAGTCAAAATTATGTGCCGCATAGCGAAAGAAAACGAACCGACCAGAATGTGTACCCTGTTGTGCCTGTCAGGCGTTTATATTATATTAAGTTAAGACATCGTCAACTCATGTTATACAATTCTTAATAAATTACACGAATACTCCATTTAATTAGGATTCAATGAAGATAATTATTTTTTTCAGTACTGTTATCATGGAAAATTAATTATACCTACAGTTAATCTATACTAATATTATAAAGCTAAAGAGTTTGTTTGGTTGATCGCGCTAATCTGAGGAACTACTGGTTTGAATTGAAATAATCATTTAGTGTTGGATATTCCATTTTTTGAGGAAGGCTATAAGCTATAAAACATCACGCTGCAACTAATAGGAGCGGAGCATTAATCAAAAATGTTGCGCAGACGAAGTTGCGCCGGCCATCTAGTTGATCATAATTATACAAATTACCAGCCCACACTGCGCCCGCGTGGTTAATTGTGCGCCACTCACGGGTTGTGGGAACGGTTATAGGCTAATTCATCATCGGCCTAGTATTTTCTCAATTATGTTGGGGTCAGCTTCCAGTCGAACCAGATGCAGCTGAATACAGTATTTTACATGGAGCGACTGCCTATCTGACCTCCACAACTCAGTTAGTACTGGGTAATACGATACCTCTTGTTAAGCCTGGTTGTCAAACTTTCAGGTCGCTGACTACCTGTAAAGACTGTCAAAGATCTACAAATGTCGGCTGGAACCAACGGCTTTACGTGCTTTCCGGGGCACGGAGGAAACTCGGTATGTAATGGGTTGTCACCCATCAACGGACCAACCTAGGCAGCACGGCCGTTGCAGTTTGCGGTCTACAGTCAGTTGTTGCTTTATTAAAAATAGTATGATGTAAGTGCATCTTGTATAGAGTATGCCTAAGCTCTTAGAGTTGTATATTTTATCTGTGGTCGCTCTTATGTCTGTGGTCGCTCTCTATGCGGCGTTTCCATTCTAATTATATTTTGTTCATGTAAAGTCACGTTTTTTATTTCAAGTTTTAATAGGAATAGCATCTTATTGACACCTGGCATACTTAAGCAAATTCTTCTCATTGAAATCCTGCTTTAAACACCTCGAAACTAAATTATCCGCCTTCAACCTAGAATAAATCTCCGTTATGTCATTGCAACTACATTAAAAGTTTACAAATCGTTTATCCTATACAGCGTAATGCGGTGGACAGTCAACCGCGGCTAATCCTACCTGGTGACGTCACTGGCCTGCCCGCCAAATTGCCCAGAAAACCGACCGACCACAAGCGCCCATGCCCGATGTTTTCGTTTATAGACATTGTATTGTGATTTTATTGGTTTTGTCGTTTGTGCAACTTTGTTTTAACAAACTGGAGAGAAATTGTTGTTTTGTTTGAAATTGTTATGTGTCACTGATCGTAGTTCACAGGTTGATTCTGTTATTGTCAGTAGGGAACCATCACCGTCATCTTCCTGCCTTTTCTCAATCTGAAAACATCCTAGAAACAAACATGAGTGGCCCTAGCGCGAGCGCGCGGTGTAAACGTAACGTTAATACGTCGATTTTTGAGTCGAAAACACAATTATCCTGTAGCATTTTAGTTAAATTGTTTGCAACAGGCACACTCAGTATCTTAAAATGTAATAAATTCGTAAAATGATTAAAATATGATATGTCAAATGAGTATTTTTAATTTTCAAATAGACATAATACGTTTACACCGCGCACTCGTGTTAGGGCTTCCAAAGTCATACGACATCTATCAACCCACACTGGACGATCGTAGTGGATTACAGTACAGCCAACTAAATCTCACATAAAGGAGGCTGTGTACCAGCGTTGTCCCAGTAATGCGAACTTCATCATTATTGTCTTTCCCTTATCAAAATTCGTTTGGGATCAGCTGAGCATGTCATCATCTTCCAACCGGTTTTGTGGGGCATAGTTCCTGACACAAAGAATTTTATAATCACAAAAAACCTTTCTATTACTCGTCATCTCAACAGTCACTTCTTTCTAGCCACAATATCCTTGTCAGTCTATTCATTCTTCCTTTGTGGGGTCAGACAGGGTGGTTTGACTTCTCCGATTTTGTTTAACAATTGTACATAGACGGTCTCATTGGTGAGCTCAGTTGCTTGCACGCCGATTGCTATATAGTAGAAGTGGCTTGTAATGATATCAGTTACGCCGATGATATAGCACTATTGATCCCATCAGTATCAGGCTTGAGAAAGCTGTTGGATGTTTACGAGAGGTATGTTGGGGAGCACCGTTTGAGATATAATGCAAAGAAAAGTGAGGTTCTTGTTTTTGGAGCAAAGTCTACAGAAAACATGCCTTCTATCACGCTAGCAGGTAATGTCTTGGATCGTGTTCAACAGTTTAAATATCTTGGCCATATTGTTACCGCGGACATCAAAGATGATCTGGATGTAGAAAGGGTGCGAAGAGCATTGGCGGTTCGATGCAATATGCTTGTCCGTATTTTTGCACGTTGTACGTGTAAAGTGAAAGTGACGCTTTTTAAAGCATATTGTTACGTCGTACGTACGAGATCTTTCGGGAAGGGACGTGATTCGGTGTGTTTGCGCTAAAGGCTTCGAGAAGCGTGCCATTGTTATTGGTTCAAGGTTAAGTAGGTGACTACTTATAAAAAATATTGGGAATTGTCATTGTAATTTCGACCGTGCGCCGAGGGCATAAAGTACCTACTTCTTTATTCGGTACAAGTAGGTTATTATTTTTTTGCCTACTACTTGGTAATGTTTTTTTGTTGATGTTTTTATCGAACCATTCTACACATCGCCGGAATGTTCGTGAATAATGGGGTAGTATAAAAAGCACAAGCGCCGACACACAGGGGTAGTCTGATTCAGGCGATACAACGGAGCGAATCGAAGTGAACTAGAAGTGCGATATCTAAGCGAATAGTGATCAGTAGTGTACTTGTGATTAAGATTTAAGTGTTTTGTGTTTAATAAAGTTATTAAATTGTCTGATTGGTAGTAATTAATTTATCCCATACCCAGCTCGTAACAATTTGGTGTCAGAAGTGAGGGATAAATTATGCCAATTCTACCGAAGGACGACACGGACGGTATCCGTACCAGGAGTCAGCGACAGCAGGACATGGACCAAAGGCGGTTTGGAGATTCCCCAACACAGACACCGGGTGGTGTCCAGCCTACGTCAGTGCCAGTCGCTGGCCCATCCGCAGTTTCTACAGCATCAATGGCGCCAGACTTGTCAGCTTTAATGGCGCTGCTACAGGAGCAGGCTCGCCGTCAAGAAGATCAGGCTCGCCGGCTGGAAGAGCAGTTGCAGCGAGACAAAGAGGAGCAGGCTCGCCGTCAAGAGGAGCAGGTTCGCCGGTTGGAAGAGCAGTTGCAGCGAGACAAAGAGGAGCAGGCTCGCCGTCAAGAGGAGCAGGTTCGCCGGTTGGAAGAGCAGTTGCAGCGAGACAAAGAGGAGCAGGTCCGCCGCCAAGATGAGCAGATGCTCCTCATAAAGGATCTTCATGCAACTTTTGGCAAAGACCTAAAGGTGATGAAGGATCAGGTACAGCAGCACGAGAATCGCCTCTCAGAAGCCGAAGTTCAGATCGCTGGGGTGAAGAAGGCTTTGGGGGAACTGAAGACTGGAGACTTGACTGTAGCTTCAGTAGTTGCTGCACCTTCAGCGCGGGGCTTTAAGGTGCCTCCATTCGATGGCACATCTTCGTGGCCGGCTTATAAAATTCAATTTGAGGCCGTTATGAAGGCGAATGGATGGACAAAACCGCAAGCCATGACCGCGCTCACCTTGGCCCTCCGAGACCAGGCCCTTAATATTCTTGAGGCGCTCGGCAAGAATGTAACCTACGAGCAGCTGCTGGAGGCGTTAGAGTCCAGATACGGTGACGCGCACCTGGAGCACGTATTTCGTGCTAAGTTGAAAGATCGTGTTCAACGTAGTGGCGAGAATCTACAGCAGTGGGCCCTCGAAGTTGAAAAGCTGGTTCGGAAAGCATACCAGTCTGCCCCTGCACTTATCGATGGGAATCTGGTACAAGCGTTCGTTGATGGAATACGCGACCTAGAAGTTAGAGCCGCTGTGAGACTTGGGCATCATGAGGCGCTGAAAGACGCCTTGGCCCATGCCTTAGAAGTAGAGGCAGTGAGGCAGGACCACCGAACGCACCGCGTCAGAGAGGTTGTAGCATCTCCTGTACGCGACCGGCCGCAAGGGTACAGTCTTAGGTGCTACACTTGCGGAGAAAGGGGTCATCTTCGGTCAAGCTGTCCTAAGCGTGGCACTCCGAGAGAAGATCAGCAGGGAAGGGTGGCTGAAGTGACTGCCCAGCCACAGCAGGGAAACGAGTAAATGCCAGGACTGGGGGGCGAGTGCTGGCTGGTATTGAAAAGGCCCCGAGAATCTTGATCTCGCAAGCACATGATGGGAACAGCCTGACCATCAAAGGCGAAGTCAATGGAACACCATGCAAACTGACGTTGGATACTGGAGCTTCTCACACGGTCGTCAATTCTCACCTAGCAAGTCGGTTCCTTGGGGACTACGTCAATAACCACGACCGTATACGATTACTAACAGCTACCGGTCAGCACATAATCGTCCGAGGAAAAAAGGAGGTGGAGTTAAAATTGGGTGATAGAACTTACCAGCACAATGTCATCGTGGCCGATATAGTGGACGATTGCATCTTGGGCTTGGACTTCATGCGGAAACATCGTTGCGAGATCGACGTCGATCAAGGAGTATTGAAATGTGGTTCACATGAAGTCTTCATGGAAGGTGCACCATCAGGAAAAGTGTACTGCTTGAAAGAGATTGTTCTTCCTCGCAGATCAGAAACAATTGTGCCAATTAGATTACCACAGAATTCTGGACACAAAGATCGAAGTGTTCTGATAGAAAGGGTGAACAATGACTTCCCATGGAAGATGGCACGTACTCTGGTCAAGGCCACCAACGTCTCAGCAGTACGCATACTGAATCCAAGTTACAAGGAGCATGTGATCAAGAAGGGCACCTTGATCGGTACTTGCGAGGAAGTAGCTTGGATGCGTCAATTGCAGGATCCGCCTACCGGAAATAAAATTCGTAGTGCAAAATTTGACGTGTCAACGCTTTTGGAAAACTGCGATTTAACTAAAGGAGAAATGGACAAGGCTAAGAAGATGTTACTTCAGTACGCCGACACTTTCTCTTCAAACGATGCTGACATAGGGAGAACTGGACTTGTTCAGCATAAGATTAATACAGGCCACGAGCTACCAATCCGTCAGCGACCAAGAAGACTGCCAGTTGCACGAGAAAAAGAGGTGGAAACCATGATTGAGGGAATGGTGAAGGACGGTGTTATAGAGCCTTCATCGAGTCCATGGTGTTCTCCTGTGGTCCTGGTAAAGAAAAAGGACGGCAGTATGCGCTTCTGTGTGGATTATCGACGACTGAACGACGTCACGAAGAAGGACAGCTACCCGCTGCCTAGGATCGATGACACACTGGATACGCTGACTGGTATGAAGTGGTTTACCACACTTGACCTGAAAAGTGGCTACTGGCAAGTAGAAATAGACCCCAAGGATAAGGAGAAAACTGCATTTTCAACAGGAAAAGGGTTGTGGCAGTTTAAAGTTATGCCATTCGGTTTGTGCAATGCTCCTGCGACGTTTGAAAGGTTGATGGAGCAAGTACTCGCCGGATTGATTGGAGACGCATGTCTTGTATATCTAGACGACATTATCATCGTGGGCCGTACATTTGAAGATCACCTTAAAAACCTCGAGCGAGTGCTGTCGAAAATCCAAACAGCAAATCTCAAGTTAAGTCCGAAAAAGTGCTCGTTTTTCAGACAACAAGTAAACTTTTTAGGACACATAGTTTCGGGGGAAGGTGTTCAAACAGACCCGGAAAAAGTAATCGCCGTCAAGGATTGGCCAGTTCCGAAAGACAAGACACAGGTCAGAGCCTTTCTGGGTTTGTGCTCCTACTATCGAAGGTTTGTCAAGAATTTTGCCGACATTGCGAAACCTCTGCACAAACTCACTGAGGAAAAGCGGCAATTCTGTTGGGACGAGAACTGCGACGTCGCATTTCAGGAATTAAAGAAACGTCTGTGCAATACACCTATTTTGGGATATCCTGACACTGAAAATGACTTCATAGTTGACACAGATGCAAGTAATACTGGAATTGGGGGCGTGCTGTCTCAACGGAAAGGAGACCAAGAGGTTGTGATAGCTTACTTCAGCAAGTCTTTATCCAAACCAGAAAGAAATTACTGCGTTACAAGACGGGAGCTACTCGCCGTAGTAAAGACATTGCAGCACTTCAGTAAATATTTGCTCGGACGTAAATTCCAATTACGAACTGACCATGCTGCATTGAAGTGGCTATTAAAGTTTAAGAATCCAGAGGGGCAAGTGGCGAGATGGATTGAACTACTACAAGAGTTTGACTTCATAACTGAACATCGCAGTGGGAGAACTCACGGTAACGCAGACGCCTTGTCAAGAAGACCTTGTCCTGAAGACTGTAAGCACTGTGCCAGGCAAGAGACTAAGGAAGTAGTGTCCGTGAGGATGCTTAGAACAGATCTCAGCGATGAATGGAAGGAAACCCTACAGCAGGCTCAGCAAAATGACTCGGACATCAAACCGATCTTCGAGTGGATCAAAGCTGGTGCTCCTAAACCTAAGTGGAGTGATGTGGCTGCGATGAGTTCCATCACGAAGAGTTATTGGGCGCAATGGAACAGCTTGGTGATCCAGGATGGAGTCTTGTGCCGTAAATGGGAAAACGCTCGAGGGGACAGCTGTCATCTACAAATGGTTGTCCCTAAAGCTAAGGTACCAGATGTTCTACGGCTCTACCATGATGGATGTTCAGGAGGACATATGGGGGTAAAAAGGACTCTACTAAAAATTCGAGAACGCTTTTACTGGATCCACTGTCGAGATGATGTGGAGGACTGGTGTCGCAAATGTACCAGTTGTGCGGCCGTGAAAGGACCCCACACACGCAGCCGAGGTGCATTAAAAGTGTACAACGTTGGAGCCCCTTGGGAACGGATAGCACTAGACGTTGCGGGACCATTTCCAGAAAGTGAGAGCGGAAACAAGTACTTCCTGGTGGTCATGGATTACTTCACAAAGTGGCCAGAAGTCTTCGCCATTCCTAATCAAGAGGCTACAACTGTCGCAGATAAATTAGTTCAGGAAGTTTTCTGTCGTTTTGGAGTACCCTTAGAAATACACAGCGATCAAGGAAGGAATTTTGAATCGCAAGTGTTTCAGGAAACTTGTCGATTGATGGGTACCTACAAAACCAGAACCACCTCTTACCACCCACAATCTGATGGAATGGTGGAACGATTCAACCAAACGTTGGAAAGATATCTGGCAAAAGTCGTGGAAAGCAGGCAAAGGGATTGGGACAAGCACATACAGCCGTTTCTACTGTCCTACCGCAGCGCAGTCCACGAAAGTACGACTGTGACGCCAGCATTCGCGAACTTTGGAAGGGAATTACGGTTGCCTGCAGATTTAATCACTGGAACTCCCCCTGATGCTCCACGTAGTGTAACAGATTACGCACATGATTTGCGTAACAAGCTGAATGATGTTTATGAGCATATCCGACAATCCGGCCAACAGATGTCTGAGAAGATGAAGACCCGTTATGACCGCAAGGCAAACAGTAGGGCTTTCGACGAGGGTTCACTGGTGTGGTTACATAACCCAGTGCGGAGCAAGGGGAGGTCTCCGAAATTGCAAGCAAAATGGGATGGACCATACCGAGTCGTGACTAGGATCAACGATGTCACCTACCGAATACAGAAGGGTCTACGAGGTGCGCCTAAGATTGTTCATGTAGACCGATTGGCCCGATACTACGGGGCTAATGATGCTCGGGACGAGCATGTCTAAGGAGGGGGCAGTGTTACGTCGTACGTACGAGATCTTTCGGGAAGGGACGTGATTCGGTGTGTTTGCGCTAAAGGCTTCGAGAAGCGTGCCATTGTTATTGGTTCAAGGTTAAGTAGGTGACTACTTATAAAAAATATTGGGAATTGTCATTGTAATTTCGACCGTGCGCCGAGGGCATAAAGTACCTACTTCTTTATTCGGTACAAGTAGGTTATTATTTTTTTGCCTACTACTTGGTAATGTTTTTTTGTTGATGTTTTTATCGAACCATTCTACACATCGCCGGAATGTTCGTGAATAATGGGGTAGTATAAAAAGCACAAGCGCCGACACACAGGGGTAGTCTGATTCAGGCGATACAACGGAGCGAATCGAAGTGAACTAGAAGTGCGATATCTAAGCGAATAGTGATCAGTAGTGTACTTGTGATTAAGATTTAAGTGTTTTGTGTTTAATAAAGTTATTAAATTGTCTGATTGGTAGTAATTAATTTATCCCATACCCAGCTCGTAACAATATACACGTGTAACCTCTGGAGAAAAGCCATCAATGCTCTTCGAGTTCAATATAACAATGCATACAGGATGCTTCTGGGGCTGCCACGCTTCTGCAGTGCGTCAGGAATGTTTACTGATGCATACACTGATGGCTTCCTAGCGATCAGACGTAAGCGTCCTGCGTCGCTGCTGCAGAGGTTCCGGGGCAGCTCGAACAGTCTCCTGAATGTCATTGCGGGGAAATTTGATTGCCCGTTTATGCATTTCCTATCAAACCTACATATTTTACTAACATAGTCTTTAAAGTTCATGTCCACTAACAATATATGGATGTAAGATGATATCCGAAATAAAATGTTTATTATTTATTTCCTCTATTCATTTTTTCTTATATCAAAGTCAAAGTCAAAATTATTTACTTGCGTTAAATGTGGTACAAAAGGTGGTAAATATAAGATGTAGTGCAGTGACACATTATCATTTATTATTATACTATTATAGCCATCAACATTCATAAACCCAAAACTTTCCACACAACTTTTCCTCATTCCTCTGCAGACTTTCTCTTGGCAGTAGAAAAATTACAGGTTAATTATCATGTAAGTAAGTACATACAGACATATTTAATAGGTGAATGGCCATAAAATCATTCATCCACGAAATAGTATTTACAAGTTCAGCGATCAATTCAGAGTGTGTACTGCTGCGTTACATTTGATAGGTATACAACAAAACGTATAGGATTGGCAGATAACGGTGCATTAGGCATTAACGCGTTGTCAGCTCAGCGCTAAATGGGAATATTACAAGCCATTTCCATTTAGTTTACATATAGATTGGATTTGCGAAGCTTATTATTGTAGACTCATAGCCTTGTATTGCCTGTGTCCATGCTTACATGTAGAATGATTCTATAGAAAATGAAAGGTTTTTTTTTTAAATTCCCGCCACACTGTAACCAACCATTACAACTTTGGTAATCATACGAGGTTTACATATCCCTCCGTGTGTCAGAATGTTCGTAAAACTGTTGGTCACGGTTCTCAGCTGTAGATCTTTGAGACGGGTCATAACGGGTAGTCGGAGCCCTGAAAGTCTGATAACTAATGTTACCAAGTACTATTCTGACCGTTAGGTCTGATCGGTCGTATCGATGGATAAAGGTCAGATAAGCAGTCGCTGCATACTAATGTAGTTGGGAAAGGCTAGCCAGACGATGATGATGAAGAATCCTTGCAGTTTACAATCATTTAGAGTAACCAATAACATAATACGTAACTATTTCTATAATTAATTGACATCCCTAATTTAAAAAAGGTAAAATTTTTCCTTTTTTAAATTAGGGATGTCACTTTTTAATTAAAAAGTATAGCATTCGAAGTCAAAGCATCCAAAAACAAAAAAAAACTTTGTACCTTTTCTACACAAAACATTATTTTATACTTGGCCAGTAACAACCTCGGGGCTATAAACCCACAAAGGGTCGCAACCGGCCTGCATGTCACATGTCATTTCTGTTCGTATTTCAAATATTAAGTAACTGGCCGCTCCTGATTATGTCACGCCGTAAAATATTATGGAATTTTGTATCATTTTTTGTGAGAATTTGTTTTTGTACTGTTAGAGAATAAAATTAAGTTTTTATCACACTGACACAATATTTTAAAATACTGTTTTATAACCTTGTGATTTGAATTAATGGACAATTTTAGTCAATTTACATGGACCTACCTTTTATTGAGACATAGAATTTTCAAATTCTAACTTGTATGAACTTATCTTTTACTGGTATTTTTCGGTTACAGTTTTTAAGGTAATGTACTTTTTGGGTTTTCACCAGATGACATAACTTGATACTACAACATAACTAAAACCAATCGGTACACAATGTGAAATCAACAAGCCCGATATCCAAGACATTTACTTTTCAATAATAAAACAGAAGAACAACACAAATTACCACAGTCCCAAAATAACCCATTCATAAATCAATATTTCTTTACCAAAGCCCAAATGCTCATACAAAATAGGGTGAACGCGTTCATAATACGATGCTTACAAGTTTTTGTGATGAAATTGTTCATAAAAACCCGCGTTTTTGTCCGCCTACTGTTGGGTCTACCCCAATTTTCTATTAGTGTAGTAGTTCGAAAAACGTGTCAATTTTCCCTATACCCTCTTGGAAAAGGGGAGAAATGTTCCACTGTTCATTTGGGAACAAATGTGTTGGAAGTTGGGACTTCAGTTACACGTATAAAACAATCAGTTGAGGCAGGTCTGGGTTCTATTGAACAGAAGGTTTATTTTTGGGTTATTGAATATAAGTTTGTAGTAATAGTGTGAAGGACAAATGATGAATCACAAATTGCAATGTAAAATGGTTGCAGAGAGTAAATGAATGCTTAAAATACTCGTATATTATAGGTCGTTGGATTTTCAACTCTATCATCGACTCTAAACTGAATTTAAAGTTAAAAATCCAACACTGCTTTTTTAGTTAGTAATTACATTTATGACCTAGTGTAAGTCAAAACGGGCATTTATATATACATAATATTTAAAACACAAACATTGTTTCTATCTATATCCGTTATAGACTTTGAAACCATCCAGCCGATGTGTCCCAAACCGTTTCATTAGAAAGGCAATAATGCGAGAATGGTTTTAGACCACTAAAACAATGCATTATATAGGCACTATAGCGTAGTAGCACACGCCATGTATCCGCTCGTTCACAATATAACTTGAACACCACTTATCCAATTTTCGAGACGGACACATTGCTAAGTAATAACAGCCGTACGTTTGAATCGAACGTTTGCCGCAGCCTGTCCGTGGATGAGTGCCAATCCATTACATACCGAGACCGCTCCGTGCCTCGGAATGCACGTTACGACGTTGGTCCCCTGGCTCTCGTCCGGCTGACATTCGTATAATAGATCTTTGACAGTTGGACAGTTCCCCAGTTCCCTGTCCGTCCTATAGTTGGTCACGAGTTGTACGCGCGTAGAGATAGGAAATGCGAAGAATAAATGAGAGAAATTACTTAGAGCATGCTTCGCCAACTGATGCGAGCCCTTTTGTATTAGCAAGATTCGCCGACCAAGGCATACCCTCGTCACTCCCGATGACGTTATCACCCTCTTCCAGTAGAGCAGTAGGGAAGCTAGCACTATCCGCAAATACAAACACAAACCGCCGCCATTCCGTTCTCGCCATCGAGGCCCGTCGCTACGTCCCGGTCCTTGCCCCTCTGACCCTTGCTCCAGCCAGCCCGCGATGCTGAGTCCGCAGTTTTGCCTTGCTATCCTTCCCCATTGACGTCCTAAACCGAGGCTCGTAACCCACAGGGGGTGCCCTTAGCGTGTAGTTGCTTAGCTTTATGTTTTAAGCCCCTGGCTGGAGGCCTTACACTCGAGGCACCCACAGGATATGCAACTTCTTTGACATGCGAAATGCCATTCACATAAAAAGAGCATTCCACGTCTCCCCGCGACGCGACACGTCATGGAAACCAGTCACACATGCGTGTAGCTTCACGCATGTCACCGCCGCCAAGCGATTCGCTTGATGTCATCAACGGGGCGTGAGCCAAACACGGCTACTTTAAATCTACCAACAATCTGTTTCCTTATTTCGGACAGAACGACGGTCTGTCGTCACGGCACAGTTAGGTCCATGCCTAAGGGATTAGGAACGCCAGTAAGTTGGATAGTGTTGTCTGTTTACCTGATATAATCCCTTAGTGGCGGCCTACGACACTTAAGGAGAGACTGGCTGATGGATTTAGATTTGCGTAGCTACTGTGGGGTTAAGGAAAATCTTGAAGGTATAATTCCAAAGGAAATAGAAGCAGCTGCAAAGCCGCCCAACCGCTTTTACGGCATAATTTAACTGAATGAAAACGCTTTCTTAAATATCGCCAGTGCCGTTTGCGGCAGCGGTCTAGCGACGACCGCGAAGCACAAGTGTCGTCATTGACCGTCACTAATAAAGCGGTAACACGTATGTTTTAATAAACAACTTTACTGACAACTATAAAATTAAAAATTTAAGAGCCATATTTCGTGAAACTTCGAATTTTCAATAAATTCCAAAGCATATTCCACAACACACTACAAGCATAGAAAAACACCCTCCTTCCTTCGTTCTTTAATAAAATATCCATTTAAAAGCACTCCTCAAGCCATACATACTGAGCTACATTGGATAGAGTAATATTTTCTCTCCGTATAACCGTCGGGTCGAACGTATCGAGTCAACGACTGGAAAATGTTATTTCTTACCTCAAACCGAACTATCGTGTCACCGCGCTTAGTATTGTGAAAATATACGGGGGATTATAGCACTTTAAGTATTTTATTTGAACAGAAAAAAGGTCAGGTGAGATTTAGAAGGTTTGTGAAAAATTACCATACCTCATAATCAGCATCTGCCTAGCCTTTTCCTTTGTTGGAACAATTTACTACGTTACATCCTTACTAATATTATAAACGCGAATGTTTGGATGTATGGATGTTTGTTACTCTTTCACGCAAGAAACTAATGAACGGATTTGGATTAAATTTGGTACAGTTCGCGTGAAAGTGTTACAAACATCCATTCATACAAACATTGGTACAAATATTAGAAAGGATATTTCGATTTATCAATCAGAGTTCTATTCCAATCTATCATCCCTTATATTTCCGAACAAATAATAAACAGTAGATACGTAGATAACAACATATCCATAGACGGATAACGCCGTCTGCTCACTGTTTACAATCAATATTTACGTATGACTAGGTCGACGTGAACGCGACGACTCGCTTCAACGTTAGGGGTGACACACAGTCGCTCGGCTCGTATGATTCAGCACAGACTAGGATACTGATACTGTTAGCCTGCATCATCCCACTGCTGGGCAAAGGCATCAAGACTTCCAGTTGTTTCGATCCAGGGCCAATGTGAACCCCTGGTCGCTGGTCTTGTCCAACTCGTCGCGCCATCTTCTACGAGGTCTGTCGCGATGTCTTCTGGCTGTGTCAGGGCTCCAGAAAGTGGGTATTCTATACTTGAAACTAAGTAACTCCATGCCAAAACTTTTGCTGGGAAACCACTTTTTTTTTGGAGTGTACAATCATGGTTTACGGGCTCAATGTAATGCACTCAAAACTTTGTGTTAATGGAGGCTTTGAATAGGACAGTGGTCATGGAGATATTTAAACAAAAGTTATTAAGTTATAAAGACTTGATTTAATAAAACTGACACGTAACTTGTACGCGTGTGCATAAATTAGTATTTGATTTGTAACGAATCTAACACCCAAACGACATATTACATAACAATCATAACATCAAGCC
Organism: Standfussiana lucernea; assembly: GCA_964057025.1. Classification (NCBI taxonomy): domain Eukaryota; kingdom Metazoa; phylum Arthropoda; class Insecta; order Lepidoptera; family Noctuidae; genus Standfussiana; species Standfussiana lucernea. The sequence continues at coordinate 6,328,371 of OZ059807.1, read as the reverse complement.
TGTTATCCCCGAAATTTAGGCAGAAGTGTACCTAATAGTACACCCACATTTCGCCAGTTATGTTTAAGTTCCATGTAATAGGGGGCGAGCCTATTGCCATTAACCGGACACAAATCCAGACTCCGTGGCTTATACTAAGCAATTCCTGTTGGAAAAACCCAATAACACTTTGCCCGACCCGGGAATCGAACCCAGAACCTCATGCGCTTGCGACCACCAGAACAAAGTGGCAGTCAAACAGCCAAACAACATATTATATTTATTCATAATTCAAGGTTGAATTTATTTATTTCCGAAACGCTACTGGCTGTTAGGAACCATGTTGTTTCGCAAAAAACAACAAAACCTCCTTTGTTCGCTCTCCCGGGTGTCATAACGGGCAGAAACACTGAAAAGCCAGTTTTTATTAAAAAGTTCTAAACTCCAACAGCTAAAATTCTCGTGGAGCGCTTGCCGTCATAAAATGTTTATAAACCACATATTTTTGAATTTACTTTTTAAAGGCAGACGCCAGATTAACATACAGCCTCGCTTTGCAATATTTAGAGTAAGCAAGTAAGAATATGATTTAACCGCACTGGATTTCGCTTGAAGGTGATGTACGACTTAATCTACCTATTAAATTATGTAAATAGATACGTATATACATATATACGTTTGGCAGAGAGAAGAAAGCTTTAAAAGCATATTTCTACGGACTGTATTTATTTGACACTGAAAACGGGATATTTACCATGGCTATTCATTTTGAGTTACCGATAATAAGTCCGTTTAGTATTTATGATCGTGTAAGTGACCATCCCAGTTTAAACACTTACATATTTATTTATTTAAGTCCTCGTATATCTTTATGCAACCATTATTTAGTTAATTTGTGTCTCATCACCAAGTTTTTTTTTTATTTTTCTTTATAAAAAAGAACGTTGCCCCACACTAGGTATTTCTCCTGTCTCGTGGGTGCGTTTACAAACATATAAACACACATACACCAACAGCCAGACTCGGAACAACTATCTGTAGGTCATACGAATATTTGTTCCGTGCGGGAATAGAACCAGCGATACGCAGCGCAGCAGGCAATCGCTCGGCCACTGCGCCAACCGTGCTGTCAATTCTCTGAACAAAAAATATAAGGGAGATATTAGGATTATTTAGAATAGTTTAAATACATATAATATTTTAACAACTATACAAAATCATAATTGAAAGAAAAAAAAACTCAAACGAATTCTTATATACTTTGCTGATCCTCTCAGTAGTCTAGCTGGACTCACGATAAACATCTTGTGGAGAACATCATCATTGATACAAGACATGAATCAGAAATTATGCTTGCCAAACACTTTCACGCAAATGACCATATAGCAACGATCACAAATCAATGTAACAAGCGTTCTGCTGTGTTTATCTTCCTTAATAATCATGAAGTTTTGCTTTTATTGACTTCTCCTTCAAAATCTATTCTATTGAAAAAGAAAAATACAACAAATGAATACTTTTTCTTTATTTATTTAAGAGATTATCGCGATTTTTGTTTTTGCGAGTGAATTTATTTGTTTATGTTCTGGTCCTTCAGCAGATCTATCAGCCTCTTCCCTAGTGACTAAAACCACACACTGTTTTTAAATACCTTTGACCAGGGTGCTGGAGCACTTCGCGATTCATCAGGGCGAGGAATTGCACCCACATGTGTTTCTTGTGTACCCGGTCAACCTACAAGCGCAGTTCTTCATAAGAGGCACGCCACCTCCGTTTAGGGCCTGTAGTTGTTGATAAGCTCCAGGAGGTTTGTGGTTTCCATAGATTTAAGTTTTGGCACTGTTTATATTAATTTATTAAATCTGTTATTTTGACATGACTAAACAGATTTTTTCATAAAACAATTTATCTCGCCCAGTTTCTATTTTTACATAATATCGAGGACTACAGGCATGATGTTATTTATATATTTCCTAGAAAAAATTCAAAGATAATTCAACGAAACGATCACCATTTCGGATAGAATGTCTAACGGATAAGTATAGAGTTGGGCACAATCCCATAATCCGATTATTCCTTACGACAAACCCAAAAAGATTATATATTTATTTGTATATATATGTACTTAACGTACCCTTGACTTGAACTACAGAACCGATTTGAAGAAAATTATGTAAAGAAATTATTTGGGTCAGACTAGTCCTTTGTGCCTTCTTATCGATAAATATATAGGTATTGGAAATACTTGTAAAAGTTGAATGAAGATTAATTTCCCTTTTATTGGGGTATGTTCTCTGTATTCTATTTTTTTGTGTTTTTATACCATATAGCCTTACGTCTGGCCGCAACTCGCCTGATGTGAAGCGATGACTGCCTAGGGTGCCTAGGATGGAGCACGCTTGAATAGAAGAAACTGATTCACTCGAACCTTGAATAGATCCAGATTATAGTGATCAGGGAACAGAGAAGCCGGTGATGAATGGAGAGGGAGAGGAAGGCCAAAGAAAAGATGGATGGATTGTGTGAGGAATGATATGAAAGAGAAAGGAGTGAATGATGCCGTGACGTCTGACAGGGGAGAATGGAAGAAGAAAACGTGTTGCGCCGACCCCAAGTAGAATGGGACAAGGGCAGGAAGATGATCAGGGAACAGAGCAGTCGGCAGTGAATGCCAAAGACTGGCGGTTCGCACAATAAATGTGGAAGCTTGCTTTGCTCGGCTCGGCAACTTCAACCATAACCATGATGGTATTTGTTGTTGTATTCATACATTATTTAAGGTTTTCAGATGCAGTGTTGTCGGTAATGTAAGTATTGTCTAATGGACATGCGTTCTTTGGCTACGGTGGATTGACACTCCCATTCAGTCAACCATGAACCTGGAATGGTTCTGGTGTTTGACACTTATCTGCCTAGCCTTTTCATAACAATGTAGGTGGGCTTCCAGTCTAACCAGATGCAGCTGAATACCTGTATTTAACTGTAGTGACTGCTTATCTGACCTCTACAACACATAACTGTGTGAAACGATACTCCTTGGTAAGACTGGATGACCCTCTTAACAAAAATATTAAGAAGCCTATTAAGAGTAGACTTTTCCAAGTACATCAAAAGTAACCTTCCAGTAACTGAATTGAATGATTGATGGGTTGGAAAAAATGCAGATCAATCAATTCATTCTCCACGAACAACAACAGTTCACAGTTTGCACTCAGTTAAAAACAATGGGAATATCTAAATAGAAAATCAAGACAGACCCTTTTCTCCTTAACAACGGAACATTTCAAACAATATGTATCCCATAATAATTAAATCTTGTACAATGGCAGCAAACATTACTATTATAACCCTTTTTGGGATAATAATACAGCGCATATCTTCTCGCATACCTACAAGGGTCGTTTGGGCTGTATAAAGTGCACGTCTGGTACCTACACACAATTATTTAAGTATTTTAGTGCTATAATATAATAATAAATGTAAACAAATTATTAAGGTGACTATTAATTGTTTGTTTCATTGACTTTTTTGCCACCGACTTCCGAAAGTAAAGTTATTTTCCTCTTTTTTTTTGTTTTTTTTGGATGTTGGTTATTTTTTGCAAAAAATAAAAATATTTTACCATTCTCAGTTATTATATCACACACAAATCCTTGTCAACGAGCGACACAAAGAGGTCTACATCTTTCTGTGATTCATTTGAAATTCGAATGGTGTGGCAGTTTAAATACACAGCGATTTACTAGTTTTTTTTTGTTTCTTTTTTTTTATTTACTACTTGTGTATAAGTGTACTTTTAAAAACAAATGAGTGCGTTTTCGAATAATGCACGATTGTTTGAATGAGGTGAGAATTTTTATAGAATAAAGCTAGCAAAAAATCAGTGTAACTTTGTATAGTTACTTGCTAACCGACTTCAAAAAAAGGAGGTGGTTCTCAATTCGGTTGAATGTTTTTTTTTGTTTATTACCTCATATCTTCGTCATTTATTATGAGCCGATTTGAAAAGTTGTTCTTTTATCTGAAAGGATATACTTCCCGATTGGTCCCATAGAAATTTCATCAAAATCGGTTCAGCAGTTTGGTTTTGAAATCAAAATAGCTGGAAAAAATATGTCATCCAAATAAAAGAAATTACGAAATTGATACTTGACAAGGATTTGTGTGTGATACGATAACTAAAAAGGGTAAAATAAAGACATATCATATCATAAAAACTTTTTAAAAAAAAAAAGACTTCCAAAAAAAACACAAAAAAGTGGAAAATAACTTTACTTTCGGAAGTCGGTGACTATTGTTTGTTTCATTGACTTTTTTGCCACCGACTTCCGAAAGTAAAGTTATTTTCCACTTTTTTGTGTTTTTTTTTGGAAGTCGGTTTTTTTTTCCAAAAAAGTTTTTATGATATGATATGTTCTGATGACGAACTTTATCTTCGCTTCATCTCAAGTTCACAAATTGAAAAACAAAAGAAAAAATCTGGGCACGCTGTATTTTGGACTGCATGCCCCGAGGAAGTCTATTCTTCCCAGATATAAATATTATGTTTATTGCATCTCTTTAGCTATCATAGTTTACTTATGTTCAGCCAAAGTAAACTGTAAAACCCAACCCGAGTTAAAAGACATTCATAAGTCATCATCATTCTCCTGCCCTTATGCCAATTCATTTGGGGTCGGCGCAGCATGTCTTCTTCTTCCATACTTCTCTATTACTCGTCATCTCATCAAAAACCTCGTTTCTAGCCATATCATTCTTCACACAGTCCATCCACCGTTTCTTTGGTCTTCCTCTACTCTTATACCCATCCACATTCATACTCAAAACTTTCCTGACGACATATTCCTCATTCCTCCGCATCACATGCCCATACCACGACAACCGATTACCACACAACTTTGCGGTCACCGGCGCCATAAGACATTCATTGATATTTCTAAGGACATTCATTACAAAAATATTGTGATGATTTTTCCAGAAGTTTGTTCTAAATGACACCGTCCCGAAGTCACGGATGCCAGAAAATTTTCAGAAAACATTTTTTTTTAAATTATAAGTTCAATAGCTAAAACTTCTTTGCTTTAATTTACCGCCATTTCTTTTAACCTAAATTAAATGTTATAAAAAGTCTGATAATGACTTTCCCATTACTTTATAACGGTAAAAAACTGAAATGAATTAAGTACTTGATGTGAATTACTTTTACCGAAACGGAATGCTTATTGTTTATTTGTGCGAACATTTGAACCATAATGTAATTAAATCAAAACTTTTTTTATATTTTAACTTCATGGATTTAGCTCCAAAGACTGTTTTTCTGCTTATTTAGGCCAGACTTTTAGCACTGGTTCCCAGTATTAGTCTCAGAACTGTCTCCCAGTTCTGATTACCAGTACTGTCTTCACTGCCTGTCAGCTCTGCCTGTCAGTACAGCCTACTTATTTAGACTAGACTGTCAGCCCTACGTGTCAGTTCTGCCTGTCTATCATAATCATCATCACCCATAGCCTGAGTTCATCCACTGCTGGGTCTGGCCTCTCTTTTCTTGTGCCAATCTCCTCGGTCCTGTGCCAGCCTCATCCAGTTTTTTCCCGATTTTTGCCTGTCAGTACCGCCTGTCGGTACGGCCTGACAGAACGGACTGTCAGTACCGCCTGTCGGTACAGCCTGACAGAACGGACTGTCAGTACCGCCTGTCAATACGGACTGTCGGTACAGACTTTTAGTACGGACTGACAGAACGGACTGTCAGTACCGCCTGTCGTTTCAACCTATCAGTACGGACTGTCAAAAAGGCTTGTCAGTAAGGCCTGACAGAACGGACTGTCAGTACCGCCTGTCGGTACAGTCTGTCAGTACCGCCTGTCAATACGGACTGTCAATACGGACTGTCGGTACAGACTTTTAGTGCGGACTGACAAAACGGACTTTCAGTACCGCCTGTCGGTTCCACCTGTCAGTACGGACTGTCAGTAACGACTGTCGGTACAGACTGTCCGTACGGACTGTCAATACAGACTGACAGAACGGACTGTCAGTACCGCCTGTCGGTACGGCCTGACAGAACGGACTGTCAGTACCGCCTGTCGGTACAGCCTGACAGAACGGACTGTCAGTACCGCCTGTCGGTACAGCCTGACAGAACGGACTGTCAATACGGACTGTCGGTACAGACTTTTAGTACGGACTGACAGAACGGACTGTCAGTACCGCCTGTCGTTTCCGCCTGTCAGTACAGACTGACATTACGGACTGTCAATACGGACTGTCGGTACAGCCTGACAGAACGCACTGTCAGTACGGACTGTCAATACGGACTGTCAGTACGGACTGACAGAACGGACTGTCAGTACTGCCTGTCGGTACAGCCTGACAGAACGGACTGTCAGTACGGACTGACAGAACGGACTGTCAGTACCGCCTGTCAATACGGACTGTCAATACGGACTGACAGAACGGACTGTCAGTACAAACTGTCAGTAAGGCCTGTCAGTAAGGCCTGTCAATACGGACTGTCAGTACTGACTGTCGATATAGACTGTCAGTACGGACTGTCAGTAAGGCCTGTCAGTACAGCCTGTCAGTATCGACTGTCAATACAGACTGTCAGTACAGACTATCCGTACAGCCTGACAGAACAGAGTTTCAGTACCGCCTGTCGGTTCCGCCTGTCAGTACGGACTGTTAGTAAGGACTGTCAGTAAGGCCTGTCGGTACAGCCTGACAGAACGCACTGTCAGTACGGACTGAGAGAACGGACTGTCAGTACGGACTGACAGAACGGACTGTCAGTACGGACTGACAGAACGGACTGTCAGTACGGACTGACAGAACGGACTGTCAGTATCGACTGTCAATACGGACTGTCAGTTCCGACTGTCGGTACGGCCTGACAGAACGGACTGTCAGTACGGACTGTCAGTAAGTACTGTCGGTACAGACTGACAGTATGGACTGTCAATATGGACTGTCAGTACGGACTGACAGAACGGACTGTCAGTACCGCCTGTCAATACGGACTATCAGTACCGACTGCCAGTACCGACTGTCGGTACAGACTGACAGTATGGACTGTCAGTACGGACTGACAGAACGGACTGTTAGTACTGACTGTCGATATAGACTGTCAATACGGACTGTCAGTTCCGACTGTCGGTACGGCCTGACAGAACGGACTGTCAGTACCGCCTGTCGGTACAGTCTGTCAGTACGGACTGTCGATACGGACGGACTGTCGGTACAGCCTATCATTACGGACTGTCAGTACAGCCTGACAGAACGGACTGTCAGTACTGACTGTCAATACCGCCTGTCAGTAACGCCTGTCGGTACCGCCTGTCAGTTAGGCCTGTCGGTACCGCCTGTCAGTAAGGCCTGTCGGTACCGCTTTTCAGTAAGGCCTGTCAGTATTTACGGTTCAAGTTTCCCCCTTAGACCTTATGGAACATTAAATCAATACTCGTGGAGGTTTTAAGCTTTTAATGGTGGTGGTGGTTTTTCTTTCATACTTTAAGCTATAGTTTTAAGCCACCTGGTGGCCTCGAAAATATGCTTTCCATTTCATCATTGGTTTAAGAGATCGGTACACTGTACACTCTATTTGATGTATCTCGTATCTTGTTGGTGAGATATATAAATGAAATTGGACGACATAGACCACACATACCTCTCCATAATATCTGGTGGTCTTGCAAACTGGAAATTAACCTTTTGAACGCTATTGTCGCCTATACGTGACAAGCAACCAAGTGCCCTGTACGCCAACGACACAAATATGTGACAAAAAACACAATGCAGTATAACACGAAATAAACAATTAAATCATTACTTTTGTGTGTTTTTATTTGTATACCTTAAATATTTAAGCTCTTGTCTTGTCTCTTTCATAGTATTGTTTTTCGATAAAGCTTAAGAATCCCTATTCTTTTTGAAGATATTTATTTTGTACGCGGTGAAATTGTGGCTTGGCGTGGAGGGCACGCGCGTGCATTTATGTTGTGGCGTTAGAAAGGTTAAGGGCATTCAAGCGCCAAAACGGTGACGAAAAACATCGTGAGTAAACCAAAACTCCAGAACCAAAAATTCGAAGACATGTGACATCTACCAACCCGCACTAACCACGCGTGGTGGATCACAGTCCACTCCCTTTCATAGACTGGAGGTCTGTGTGCCAGCTGTGGGGACATCATACGCTGATTATGCTTTGCTATGCTCGGCTGCGTGCGGCGCAGTGTGTGATGCCATGGACTACCGATGGTGTGTTGAAAACTGCTTGATACTGGTATTTAAATAGTCTTCTATTTTTTGTTTCGCCGATACCATTATTTTATTTTATTTTCATAATACACACTACATAATATTATCATATTTTACACAATCAAACCGACTTCCGAAAGTAAAGTTATTTTCCACTTTTTTTTTGTGTTTTTTTGGAAGTCGGTTTTTTTTTAAAAACAAATGATTAATGAAATGATTTCTCTTTTCTACTTTTTACTGGCAATTCAACAAATATCAAAACCAATTTTTCCGACACGTTCGTTTGAAATTCGAAAAAAAACTGAAAGCCGTTGAAATATTTAAATTCACAACAGTTCCATTCCATTCCAATTTCAAATAATCTGCCTGTGTCGAATGCATTCGTCACTTCCGCATACCAATTTCCGTCAAAACAATTTTGCTTGGGCAGCCATTTACCATTTGTAACTGTATGGGCACACAGTAAGTGCTAACTAATCAACGCAACTTTCAATTCAGCATTTAAATTGCACTGCTCATACTACTCCGGTCTAGGAATAATTTCTCATTTTGTGGTTTGTGTTGAAAACTAGAAACTTATAGTTTGCATACGATTGCTTTTATGTTCCGAGCGAGTTTAGTCTGTCTAAAGTGTGTACAAAGTGTGTGTGTGTGTGTGTAAAGTGTGTGTAATATTGTAGCTTGTAATAATTATGCTTACTTAAAGGAAGATGTAGTGACATGAATTGAAAAGAGTTTGCTTAGAGATGGTACGGTAATGTAAAGAGAATGAGTGAAAGGCGACTAACAAAAAGTATTTACAAGGCAGATGTGAGTGGCAACGCCGAGAGGGGACGCCCTAGAAGGACATACACTGACCTTGGTGAAGTTCTTCAGAAAGGTCAGGTACGTAGCATTAACAACCGGCGTGCGTGTATGACCAGATGTATGAACGTGGACGAGGCGATAGGATTTATGTAACGGATCGTAGCAGGTGGCGTTCTGTGGTTTCTGCCTACCCCCAAGACGTGGGGTTATGTATGTATATATGTAATATGATTGTTTGATATTAGTTCTTGGGTTTGATCTTTTACGTTTTGACATAAACTAAAAGCAGATTTACCAACTGTCTTATCTTTTTCAGTAAAGTGTGTGTTTTTTTTTTCAAGTCGTAAACTAGTTTGTAACCTGAATTCAACAATTAAAATCAGTAAATTCACAATTAAAACAAAACAAAAAACTGCGCTGTACTGCCTATTAATCAAAATCATTGTACCGTGAAGGATTCTTTTATTCAAAATAACGAATAAAATCAACAAATAAAAGTAAACATTTTTAAAACCCGTTGTTGACGCGACTTTCACCGGAAAGCGATACACTTTTTGTTTCAAATAAAGCTTAACCAGCATTGAATAATCATTCACGTACTATGTTTTTTTTAATGGCTTTGCTTGCATAACTATAATCGTATCAAGAATCCAGATCTCTGTGAGAGGGAGTGGGCTGAAGTCACGCAAGCCTAGTGTGAGTTCGTGATGGATGACTTCGATTTTTTTGTTCTAGAATATGTTTGTGTCATTTTCCTTCACCGCTTTGAGAGCAGTGGTCATGAAATTTTCTCAAAGCCAAATCTAAAGGTCACATCTGCTGGAAGCCCAATGAGCTTTGGGCCAAAACAACCACTTTCTGGAGCCCCGACGCAATAGAAGGCGTCGGGGCAGACGTCGTAGAAGATGGCGAGACGAGCTGGACCAGACAAGCGACCAGTGGTCTACATTGGCCCTAGATCAAAACCACTGGAAGTCATGGGGAGAGGCCTTTGCCCAGCAGTGGGATGACGCAGGCTAACAGCATCAGTATCAGTAAACCTAAAGGTGTAGTAGTTGGATTTCTAGCTCCTTGATTTCAATTAATAAACAATATAAGAAGAGGTAAATACAAATAAACAACACAATCAAAACACATTGATTGTAAAGACCTATACGTACATAAATATTATTCCTGCCTTGTGTTAATAATATACCTTGGGGACTTCGGTTTCACGAACGTTTGGCTCGCTTGATTTCGTACCTATGGGAATATGTTATTTATTTGTAATTTTCCTGAACAAAATACCTAGTTATTTTTCCAAGCGAATGATATTTTTCCGAACAGAATAAAAGATTATTTTTTTCTGTGAATATTCTAGTGGCTTGGAGCTTAAGTAAAACAATAGATTTATAGGTCACCTACTCGTATAAAATAATATGTAAAAAAAAAACCTAACGAAACGTGTCGCTATGTACGCCAGCACATCAAGCTACAACAATCTGTCAAATTTCTTTAATAGATTTTCAGCTTTATCGTTAAAGAACTAGGTTCAAGATTGATTGGGAAAATTTTACATTTTCGGGTAGCTTTGTGTGCTGGCGTCTGTAGCTACATGCAAGAAAACATATTATTGCCCAGAACATATGGCATATTATTATCTGAAAGTAATTAAATTAGCTAAAGCTTAATACACATGTCGTGGAACAAAAACCATAAGCACTTTAATTAACATTACGTTTCCCCAAAAAATTATTAATGAGGTATGCTATCTCATTATTCGACTGTACATCCTCCAAAAATAAAGGGTCCTAAACTCCGAACCTACATAAAAATGTTTACGATAACGGGTACTTACATAATACATCCCACTAAATTGTAAAGGAGCGAACAGATTATATCTGGTACAGAAACGGTCGGATATTATTCTGCCGCTGTAAGACAAAAAGCGGTAACTCAACAATTCTATGTTTTAATACATGAACCCACACCGTTTTCCCACACATACTCCTTTTGTCTCTACATACTCTCTCTCTCTTTCTTTTGTATTTCTCGTATTCAACACCTACAAGAATGAGATACCAATGTTTTTTGGACTGGTTTCTTAAATGATTCTATAAAGTTGCGGTTATTTCGTTTAGTCTACCCGACGTGACGTCTTTCAAGCTCAGACAAAAAAAAAACTTTTCTTCGATATTCTGGGGTACGGTTTTTTGGCTGACGAGGACAGTATTGCTTGAAACACATGCCTACTTGACCGGAAATTACCTACCCTCCCACACAATAGGACACAAATTGACAGTAGGCCGGTTTATAATATCGTTTGTACCGTTAAACTTTCTATGTTGTAATCGAAATGGGACTAAAATATAATTTGCTTTCGGTATTTAAGATCCTATAGTTAAATAACATTGAGCTATTTTCGTTTGAACGTCTTATGTAAAAGAATAAGGTTATCAGTGTTATAACATATGAAATTGGCGTTATATATGAAAAAACAAAAACAAAAAAAAACTACATTAGATCAATCAAAGTGTGGACCATTGTTTTATAATATGAACTCTCGCCATTTTATAGGACGTCAGTTAGTGGTCGCAAGCGCGACTGTTATTGGGTGGGACGGGCAAAATGTTATTGGGTTTTTTCTTCAGGAATTTCTCAGTAGCAGCCACGGAGTCTGGATTTGTGTCCAGTGGAGGCTAGCCCCCTATTACGTGGAACTTAAACATAACTGGTGAAAAGTGCCTAACCCTTCGGAGGTTACAGGTGTGATGATATTTGAGATCAAATCAAAGTGGCCAGTTTCACAAAACGCCAATTTCAACATGTAAGGACTTAATATTGTAAGAATCCTAATAATTTTAACAGATTTTTATGATACGCCAGACAAACTGCACATTTCGTAACTCGAAGGCGAGTGTAACTGGTGAGGTGAGTGTAACTGTTGGTATAAGTTAACGTCAGAATTCAAGCTTAACACGCTAGAAACTTACGTCATAAAAAAACGATTCCAAAACTTATTTTCAAAGAACTTCCTTTCCAGACATCCTGAGGTCTTTACACAAACACGCGACGTAAACGTAACGTGAGTTTAATCGAAAATACGACGGTACTTTGGTTTTAAATTATTGCGACAAGTAGTACTGCATCATCCATTGATACATTCTGCCTGCGTCGGTGTTTCCGAGTTCATATGACCGAGACCGTTCATAAGTCGTGACTTAATAGGCTTCTTTTGGGTGAGCTATCGTCGACATCATCTCCGTTCTCAGGACAAGATTGAAGTCATGAGTAGACCCATTTAATATTAAAAAAAACTTTTTTGCAAAAAAAAACCGACTGCCAAAAAAAAACACTAAAAAAGTGGAAAATAACTTTACTTTCGGAAGTCGGTGACTATTGTTTGTTTCATTGACTTTTTTTGCCACCGACTTCCGAAAGTAGTTATTTTCCACTTTTTTAGTGTTTTTTTTTTTTTGGAAGTCGGTTTTTTTTTTGCAAAAAAGTTTTTATTTTACCCTTTTTAGTTATCGCATCACACACCAGAAATCCTTGTCAAGTCTCAATTTCGCAATTTCTTTTACTTGGATGACATATTTTTTGCACCTATTTTGATTTCAAAACCAAACTGCTGAACCGATTTCGATGAAATTTCTATTGGACCAATCGGAAAGTAGATCCATTCAGATAAAAGAAGAATTTTTCAAATCGGTTCATAAATGACGAAGATATGAGGTAACAAACACAAAAAAAAAACCTACAACCGAATTGAGAACCTCCTCCTTTTTTTGAAGTCGGTTAAAAAAAACACAAAAGAAGAAAAAAGTTTTGAAACCTATGAAGCGCGAAACGAGTTAAACTTCACACAATTCGCAAATTGCTCGAATTAACCCAACGTTTTTGCCGCGCGTTCGTGCTCGGTCCACAGATAAGAGAACTACCTAAATAAAATCACGGAACATATCAACTGTCGATATCGTTACGATCGCGTGACTACCCTCACTTACAAGTTGAGGTAACAGTGGCAGTAATCGTACGTAAATACGACAGTTTATCGCTAAGCCGATTTGTACTAGGCAACGCATTCTGTGATAGGCTTTGATAGTTAAGGGAAAGACAGGAATACTTTTGTCGCAATCATTTGTTCGACGTCGTAAACTCGTTACCACCCTAATGTTGCACAATTTGCTCGTCTTAAAACGTGCTGTACATTCGATCATATTATAAATAGAAAATTAATAATTACTAGCGAACCGCCCCGGCTTCGGTGCAATGTAAATACTAATGTTTTCTCTACTATAATATGCGTTTATTATACATATAAACCTTCCTCTTGAATCAGTCTATCTATAAAAAAACCGCATCAAAATCCGTTGAGTAGTTTTAAAGATTTAAGCATACATAGGGACAGATATACAACGGAAAGCGACTTTGTTTTATACTATATGTATAGTGATATTGTATGATACCTATAAGTATGGAAGTATGGAAAAGGAAGACATGCTGCGCCGACCCCAAATAAACTGGGAAAAGGGTAGGAAAATGATGATGAAGATGGTGCAAAAGGATACCCAGTAACTGGGTGAAGGTCAGATAGGCTGTTGTTCCATGTAAAAAACTGGCATTCGGCTGCACTCGATTCTACGATTTAATATCTAGCTGTTAATCCTACCTGCAGAAGCTTTGAATCAGTAATGAGGAAAGTGCGCCAACTCCCAATTACCCTGCCGGCAAACTTTCCCTAGTCAAATATTAACCCTTAACCACCTGACACACGTCTCTCAGACGCCAGGAAATTAAAATCGTTAATATTTTGGCGCGCACAACACGTATCAACTTGCACGTCCCTGTACCTTCCCGTTGCGTCCCTCAGTGCCGCCCAAGCGCTCATCGTGGTCGGGGGAGCGCGCGTTTGTCACTGGTAAGTAAAAAATGGTCGTGTTCCGTCTGTGGGACGTATGGTAGGTGGTTGCGTGACTTTTTTGAAATTGTGATTTATTGTGTTTTTCTTCTGTTCCAGTCTAAAATGGCTTCTAGTGATAGTGTTAATGAGCGTTGCTTGGTTAAAACAAGATCAATCTGACGACGAAAACCTACCAAATGCTGAGGAAAATCATGACATTACAATAATGTCATGATTTTCCAAGTTTAGTAGTAGTAGTTTCCCAAGAAGTTACCAAGAAACCGGAAATTATACTTTTCTATAATCGAACCAAGATCGGAGTGGACGTACACAACCAAAGGTGTTCCAATTATACCACAGGTCGTCGAACGTGTAGGTGGTGGCCATTGGCAGTATTTTACAGGCTGCTCGATATTTCGGCCTCAAACTGATACGTCGTCAGTTTATCTGCTCAAGCCCAAGGACAAGAAAATGATAGCAGGTTCAAATTTATGAAGAGGCTAGCTGAACAGCTCACCAGACGGCATATGGGGCGTCGAGAAAACAATGTGAAGATTCATCGAGATATTCGAATCGCACTTCGGCGCATACTTCACTGCAGCAATGACTCGACCCCATCAGCTCTACCAGGTGGATGCTGTTCCAAAGACAGATTGGCTTTTTGAAAAAACTGCTCAACCTGCGACACAGGACACACCTATGTTTCTTTTTAGGGTAAATGTGTTTTGAGGTAAAAAGCCGATTTGTATCGAATGCTCCCAAAAAATGTGCATTCACTGTCGCGAAAATCTATAAGATTGATGCCCTGCAATTTTGCAATATATATGATTATATTGAGAAAGTTTTGATTTTATATTACTTACTGATTATTATATTTTTTTAAACAGAAAGAAATAAATTCCTATGTCTTGTGATTATTTTTGTAGATCTCGTTTTTTGAATAAGAATTTTTTTACGTTAGAATTAAGAGTTGTTCCAAATAAATTAAGATTTTAAGAAAATATGTTAATTTTTATGTGCCTTGTTTGCTTTAATAAAGACGTTGATATGTATTTTAATTGATTTTAATTAAAAAACAAACCTTTCACCCTTAGGTTTTACATACGAAAGTCTTTTTAATCGCCCGTCTGTGAGACGTATGGTAGGTGGTTGTGTAACAAGATTAGGTGGTAGGTGGTAGAGGGTTAAAAAGGCAATTCAAAGTTACCAATTAAAAGCATAATGTCGGCGATTTGAAGCGAGAAGCGGGAATAATTGTCGTAATCAGGACATAAAGACGTCCATTTCAGAATATTGTCCAGATATTAAATCATGGATATTGTCCTGATACTCAAGTCTTTCGTTATCATAGTTTAAGTATACAAGGTGTAAACACACCCTTTACGAAGCCGTCAACCACGAATTCTGTACTTACCTCAAAATAACTTTACTCTACGCAAAAATGATTTGAACAAAAATTTTTTTTGGGGTGAAAATTCACGTTTTACGGCCCACCGTACCACGTGAATTTTCACCCCAAAAAAATTTGGGCGTTACATTGAGTCCTAACTCAATGTAACGCCCCCAAAACATTGTGCTGATGGATGCACTGAATAGTACGGGGGTCCTGGACGTATTTAAAATAAAGTTATAAACTTAAAAATTAAATTTAGAAAAAAAAACCTGTGAAAAAGATGAAACTTTGACTCCCAATATCTCCGTAACTAGAAGGTTACCTGGTATGGCCTAGAACAAAAAAATGGTCGCAATTACCGGGAAAACAAGTGCCTTTCAGATTCGTAAAGGATATTTTTACACCCTTTAGTTTCGAAGGCGGCCGCAACCATAGACCGGCAAAATTACCCGAACTGTAAAACAGACCACAGTGACACAAAACACTGGGCTATCAACAGTCATCGTAGTCTATGGCATTTCTGTAGATGGCGTCGTTGCCTCCTCTTGTCCTTTGAAATAATACGTCGTCTGAACAGTCACATGTCTAGAATACGAGCTTCGTGTTTGCTACCCTAAACCTGGGAAATTGGGTGAGAGACACACAGAACCGATAAGTTTGGCAGAAGAAGGTAGACTATATCCTGTAGTGGGTGATTCCGAAAAAAGATGAAAACTGAAAAAAGTCTAAGAAAGCGCTTTGCTTCCAAACTTATTGTGCAAACCGCCAGTCTGTGGAATTCACTGGCGGCTTCTCTGTTGCCTGATCACTATAATATGGGTCTCTTCAAAGTTCGAGTGAATCGGTTTCTTCTAGGCAAGCGTGCTCCACCCTAGGCCGCATCATCCCTTCACATCAGGCGAGTTGCAGCCAAAAGCAAGCCTATTTAGTGTAAAAAAAGTCATTGAACTCATCAAAACAGAGCCTCTTCATGCTTTTCCGTTTTCCCATATTATATATTTAAAGTATGTATGTAAGTATTACATAATATTAGGTTTCGTCTTTATTTAGTATGAAATAAAGACTATTCTATCCATCTATCTATCTAATATTGATAGCCGATATCGCCAACACTGCCCTGTAGATAGACAATTATTGTTAGCCATTGGCAGATATCCAAGCCATTACTATACGTTGAGTATGTTCGAAATGGAATTTATATTTCTAGAATAGTGAAGTTGTATACTGACCGTATTTCTAGAATACTTGACCGCCAATAATAATACCTATGCTTACGTGTTAAGGTTCGGCGATTTTGCAAAGATTTTCTTTTTCTTTTGTGCATTTTTTTTTTGTTAGTAGAGGTCCTTACTTATTCCAATAGAGGCGTTAAGGACAGAAGTTTTGTCAATAGAACTAGTTAATATTTGTTTGTGGTATGAATGATTGAAAAGTTAGTTGAACGTAAAATAAATTAATAATGGAAAAAAATAAGATTTTACTAATATTATAAATTCGAAAGTTTGTGAGGATGGATGGATGACTTGATGTTTGTTAATCTTTCACGCAAAAGCCGCTGTTCAGATTTCGATGTAATTTGGCACCCAGATAGTTTAGAACCTTGATTAATACATAGGATACTTTTTACGGTAGTAGGTACGATCCCGTAAGACGATAACCGCACGCCACGCGGGGGCAGCCGCGGGCATAAGCTAGTGCTACATACAATTGTATGTACATACCTACATTACTGCAAACTATTGTTTATAATCACGTTCTTTTAAAATTACAGACAAAGTTAGAAGAAGAAGAAGTTCGTTCCACCACTTCTTGTTTTCATACAAAAAGTGTTAATTCTCGGACTAATTTGCATAAAATATATTTTCGATTTGATTTTAAAACTAAATAAAAGACAAACAATGAACAAAAAGAGAAGCGATATCAGCTTATTTTTATAATTAGAGACGCAAACATGATGTAAATTTAAAGAACAATTTATTTTCAAAATCCAATCTCATTATGGTCGATGCCAACACTAGGTAACCTCCGTTAATACTTCTCTACACTAAACCGTAGATTAACGTGTCAACACCAATGCATTTAAATGTTCGCATTTGAACGCGTATGGGACGCCCGTAACCGTAAGTTAACCGCGAGTTAAGCCTCTTTGCCGAAATTGGGTTATCTGTTTACTAAGGCATGTCGTATGGGTTTATCCTCGGATGATTAGTAATGAATGTGTGTGATTAGGAAATTTGTTAAAGACAATATATTACACTCATTGGTTATGGAAATATTCTAACTTTACTTTCAACTGCATCCCAATTGCTTAACGCACTTTTGTATCACAAAGCAAAGGATTTTTCAGGAAATTCATTTCCTTCATTTTGATTGTATATTTCGTCTACTCGATGTAAAAAATGTTATATTTATCTTTTAAAAAAAAGTACACACTAGGAATTCCTCCTGTGTCGTGGGTACAAACATTTAAACTCACAAATACACAGACACAAACAGCCCGACCCGGAACAACTACCTGTAGGCCATACAAACATTTGTTCCGCGGGAATCGAACCGGCGGCATGCAGCGCAGCAGCAAATCTCTCAGCCATTGCGCCAACAACCGTTCGGTCAGTAAATGTTATTGGATTGACAAAATGAATAGCATCAGAATTGTGAGTGTTAAACTACTATTTTTGTTGCACCAGCTCAACCTAAATATTTGTTCATTTTCACGTTACATAGACACACCTACACATGACCTAAAACTAGAACGTTGTAGGTGGGTTCATCAATCTGCGTTCATTCAATGGTTAGTCAAAACGATACTCAATTATATTGCACACGATTGTGTAAATTCTTTGAAACTAAAAAAAAATACTAAAACCGGTTCTACCATAACTGGCATAATTATACATTTGATACTGATACTGTTAACTTGTGACATCCCACGACTGGGCAAAGGCCTCTCCCCATGACTTCCAGTGGTTTCGATCTTGGGCCAATGTGGACCACTGGTCGCTGGTCTTGTCCAGCTCGTCCCGCCATCTTCTACGAGGTCTGCCGCGACGTGTTCTGGCTGTGGCAGGTCTCCAGAAAGATTACTTTGACTCACAGTTCATGGCCAGTCCAGTCCCACTTCAGCTTAGCCACTTTTTGAGCAACGTCAGTAATTTGTGTTTTGGAGTGCAGTGTGGTGTTGCGTACACGGTCAGTTAATCTTATACATCCATTAAATAAAAAACCAAATCCATCTCTATTGTTTAGGTACACAACTACCATCATCTGCCAAGTCTTTTCTCATCCACGTTGGGATCGGCTCCCAGTCTAACCTTTCAGCTGAATACCAGTATTTTACATGGAGCGACTGCCTATCTGACTTGCAAAACTCAGCTACTGGGTCTTCTTTCATCATCGTGTGGTTAGTGCCTAATCTGGTGGCAAAGTTTTTGAAAACTTTGACCTTTGACAAATATATCTCAGGCATGCTAGTTTCCTCACAATGTTTTCCATCACCGAAGCCAGTGATAATTATACAATACACACATGAATTCGAAAAATCAGAGGTGCGTGTCTAGAATTACTGGGTAATACGATACGATAAGTAGATGGGTAAGCCCGTTTGTTTGATTTTCGGGCCACTGATTACCTGTAACGACTGTCAAAGATCTACAAATGACAGCCGGGCTTTCTGATCCACGGAGGAAACTCGGTGTGTAATGAATGGTCACCCATCTCTGGACCGACCTTGGCAAGGGCTGCTTATCCTTGAAGATCGATCCATGCGATTATAATTGTTTAGCCACGTGCTCCTCTTCTTAGGTACACAATCATTGAAAGGAAAAAAGAACTGAAATAATTATTTTCATAAAAGTACACTACCTAAGTACCTCTTTTATTTAGATAATACCCCCACTTAAACCGCAATACGAGACTTATCCAAATTAGATATTCGACCTTCCTTTACAAATCTGCCAAAAATATCTTAAACTCGCTTAAAGGGAAAACAAGCGCCGTTTAATGTAAAAAGAGACCACTAACTTGGAAAAATCTCTTGTCCCGAAAATGTTGACTTTTAATTAAGATGATGGAATACGAGGAAAATGGGGCTTTATTATTATAAGCAGAGGTTTCATAGTAGAGTGTTAGGGGTTGTTTTCTTAACCGGCCTTCAAGGTTGGTATGAAGTGATCAAGGTATTCCCATCTCAGCGGTTTGTGGCCGACTTGTATACAAATGGAGGAAACGACTATGGGTAGCCCTAACTACTGTATAGTACGGGTGTCCCACCCGTACTATACAGTAGTTAGGGCTTCGTCCCTTGAAATAAATATTGGTGTGCTACGCCAAATATCTATCCATCTATACAAATAAATAAAAATTAAGTAAGTGTCTGCTGGTAATTTCAAAATAACAGCTCTTTCTGAATGAATATAACTTTCTTTTATTATGCGCACAGCAAAGGAGTGGAACTCCCTGCCTGCGTCTGTGTTTCCGAACGCATTCAAACCTAATCTCTTCAAAGTTAGAGTAAACAGGCTTCTTCTGGGTAAGCTCGCTCCATCGTCGACTCTGTTTCTGTCACCTCTGACCTAGACTAGAGTGAAGAGCAAACCCATCTTAAATAGAATACGGTACCTACTCGTATACAAAAAAAAACTGTCCGTCTGTCTGTCTATTTATTTGTTCTGGCTAATCTCCGAAACGGCTGGACTCGTTTTGACGAGACTTTAACTGGTAGATAGCTGATGCTAAAAGAAGTAACTGAAGCTACTTTCATTTTAGAAAAAAGATAGGGTTCCGTGCAAAAAGAATCCTTTGAAATTGTTAACGAAATCCGATTCAAATAGGGAAGGGGGGTTTATTATTTTTATAATAATTTCAAGCGAACAAAGGTTGCAGACAACGGATAGTATCGGTTAAACAAAGACAATATATTGCATACAACAGTTTTAAGTAAATTGGTGTTCGTCACTTCAAAATAAAAAATTAAAACATTTCATTTCACATAGGCCTTCATGGGCACATTTCTAGGATGTAGCCGAACAGATAGGCGAAGATAGTAAAACAGTAGGTGCCTGATGACGGCCCTCGTAACCGAGGCAGGCCCAAAAACGCTGGCGTGACGATCTGTGACTCATTTTTAACGATCTATGATTGGTCGGAGAAGGCCAGACCAATAAATTGCAAACAAAATTGGAAAGCAATGGAGGAGGCCTTTGCCCAACAGTGGGACAAAGAAGGCTAATAAAAAAATGTATAATACAGATGAATTGAAACAATAATAAACTATCAAAATAGTATCTAAGGGATCACAACAGAACTGTAGCTGTATGTAGCTACGTATGTACATATATAACAAGCTTAATATCGGTCACTTTAGGCCGAAAGGTTAAAGGGCCGAAACCAGGTCGTCCAATGTTCCGGCTGACGGGCCGCATCAACAGTAAACAAATTACCGGATTGTTCGGCGCTGCATCGAACTAATATCGGACGAAAAATAATGGGCGTCGGATTTTTGTGATCAACTAGCTTTTGCCCGCGACTTAGCATGGTTTTATTGTATTTGTTAATAAATGGTGTTGTTTTGGAGGAGAAGAACTTTCAATTAAAATAAAACACGGAATATTGGCTTTATTTGACTGATAATTTTATGCCAATGATGTCTGAATAATTGATGTCGGGTATGTGGCCTGTAACAAAATCATCCGTTACTTTGTCGTCAACTTACTAACTGGGAATTTCCTGTCTAAACTAAGATAAGGTCTAAATTGACAGTTTCCACATAACAGTCCGCGTAACAGCCCGTTCACACGACGACGATTTTTTTTTGTGACGTATCCTTTTTTTTCACAATCCGTCATTTTGCAACAATGATTTTAAATGCTCGTGTTAAATCACGTATCGTCTTTTAAAAATCACGAATCGTGAATTTTTGTGACGGATTCGCCGATACGCTCGCTCCCGAAAAATCACGGAACTAATGTAAACACCAATTCCTTTTTTTTTGCCGGATCGTGATAAAACACGATACCGTTTGCAATGTGGACGTCCATCCGTCATGACGTATCGTGTTTTATGAAGGATCTTCAATGACGGAAGCCGTGTGAATGAGCCCTAAGTTAAGTACCGATAACTAATGCAAAGTATTTCAACCGATAACGAGCCCAATGCTGAGACATAGGCTACCTGTCTGTAAGACGGAATGGGTGGGCGTAATATCTTCGAAATTTAATTGGTTTCAGAACATGTTAGATTTCTCACGATGTTTTCCTTTACCGTTTCAAGAGCAGTGGTAATGAAATAAATGACATAAAGTAAAGTCTGTCTGAACAAACGACACACACATTGCCGACATTACATCAAACACCCTCAATATGCAACTCTGATTTTACGTTTCATTACACATAACCGTTGGCCGTCACCGACGGCCAAATATTCATGAACAATTAATTCACGCCATTTCCAATATCATGGTGGTTTCACACAAATTATTCTTGATATTAACGTGCGTAAAATGTAAATAATATACCTGCGCCGTAATTGCGTAACACTGTTTCAATTACTATGCAAAGAATTGTGAAGCGAATTTCTAATCCATAGGCTTTTCTTTTCTTCATAGGCTTGGAATAGTACATTTTGATATCGCCAGACGAGGGTGTTATGGAGCCGAGAACTGCAGTATGAAATGCCCACGTGTATCAAACGACAGTTTTCTATATACTTTCGAAGAAATACAATAATAATATGAGCGAAAAGTATTTTCGTCAAGAACTATTAGGATTTAAATGATTTCCTTTTTTAACCGACTTCAAAAAAAGGAGGAGGTTCTCAATTCGGTTGTATGTTTTTTTTTTGTGTTTGTTGCCTCATATCTTCGTCATTTATGAACCGATTTGAAAAATTTTTCTTTTATCTGAATGGATCTGCTTCCCGATTGGTCCCATAGAAATTTCATCAAAATGAGTTCAGCAGTTTGGTTTTTAAATCAAAATAGCTGGAAAAAAAGTCATCCAAGTAAAAGAAATTGCGAAATTGATACTTGACAAGGATTTGTGTGTGATACGATCACTAAAAAGGGTAAAATAAAAACTTTTTTGTGACTATTGTTTGTTTCATTGACTTTTTTGCCACCGACTTCCGAAAGTAAAGTTATTTTCCACATTTTTAGTGTTTTTTTTTGGAAGTCGGTTTTTTTTTGCAAAAAAGTTTTTATTTTACCCTTTTTAGTGATCGTATCACACACAAATCCTTGTCAAGTAATTGATACTTCACAATTTCTTTTACTTGGATGACTTTTTTCCAGCTATTTTGATTTCAAAACCAAACTGCTGAACCGATTTTGATGAAATTTCTATGAGACCAATCGGGAAGTAGATCCATTCAGATAAAAGAAGAATTTTTCAAATCGGTTCATAAATGACGGAGATATGAGGTAACAAACACAAAAAAAACTTACAACCGAATTGAGAACCTCCTCCTTTTTTTGAAGTCGGTTAAAAAAGCAATCATCGCCAACTATAGGGAATTTAACAGCTTTGTTTAATGTTATCTGTGGCAAAATCATCAAAAATAAAACCCTCGTGTGCGATAAATGAAAAAAATCCACTAGTGTGAAATATATTGCATGTTGAACCTAATCGTAGTGCGATAAGAGCCAGTTTTCGAGGAATTGTATTGAAAAAATTATTTGCGTAACAACGTAAATAACCCAACGAGTGTTGCCTTAAATTTAAGGGGAACATTTATAAAACAATGGTTAGACCTGCTGTCTTGTATGGATCAGAATGTTGGGCCACAAAAGGAATGAATGAAAGGCATTTGCAAGTGGCTGAGATGAGAATGCTATGTGATGGATAGTTTAACAAATGAGTACTGAAAACTGAAAAATTGTGTAGTACTCGGTTCGCTTGGTATGGGCATGTGATGCCGACTAACGAGAATTTTGAACATGAATGTGGATGGGTATAGAGTATAGTGGTATAGAGTAAGACCAAAGAAAAGATGGATGGACTGTGTGAAGGATGATATGGCAAGAAATGAGGTGTCTGATGAGATGATGTAATAGAGAAGTATAGAAGAAGAAGACATGCTGCGCCGACCCCAAGTTTTTTTTTATGAAAGTAGGCATGTGATCAATGCTCGTACCTTCTCTGTTTGAGAAGAGGCCTTTGCCCAGCAGTGGGATAGTATAGGCTGGTATTATTATTATTTTGGGAGAATCCCATCAGTTACTTGGTTTGTAGCATTACATTTCTGAAACTGATGCAAATCTTATACCCTACGCCCTAAGCCATAAATATCCTAATCTAGGAATTCCACTGTTATTTATTTATTTATGAAAGAAACCCATATTTCTTGTAGGTAGGATATAAAGCAAAAGCCTGGCTTTCACGTCAATTTCTTCTGACATAATGATTGATATTCTTATTCATTCGCCTAGTTTTCTTTCCATTGGCTTAGTCACAGCCCTATATATTTATTATATTTCGGAACGGATATATTTATTACGTCTTGAGTTAAGAAAGCCTACAAATAAAAATGTGAGGTTTGTTAATGTAATACAATATTACATGTAATTTCTGAATAGCGCTATAAAAGTTTTCCGAGACTTAGGACCAGAAAAACCCGGCAACAACTGCTGTCGGGCAGTAGCTCACCCGACACAACACCCGTCTGATAAGAGGATCCTTCCTTTTCAATGGGGAATGAAGAACTTAACACCCTGTTCTTCAGACCCATATCTTTCTTTATCGTGTGGTTAGTGCCTAACCTGGTGTCAGAGTTTTTATCTCGCCCAAGGGCCTCTGACTTGGCTTTACAAACCGTCGAGAAATATCTCTCAGGCATGCTGGTTTCCTCACGATGTTTTCCTTCACCGAAGCAAGTGATAATTATTCAATACGCACATGATTCCGAAAAATCAGAGGCGCGTGTCCTGGGTTCGAACTCGAGACCTATGACTTGGCAGTCCAACGGTCACACCACTAGGCTATCACTGCTTCCCCTAGATCCCTATAATCTAAACACACAATTTCTGAATTATACAATTTTTTTAGTTACGCAGCAGTATTTCCCAAAACAAATAAATTAAAATCTATCGAAATACTCCAATACTTCAACGTCAATTGACGCCGCGTATACTGTGGTTATTGACCCGCGTAAGGCCGAAGTGAAAAATTCAATCACAACTGGGCACAAGGCCTCAGCTCGATTGGTACGTAAGCGAATTATTTTCCCTCACTCCTGGGTTTAAAATTCACAGCTAATTTTAAAACTAGGTGTGAAAATATAGTGGTATTTAAAAATTTCAAGTTAAGATTTTTTGAAAGTCATTTTGACACGACTACGGCGAAGATTTACGATAAAGGGTAGCGTTGTCACTGTTGTGAAATGGTTGCGTGCGAATTTGTAGGATTTACGTGTGTTAGGCATCAACGGATTCCATACAAGCCAATGCGATGTGAGATCCGCTTCGAAATAAAACAAGAACATTATATTCTACATTACATAGCAACAAATAACTCACAATTTCCTATTAAAGTATTTTACAGCTCTGTTGTTCAATACCGGAACACCGTTTGGCGGCTATAAATTGTCGTTTGTAACAAGGAAGCTTAGAAGGTTTGTCTTTTATATCTTTATCTTTTATAGGATAAATTATCGCTGTCGTGATTTTAAAGCACATATGCAGGTAGTTTATTGCTAGGAGTAAATGCAAGATTAGATTTGTTTCCATCCAGTATTCCAGATTTCGTTATCTTGTTTCTAACCAATCAGTGTGGCGCAGTGGCTAAACGATTGGCTGCTACGCCGCGAGTCGAGGGTTTGATCACCGCACGGAACAAATATTTGTATGACCTGCAAGTAGTTGTTCCGGGTCTGGCTGTTGTGTATGTGACTTTAAATGTCTGTAAACATAACACCCACGATACAGGAGAAGTTCCCAGAATGGGGCAATGTTTTTTAAATAAAAAACACCCATCGAAGAACCTGTATTCAGACTCACGTAGTACATGTTTCTATATATAGAATACTCCAATAATCTGCTTTACATTTATTCGGGCTCAGTTCAAATTACTGAAACTGTCTACAATTCAACTGAAATATAATAAAAATGTCCTTCTTCATATATTGATAAGACGCCCAATCTGTATGGTATCGGTTGAAGTCAGAACGCGGGCGAATAATACCTACTTATATTATATTACAAGAGAGAACAAAAGAGAATAATTCTTTAATTTTCTCCTTCATGTAATTTGAAAACGAAATGGAAGACGACGAGACAGTTTTATTGAAAACGTCGAAACTGAACGAAAGGCTGTGACACAATGAAACATTAAGCCATGGTTGTTCCAACACGATAATACCTACCTTCTTCATTTTTTTCTTTATTTTAAAAGAAAATTGTCTTCAGATTTGTCTTCAGCTTTTAGTAGGACGCCACTAAAAACAGAAGACACCACAGATAGAAGTTATGTGTTGAATACCACATAGCGTCATGTTATGACTTTTAAAACAAAAACAAACACTTAAAAATAACAGCACGACAGTTAAAAACCCCTCTCTTCCTCCAAAATCACTACATAGTATAAAAAAGTCGCTTCGCGCTGTCTGTCCCTATGTATGGTTATATCTCTGAAACTACGCAACGGGTTTTGATTTTTTAATAGATAGAGTGATTCAAGAGGAATGTAGAGTGATTCATATGTATATATACATGCATATTATAGTAGAGAAAACATTAGTATCTACATTGCACCCGTGCGAAAACGGGGCGGGTCGCTAGTAAAAAATAAATAATGATTTCTGCAGTTTTGGCTTTATATACCGACATATCCATGTACGAAATAGTCTCCATTTTCTTAGCTACTATTGCTTACGAGTCACATAAATTGTCTTCTTCACTTCAGGCGTTAACTTTTAATTTTATAATGGAAAAGGTTATGGATACTTACACCCACATCTATAAACAAACCAAAGTGATTACTTGAGTAAAAGTAATAGCAGATTCGATTTTTAGAACTGGCCAAGGTAGGAATTCATAGTTTTACTTGTTTTTATTCTTGTGTATTTCATAAAAATGGTTGCATTAGTAATTACTTAAACTCAAGTAATTACGTTAACTTGACTATAGATACCAGGGTTGCTCTCCTAGTGTGCCTCAAACTTAACACATTTCATTCACACCATTCGTCTCAGTACAATACGAGACTTATTTCTACTTACTGCCAAGATCCCACTCACTTGATTAAAAGTTCACAGTATCGGCTCGTGGGCGATGGAAATATTGCCAGTGGAATCTAAAATTTAATACAGGTAAATCCAGAGGTTTTACCGACCGACGGGTACGGATTACTCTTGCTACTGAGAAACGATATTTGTAGTGTACACAGAAGGTTGGATGTGCACATCGGGCGAAAATACACGTGAATATAAAAACAGAGTGAAGTTTTGAGACGGGTCATTAGGTACTAGCTAACATCAAGCCTGTAATCTCTGAAAGATTACAGATGTTACCTAATAGTACACCCACATTTCGCCAGTTATGTTTAAGACGTACGTAATAGAGGGCGCGCCTATTGCCAGCAACCGGGAACAAATTCAGACTCCATGGCTGCTACTGAGAAATTGCAAAAGCAGTGATAGCCTAGTGGTGTGACCGTTGGACTGCCAAGTCATAGGTTTCGAGTTCGAACCCAGGACACGCACCTCTGATTTTTCGGAATCATGTGCGTATTGAATAATTATCACTTGCTTCGGTGAAGGAAAACATCGTGAGGAAACCAGCATACCTGAGAGATATTTCTCGACGGTATGTAAAGCCAAGTCAGAGGCCCATGGGCGGCATAGAAACTCTGACACCAGGTTAGGCACTAACCACACGATAAAGAAGAAAGACTGAGAAATTCCTGATGTAAAAACCCAATAAAAATTCTTTAAATTTTTTATCGATTGCAAAAAAATGATTACGTAAGTAATTACTTAAACTCAAATAATTACTTTAACTTGACTATAGATACAAGTGTAAGTGTACGTGCGCCTAGTGTATATTATGTTCGTTGTATGGAACTAACCTTCTGTACCCATCCATTTTGTTCAAGTGGGTTCTCATTTCTTTTAGTATTGATACTGTATTGGTACATTATATAGTACAGTTTTCTATAGGATATGATTTCCCCATTCATTCAGGCGTGATCTCAGATTCTTGCAGAAGTCTGCATTGCACATAGAAAGAGTCTTGTAAGGAGTATTGCTTCAATACAGACGCGACGTGTTTCAGATCGGTTATGTATCCAATGTCATTTTTAAACCGACTTCAAAAAAGGTAGAGGTTCTTAATTCGGTTGTATTTTTTATATTTGTTACCTCATAGCTCCGTTATTTATAAACCGATTTGAAAAAAACTTTTTTATATGAAAGGACATACTTACTGTACAGAGCAATAAGGTTGATTTTCCCTTGGAATTACTCTGAATAAAAATTCGTGTGGACTGTTTGACGTTTTATTTCTCACTAACTAATTTAAAGCAATGTGGACTGTAAATACATGCATAGGTACATGTGAATAGCTATGTATAGGACACTTACCGATTGGTCCCATAGAAATTTTATCAAAATCAGTTCGGTAGTTTGGTTTTTAAATCAAAATAGCTGGAAAATATATATGTCGTCCAAATAAACGCAATTACGTGTTTTGCTTTCCTGTGACTTTCCAGTGGTGTTTACGAAAAATGATAAAGTACTAAAAAGCTTAAAATAAAAACTTTTTTCAAAAAAAACCGACTTCCAAAAAAACACTGAAATGTCCAAAATAAATTTTCTTTCGGAAGTCAGTGACTGTTTGTTTCATTGACTTCTTGGTCCTTCTTCTAAAATAAAAAGTAGCCTTAGTTACTTCTAACAAGGCTACTATGTACAGCCGTTTCTGAGTTTAGCCGGAACAAAAGACAGACAGATACCTACGTTACGCTAACCAAAATTTTATATTCCATTTCCCGATCCACCGTAGTTATTCAAGACTAAACTACGTCTAAATTCCGCCCCAATAACTATACAATACTTGGAAACAAGTTTACAAGCGCCTTAAAATAAACAATTGCAAGCTACATTTTATGAATGTCAAAGAAAAACTTACGTTTCACGACATCGCGAAACTGTAGCAAGCTCATTTAAATGTAAACCTTGAATTCAAAGTAGCTCGGCACAATTTTAAAAGGCTTTGTTACCACTGAGACACGGGAACGAACTAAAACTTTCAATACGGGAATGCGAAACTGTAGAAAATAAAATATAAAGTTTCCGTATATTCTTTTGAACTCTAACTGAATTTGAATAAGGTGCTTTACCGAGGTGGTAGCGATTGGATTGGAATTGGAGTTACTTTTTTAACTGACTTCAGAAAGGAGGAGGTACTCAATTCATTCTGTTTTTTAAGTTGTGGTACACTTGTTTGAGTTTAGGTACTTATATTTTTCTTATAAACTCACATTTTACACTTACGCCTTTTTCCCATAAGGGGTTACCTACGAATATGACATACTCGTGTTTGCTTCATCCACATTCACACATCTGGTCATACTCGCACCCCGGTTGCGGTTACGCACCTGACATATCAGAAGAATATCGCCATTAAGGTCAGTCAAAGTTCTTCTTATAAACATAACATAACATCACACCTGTAATCCCCGATGGGTTTGGCAGAGGTGTACCCTGATAGGACACCCAGAATTCGCCAGTAATGTTTAAGTGGGTAAGTAACAGTCTTAGTGCCATCAACCGGGCACACATCCAGAGTGCGTGGCTGCCACTGAGAAATTTCTGAAGGAAAAATGACTAGCCCAACGATGAACGATAAACATAGAGAGATCTAAAATACAGGCCTAGGCTTAGTTTAGACTCCAGATCTCCCACAAATTACAATTTTATTTTGCCGAAGTAGCTGTCAACTTAATAATGGATAAGAATGTAATTTGTGGAGATAATTAAACGTAATTTTATTTTTTTTATAAATATTTTAGTTTAGTGTTTATCATTGGTCTATTGGTCAAATTAAGATATCAGTCATCCGAACTGTCTGCAATCTTCCCAGCCTTAGCCAACTCGAATCAGTATTTAAAAAAAAAAGTCGAAGCGTTTAGATTAAGACGGGGGTCACAAAAACTTACCAAAGACATTTAAATGCAAAACGTTTATAATTTTCTTTGTTAATTTAGATTGAAAAAGTTTGTTGATAACTTTTAGACGGAGGACGGTAAACAGATAAACATTTACTTCAGGTCACTTGTGATTATTTGGAACAACTTACGAAGTTATTTGTCGCTTTAATAATTTGTTTTTGCTTTCAGAAATGAGGATTTCGAATCGGTTTGTGTTATAAGTTACTTAATCAATTGGACGAATGTTTTTAAAAAGGTAACTCGTTAAATTTCTTGTTCGTTTAATGTTAATTGACAATGTAGTCCGAATACATAGCAAGTACATGGCCACGTAGCACGAATGCTCCCGGAGAGGTGAGCAAAGATCGTCACTCACTGGACGCCTGATATAGATGAGTCTATAAATAAACGCTTCATTATAGACTAATTTATCTGCTATGTTAAACGAAAACTAAACACGCAATTATGAAAAATAATGAGCACGAGCATTATGTAAAAAATAATTATTTTATATTGTTACCAACAGCTAAAGCACTAACTAAGACTTTGAATTTTATTAATCCACGGAACTTGAGTCACTCAATTAGTAAGACGACGTATTTTTTCGCTAATGACCCAATCCATTAATCGTGTCAGGCTAGTAAGAAAACTTTTTTAATAAATTCTTTCTTAGCTTAGTGTTGGATGTACCTCAGTAAATAATTTACCTACTTAACCTTTTGAACGCCAGAGCATAAAAACACGCGCGTGCACTCCACGCCAAGCCACAATTTCACCGCATCCAAATTAGACGTGTTATGCCGTCCGTGGCGTCGTGAGCACTTTTTGATTTGACGTACACAGGCGTCCGTGGCGGTCAATAAGTTAATAACTATTCGCAAAAAGATTTGCATTTGTTGAAATCTTTCGTCACTATCTTCCAAACGACATACTTAAATATTATTGCACTAGCACTTTGATTTAGGTGTAGTTTAGTATTAACTAGCTGTGCCCTGCGACCTTACGACGTGACGTGATATTATTATTATAAAAATATTATTTCCCATTTATATCGGATTTTGTGAAGAATTTCAAGTTTTTTTTTTTGCTCGGAACCCTAATTCTATATCTCAAATAAAAGTAGCTCAAAATTCTTATAACATCAACTAGTTAGTACATATACATAGTTTCGCCAAAATCAGTCGCGCCGTTTCGGAGATTAGCCGGAAAAATCAGACAGACAGATAAAATACTTTCATATGCATTCAGTAAAAAGCTGTTATTTTGAAGTTACAAACAGATACTTCAATTGTATTTATTTGAATAGAAGATGATAGCGGGCATTAGTTACATGAATCACGCAGTAATCACCACCAAAATTCATAAATAAAAACCGCCATTAATATTTAAAGCCCAGTTACGAACTTCAAAGTGGTGCAATTCCTTCAGGGGATTTTCCTCACTAGTGATTTATCCGTTCCGCTCTAAGATCAAAATCGCCAAGACTCTGAAACTCTAGAGTATTCTATTATAGAAAGTTAAGCGATCTGCTTTCTTCTTCAAAAATGCTTCGCTTTAGAAATCTTACTGTTTACTGGAAGCAAGAAGAAGAAAAAACCTTAGTGAAAAAAAAAACATTAATAAACAAAATAACAGCGTTGGTAGGAATTCCGATTTTTTGCATTGGGCTAAACAGCTCAATGCAAAAACGGAATTCCAACAATGAAAATGATATACTCTTTCAAATTGATGTGTCGTTTGTTGCTTCATGTTACACAATCAAAACTGAGTCATTTACGGAGAAATTAAATTATTTTGATATATCAAAATTAAATTAATTTAGAATCTGAGATACTTTATTGCATTTTTTCCATATATACGGCCGACCATAACAACGCGTTCGACATGCGGCCTCGACAGTAAATACATACGTGTAACGGTCGCGAATCATATTTTGTTCAACATAGCCTGATACTGACCTGCAAATTGCAAAAAAAAAATGTAAGGAAATATATATCGCGGGCTACCCTGGCGCTTTTCCTTAGTTTGGTCCAACGATCCTCGATCGCGTAGGTATTCGCGCGAACCATCGCTTTGATTACAACACGTGTTTACCGCCTGGGATAGACATACATCTGTAATGTATAAGTGCTACCAATATATGGACAACGGACATAGCCTCAATTATATTATATAGGTATCGTATCATGATTACAATAAAGGTTTTGTCTCAAAGGCAAACACTCTAAGTATTATCTATACTGAATATTAAAAAGCTGAAGAGTTTGTCTGTTTGTTTGGTTGAACACGCTAATCTCAGGAAATACTGGTTCGAATTGAAAAAATATTTTAGTGTTGGATACCCCATTTATCGAGGATGGCTATAAAAAAAAAACATTTATTTCAGATTCCTGCTAAGATTACATCCATATTTGTTAGTAAAATTGCGAGCTTACAAACTAGTGTTAGTAATAAACAATGGGTTTTTTAAACATTTATTAATAAGAAAGTGGCAGGTCCGGCTGGACTTCCCGATGATGTCGGCAAATATCTAAACGACTGCGTGCAGCCGTATCCAACGCGCCAGTATCGGAGAGTCCCACCGATCCGCCAGCGCGCGCAAGATGTTGTTGGGACTGTCGTGCGTGCGCCGCATGATAGATGCGCATCGTTTGCGCATGATGGCCGCAAAGCCGTCTGTGTCAGCCGCCGCGAACATCGCGGAGGCGCTGCAGCGGCGCGGCAGCCCCATCAGCACCCGGAACGCGTTATTGTATTGAACGCGCAGATCGCTGTATGTCCGTGGTGTATAGTTGCTATAGGCTATAACATCACGCTGCGAGCACTAAAAAAATGTTACGCAGTCGAAGTTGCGCGGGTCAGCTGGTCTTTTATATTTATGTAACAGAACAAATATTTTCGTAATTTTCAAATTCAATAGGTATAACTTAAGTTATTACACAGTACCTAATTAGCAAAATTAACTTCGAGTAAGTAACATTGTTAATTACCTAAGTTCAATGCACACCTCATAATTCAAGTCTAGGTACTTTGTTAAACACGTTTTACTTAACATACACCTAACTCGAAAAGTGAGGTAAAGGAAAATTACATTTGAGATCGTAAAAGGGCTCTTAATTTTATATTAACCAAATTACGTCTTAGTTACGCAGATATTAACGTTGCCCTTCGTGTTTTGAGGGGAAAATTGATGCGGCTAGAAGGCAGCGGAGTGTGTACAAAAAAATTGCTAGGAAAGACACAATTTTTTTTTTTTTATTCGCCTTTTATGTCCGCTGAGCAAAGGCCTCCCCAATACCCTTCCAGGTACGCTTCTCCTGCACCACCTCCAACCAGCCTCCAACAAACAACAACAACAACAATACAACATTTTTTTTATTATATTTTAATTATTATGTTACAGCAGACCACAAATCTTCGAGAGTAATATTAAATACTGAACAAGCAATTTCACGGTTCACGATAGAAAATTTTGTACCCATAATCCATATTATGTAGCTACCACAACCTACCTTACAGAAACAATGCCAGTATGAGGCAATGATATTTAACTACCCGTTTAAAGCTTTGCCAACTCACATGGGGCCCGCATAGTTTATAACGCTGTATTGATTCACCAGGAGGTATGAACTATGTAAGCTGATTATTCTATCTTCACCCAAAAACCCGCCTGCTTCCACTAAATAAAACATCCAAACAGCCCAGGCCTATATAAAACCATCACCACTCCTTACACGATAAATATTCATGAGTTCGCAGCATCTAGACAAAGTGGACCTCTCCCATACCCCGTCACTCCCTTTTAATTTATTCAGAACATCGATCTACCTACTCCTAACAAAGAAACACTTTTATACTAAACTTTCAAGAGCAAACCGAGTCGGTATCACTGAATAAGAATGGGACAAAAGGCCGACTTCGACGAGAAATTGAATTGAATTTTGTTTCATCTAATACACACTACATACATACATACACTTGATTACACACGTACACTTGATATCGTGGCCTGCCTGTCCTGTCGTTTGCACATCATAGGAGCTGATGGACGCTACTGAAAGTGCCAAACTCGACGACAAATTCTGGAGGACTCAATTTGAATTGTCATCGACACGCTGAGAAGAAGATCTATAAAATTTTTCATGAAAAGCTGCCTTGCCTGGTTTCTGGAACAAAAACTATCGACTCGTGAAGTAATGCGGTTGGTAGTGTATCTGTAGATATCTTCCTGCAATATCCAACGTCAGGGTTTAAAATTAATTAAACTGAATATTTTAAAAGTCATCATTACACTGCATCTTAATAGGGTTAAACTATGCTAGTTTTACAGTTGCATCATCAGCCAACAGCAGACCAATGCTAGGCATAGATCTATTGAAGTCACTTCAATGGCATGGCATGGATTTCTTCAACGGCATCTCCAACCGACCAGTCACCCCGCTAAGATCGTCGTTCCGCGTAGCCTGAGGGCTAGTCTTACCGTAAAAAAGTAAGAAAAAGTATTTATTAGACTCGCACAGGACAAAACTAAATAAAACAACTTTAAATTAAAAAAAGTACAACAGGAAACAACAAAAAAAAACTTACATGTGACATAATTCATCATCTACATAGCCTTATCCCAACTACGTTGGGGTCGGCTTCCAGTCTAACCGGATGCAGCTGAATACCAGTTTTTACATGGAGCGACTACCTATCCGACCTCCACAATCCAGTTAGTACTGGGTAATACGATACCCCTTGGTAAGGCTGGTTGTCATACTTTCAGGCCACTGAATACCTGTAACGACTGTCAAAGATCTACAATTGACAGCCGGGACCAACGGCTTAACGTGTTTTCCGAGGCACAGAGGAAAATCGCTACGTAATGGGTGGTCACTCATCCACTGACCAACCCAGGCAAGCGCGGCATAACCTGACGATCGACCCGAGCGACTGTGATGTGATGTGTGTGACATAATTATGTACATCAAACTAAATTGGTTCTGTAAGAGGCCAAAAGGCACCTATCGCAGAATGGTGCTGTAACATCTAAAAATGTCACAGTGCGTTATTCTGATAAAGCACGTTTGCCGATTCGCGGTCGCCGGTAAGAACATGACTACCTTAACAAGGCTGAAGGCAGAAATAGTATGGGTAGATTAAATGGACCGACAAGCTTAAAACGAGCTGGGGCAGTTTGAACGCGAAAAGCAGACATTCCTAGTCTCGTAGTAGGTAATTCTGTAGTTTCTTATACAGTGACGGCAATGTAACAATATTGCATAAAACGAGGAAAAATAATGTGTTTTATGATCATTATTACCGTTGGTAGCTGAGAACAATCAGACGAAGTGTGTTCTCTCTTTAAGATAGGATACTTGCATGTACTCACTCTTAACACTTCGCGTTCCTGACGCTGAGCACATTTTATGTTCATGTTTGGCCATAACTTATTTTGGTAAGACATTATGATGAACAGAAAAGAGAAAAGGGGAAAAAAATTGACCATTTTGATACAAGTGGGCAAACTTTGTCATTGCGGCCTAGGTGGAATTCAACTAAAATGACAAATGTCCACGTATATCAAACGACGTGTTAGAATACACTTACGAAGAAATAAATTAATGGAACGAAAGGTATTTTTTCATTAAGTGGGAACAGTACCTGCGAGGAATTTGAAAAATAGGTATTCGAAGAAACTATTGCCGTTGCACTGATATTGCCTGCCACCGTGCAGAGTGCGATAGGGACAGCTGCAGCTCAGACCGATTATATCACAAAAATTTCGACGAGATCGACGATTCGTATTCCCGTTTTTTCTCCTCGAAAACTGGTCCGATTCAATTATTTTTGACATTAAATTTTTTAAGAAAGAATTTGTCTAGGCTCCTATCAATTTCTTTTATGTTAAAAACTTTTCGAATTTGTCTGGTAGTCCTTTAATCACGGCGGTAAAAATGGGGCATTATATGTAATTTTTGATAGGTCATATTTTCTTTACTCATTAATTGCTGAAAAAAAAACGGCAATGACAAGGACGTGTCCACAGTAGACCTTGATTTTATGATTGCTCTGGAGGCATTATTCTGTATTCAAAAAGGGGAATTCATTTGTATGGAGAATCGCAGAGCAGCTCCTGTTCCCCCTTAATTATAAGGA
The DNA here is from genome assembly GCA_964057025.1 of Standfussiana lucernea. Classification (NCBI taxonomy): domain Eukaryota; kingdom Metazoa; phylum Arthropoda; class Insecta; order Lepidoptera; family Noctuidae; genus Standfussiana; species Standfussiana lucernea. The sequence goes on along the minus strand of OZ059807.1, from coordinate 6,292,775 downwards.
ACTATGGTTTAATTTGTTTTTTTTTCCACTGTTTGTCTTGGCATGTTGAAGCAGAAGCAAAAGTATGAAACCGCAAAACAGCCTAATATTAAAAATAGTAAATTCATTTTTTTTTATTTAGAACACGAATATGTAAATGCTTTATTTGTTGATAAAAGCAAATAATTTTAGAAATAATAACGTTTATTTTATGATATTCTATTTATACACACAATTTAAATATTCATAAAATATTTAGGCCTTTAAAGGCATGCTCCTCTATGCTGTGATTAAAAAAGGAAAAGCAATCACCGTCGACTATAGGAATTGATTAATTAATAAAAGTCAATCAGTTGTTCAGTTCCGAAGAGAGATATTTCACATTTTCCATAGCCAACGATCCGAAAATACCCTGAAAATAACATTAATAACATAAGTCACTTTGTTCTTTAAAAAAAGGAAGAGTATCTTGGATGGTACATCAAAGAATATAATTATATAAACAAAAATAACACCAAAGATTTGTGTCCAAACTACATTTTCCTCACATCAGTGGCCTTTACTCACTAGAATCGCATGATTCTAGTTCATTAAAATATTATTCAAAAAGATTTTTTCATTACTTTTATTTTATTTTTCTGTTTACAATGAAGTACTTACGATAAGTGATTCTGCAATTTTCAAAATATACCTCGCAATACGAATTCACAGTTTTGTAATAATATGTGCTGTAAAATGCACAGACAGGCATAGGAACCGTGCTGTAAATATAAAAAAAAAGTATAAGAAACTGTAAATTAATAAAATGCAAACTAGGATCTCTCAGTGACGGCAGTCCTCAGAGCGTTTACGTATTGTGTCCAGTCCTACTCGAATTCGAGAAACGGTATTGTTGGTACGAATCATCATCCTCTGGGACAGCCTTGTTCCATCCATTGCTGAGTAGCATCCTCCCTTTGTATCATTCGTCCTTGGTCTGCGCCACAGTCAAACAGGTCTTACCCGCGATCTTTTAAATATTGTCAGGGGTACGGATAATAAATAAATGTAATGAGCTCAAGGTTGCTACAGTCACTGCAGACAAACATGTATTTCTCGGGTTAGGCTCGATAGGAATGCTAGAGCTCCCCACCGCCGCCGGCCTCGACATAATCGAGGCGATCCGGTCAGTACTCGACGACTGACTCGGGAGGAAGGACGGGTCTCTGACATTTCGAGCGACGCAGGTGCTCTCGGGGCACGGCTGCTTCGGGAAGTACCTGTGTCGCATAAACAGGGAGCCGGACGCTCGGTGCCATCATTACGTCCACTGTCTGAAGGACCCGGCGCGGCATACGCTGGCCGAGTGTGCCCCGTGGGATGAGCCGCGCCGTGCCCTCGTTGCAGAGGTGGGAGGAGACCTGTCGCTGCCGACCGTTGTTCGCTCGATGATTGGAAGCGCAGAGCCCTGGGATGTTGTGATGTCATGTCGCAGAAGGAAGCTGCGGAAAGGGAGAGGGAGAGGACGGGCTCCCGCTCATTCCGCAGCAGACGCATCGGGCGTCGGCAGAGGGTGGATAACGCCCTCTTCCGGCCCCCCTTAACTGGTCCAGGGACGACGGAATCGGGGACATCCATCGCCCCCCATCACAAAGGACACGGTGACGCGCAGTGTTACACGCGCGCTTCTCTATGGCGTAACGGGGGGAGTTTTGTACACCTCACTCCCCCCCGGGACGAGGCCCACTGGTCAAGCGGGCCGGCACTAGTCCGGGGCAGTGGAAGTTGCATTAGTTACCGTTGCCCGCCGACGCAAGTGTGCGAGGGAACACCGGTGTGGTTTTAGTCAGTACGAGTCTGACAGATCCCCAGGCTCGCCCCAAGGCGGAGGACATCCGTTGAAGATTTCCACATCGTGAGTAAACGTAATAGACTCTACATACATCTCATACAGCTTTGGAGTGTATGCTCCAATAATGGAGCAATTTTAATACAACTTTGAACAATTTTAATTAGAGTAATTTTTCAGAACTAGTGATCCTTTTCCGAAAATTCTTGCGCTGGTAAAAATCTACAGTATCCCCGTGTGTCATAGGCTATATTTGAAATGTTCCCATCGGATAATTTCCGACCATAATGCGAGTGAAGCCGCGGGCAAAAGCTAATACTTTATATTTGTACCCTTTTTACGGTATACTTACTGGCTTACTAGGCATTTGATATAATCATCGTAGCATGATTCGCTCTCCCTAAAATTCTTCATTTGGTGCACTTCATAATGAAAACTGATTGTGGAATACTTTCCATAATCCATATTTAGAACGGCGTCTACATCATACGTCGGCCTAGGTGTTTCTGTTTCATGCGGCCCAAAGATGTCTGGTTCCTCAGCTGCAAAAAAATATATTTATAAATCAAAACATCGAAGTTTTATATCATACAAATATGGGTTATTGTAAACTGAAACTTCGGCAGTTATTTTCAGTATTCAGTGTTGGAAGCGCGCCCGTTGCCATCAACCGACCTCAAATCCAGACGCCGTGCCCGCTACTGAGGAATTCCTGATGGCCAAACGTACTTTACCCGACCAGGAATCGAACCCAGAACCTAATGCTTAGCAGAAGACCACCTAAGCAGTCTGACCATTAAACCCAGCTACATAAATTAGGGTCAATAATCTGAGATGCATATGTTATTTGGTGATCTCTACGGGATGCCAAGATTTGAAAACTTAAGATTTTTGCATCCAGTATAGTGAAATTATTATCTAGTCATCAGAGTAGGTAGAGGTAGGTTTTTAACTAATGAGGTATCTTTAGTCCCGGAGCGGGTATTAGAGTACGCACTTAAACGTAGTGCGCGTATCCGTCACACTTACTTTTTTTTTTGAGTGGGAAATTCCTCATGTATACTCTCCGTCTGGGGCGAACGGAGGGTTATGTCGGACATTAACCAACAAAAATCCCACTGTTCCTACCTCTACTATATCCGCCCGAGAGATCCTAGTACATTCGCGCGCACCCCCGACTGGCACGTCAGAAACCACTGCGCTCCACCTCTTAGGGCCTGGCTGGTCGGGCGACGACTCAGCCCTTAGTCCGTCGCGCGCAGGCCCCTCCTAATGGTGGCCGGAGATCGTTGAACGCCCTTCGACGACCGGCTGCTCTTCTGGTACCCTCTCCGCTGCCTCCTTAGCATACATAACCTCTGAGCAAAAAGAGGAGACTGCATTCCAGGCGTTTTCGCTTCCAACCATGGATTGAACCACAGCCGGAAGCGAAAGATCACCCGCACCGAGTACTGCGATGAGGGCACCGCGCTGCTGGGCCCAAGCTGAGCAGTTTACTTGCGTATGCTGCGCCGTGGCCTCGGGGCAGTCCACAAAATGATGACGACCTATGCGACGCAAGTACTTCCCGAAGCATCCATGTCCTGTAAGCACCTGCGTCAGCCGGTCAAACACTTACTTGTCGTGGTGGCACAATTAACTTGCACAGTTAAAAGTAAACTGCATAAAATATAAAACACAAACTTATATTGTTCTGACATTACTGATTTTAACGTTCTTTCGTTAAATACCTTCGATAATCTCTCTAATACAGTTTGAACTGATCAATCAGCTCAACACATCAAACTTGCTTCTCTAAACCCCTTATGACTTAAAAAAACAATTAAAAAGTTACGAAGTAGTCATTAATTAACACTCTATTAGCGATAACTGTAATAATGTCTGAGTTATAGTGATTTGATTTTATTAATGGATGTTCTGTCAGTTTTGACCTTCAGACTTCAAATTCATTATCAGCTTACATAGCTGTTCAATTTTTTTATGTGATTGTCATCTCGCAGGCCAATCAAGGAGGTTGACGTCTGCTTATCCGGACTATCCTGTGGGTGTCTTGAGTGTAAGGCCTCCAGCCAGAGCTGTTCTCAGCCAAAATGTTGTGGTAAGATTCATAAGTCGGTCGGCCGGGCCGCTCCGTTGCACATCGCACCGTGCGGAGCGGAAAGCATACGTCCGCATACGCAAGCAGCCGAACGGCTGCCGAGGCGTGCATGCGGTTTTGACCGAGTTCCAAGCTGTGTATACGCCATGCAAATATTATAACATTTAATCACTTAATAAACACATAAAGATGATCGGCATTTAGGGGGCCTCATTATTTCAGAAGCGTTCATCAATTTAAAGTGTGTATATTATATGAAGCAATAACGGGGCTTTTCTTTCAATGTCATATCTTTTTTTATCAAACTGCATGAAGTAAAAAAAGAAGAAACTAATATTTTACTAAATAGTTTGCAATATCCAAACGTAGAAATAGTGACAGAAGCAATAGAGTTGCCATATTCAGCAGCATAATGGAATTTATGTTGCCATAAAAATACTAATTAGCAGAATTTTGGTGGCAGTAACAGTGAGTATCATGAGACGTTTACAAGATAAGCCGTTGACGTTGCTGAGATAGCTTATCGATTGTCCCAACAGATCTAAGCCGCACCATTTTGAGCAAGACTCCTTCTATCTTTGGAAAAACATGAATTATTTGCTATAGAGCCAGCCTTTTATTAGTTTCGCAACAGGTTCCATGTTACTAAATTATCAAGTTAAATAAATTATTAACTAGTGATTGCTGTTATTAAAGACGTAAAATACGTCCGTAACGTATTTTTGGAGAATTTAGCTTTAATGGCAACATTCAAAGCTATGTCGTCTATCAAAACAGAAAATGACATAAATATGTTTGTTATTTCTCTGTCTTGATCAATAGAAATCTGTAGATGTAGATGTAATATGTAGATGTGTGGTTTTGTTGTGAATAGTAGTGCATTTTATTTGTGTACTGTACCAGTCTTATTTGTTTCAAGTATAGAACACGAGAAATGTACTCATTCAAGGTGTGCAAAGATAATAGAGGTTAAAACAATGCCATAGATTACAGTTGCTTCTAGCATGTGTGAGTGTATTTAAAATATTTCTTTCCCGGGACAAATGGGTCGATACTAAAATAACAACTGCAAAATTAACTTATTCCGTCTGGCTTTTTATCTGTAAACTTTTCACACCTTGACGACTGAACAAATTACTATGTTTGGCTAGACCATGATCTGGTTAGGACATAGTTATTTTTCCCAATGGTACGTTCCCGTGGGACAATTTTCAGTAGCCAAAAATAAATAGGTATTTGCACGTGAATTTTCAGCTACATTTGTTGCTGTCTGTACGTCGTCGTTTTTTCAACATACGAGGTGCTTAAACGATAAATAAATCATAGAGCTTTTTACGTGAAAAGGGAAGTCATCTAAATGTACGGGGAAAATATAATTCGGAGCTGAAAGTCAAGATAAAGTGGAAATGGCGGAGCTTATTGCCAGTAAATATTTTATTTTCCAAAAATTACAATTCTAATAGAAGACGTATTTATCCGAAGTAGTGGATGAATTTTTCACCCTGACTAATTTTAGACATCATTCTCCCGCCCTTAACCTTATTTATTTGTGGTCAGCGCAGCATGTATTCTTCTTCCATACTTCTCTATTATGCGTCATCTCATCAGATACCTCCTTTCTTGCGTTATGATTTACACTGTCCATGATTTTGTTTTTTCAGCATTCAGTTACATGTATGGAGGGCCACCCCCTCTTTTTTTTTATTCATAATTTTCATTTCTGTTTTATGTAGCGGACAGCGGTTCACAGTAGACTGGTCTGCTCTCCAAATTTCAACTGTGTGGTGCCAACAATCTCGAAGTAAAATGACTGGGACATACGGACGGACAGATAGACACAGGCCGAATCTAAAAGGGTTCCGTTTTTGCCATTTGCCAAAGAAACTCTAAAAATGTGGCATGTCAGTTAATTCTTAAGAGCCGTGGGGCGCGCTTTAGTGGCCACTGGAGGGATTAAGGCGCCGGCGTGATTGATAACGGACACAGCGGATAGAAACGCAATGAGCCGCGCTGGCCGCCCTCCATTTGTTTCATACGGCTGCGGGTATAGTGACAGACGAGGAAGAGAAAAAGATGACTCTTTCCGCTGTCCGCTTCAGGGTTCGTAACGGGTACGAACAAATTGTGACAACATTATCCGTGAAAGATCAATGTCCCTTCTTCAGTCCACTCGGTTTGACCGCACATTTACTTAAGGATCTATTACTATCCGATGAGACGGCCTGTCCGTACCAGTTGGACTGATCCTAAGCTCATAATAGCCAGAAGCCCTAAACTCCGACACCCTTTGGAAAAACTTTTGCCTGTCTGACGTCCATAACCCAGTGGTTATGGACGTCAGCCAGGCAAAACAATACTGGTATTCTGCTAGATTAGAAGTTGACCATAATAATATTGGGAACAGGCTAGGCAGATGAACATTTAGCTGGCATTTGTTAAGACAGGAAACCGACGGATTAAGTTGGGAAAAAAACACACTCAGATGACAAATCGCTTGTTTCCAAGCTACATATCCTTAGCCTTATATTCTAATGGATTATGTAGCGAGTGCTGTTGGAACACCAATACGTAGACCGTACGTATATGCACCAAACCGACCGAACAGCCCGGTATAGATATTGAGATTGGTTTTGCACGGTATTGCTTTAAAAATGGCTAATTTTAAACAACGGATGACAGATTGAAGGATTCGACCGATTGATTTTCGGGACATTTTTTGTACAGTTTATGTGTTCTGCGAATGTGAAAGGGTTTCTGAGAGAAAATTGGAATATGGAAATATAATTTATTGGATCGGCCATGTTCAAAATGTGTCAAATATGAGCAAGGTCCAAGCCGATGAAATTGGTAAAATTGGCTGATTCATTCAATTCAGAATTCATAAAACATTTTTTTTTGTGATTTTCCTTGTACTTAGAGATAAAATTCAGGATAATCTCAAATGTCAATAAATCCTCGTCATTGTCATAAAAATATTTGTCATTGATTGTCGCTGAGATAAAATAGCGACTTGAATTTTTTTCAGTACGACCACAGACTGGCTATCAGACTGATTTCTTTGAGTGAGGTCAAAAATGAACCTAGCAAAATTGTCCACCAAAAACAATAAATAAGTAACGTGTAATAAATACTAGTCGGTAGTCTAAGAAAAACGTCGTACTTTTACAAGAGCCTACAGCAGTACACTTTCGGTTCTTTTAGAACAAACCGAAATTAACAAAACGTAGTAAGGTTGTATTCCTCGAGATCTTACATCCAGTCACAGCAAGAGGTTCAAGTTTCTCACTTAGGCAATTCAAAAGCATCTCCTTTTCCAATTACCCAAAGAGAAAAAACTGCAATATGTACACACAGCTCCATTAAGTGCTTACCCCCCAAAAGACATGTGCGTTCGAATCCGTGATAGGCCCAAGCTGGTTTTTGTATTTTTCAAAAACATTATATTATAACTAATGTATTGTTTTAGTGAATAAATAAGTTTAAGTTAGTATTTTTTTGTTAAGTCTTTTTTAATATTGTTTTATTTTCAATAAAACGTTAATACTTTTATAATTGTGTATTACGACCTGAAATAATAAGGTTAATATTTACGAATAGCTATAACGTATAAATAGACCGAAGGTTTCAAGGCCGCTTGCCGTGCATAGGATTGGAGGTTTAAATCCTAGGCAAGAAATGCGCTTTTTGTCATGCATTTTTTTTTATATAAATTATTTTTCTATTTCGTTTTAGTAATTCGAATTTTAAAAAAAATACAAGAAAAATAAATACTTTAATAATATTTATTATTGCTATTATTTGACGAAACTTTGTTCTTATTTTACCACAAAGATTTATATTTTACAATTTGATTTGATAATTTACAATTTTCAAACTATTTATTAAACTTATTTATTAACGGGACCGTAAACATCGAGCGTTGTAGTTATAACTTGAGGGTGTGGATTAATTTTCAAGTAAGTAAAATTAATGGATACCATCAAATTATAACAGCTATCGGTTAGACAGACAGAAACATAAAGCTAAAGTGACTCAGACGATAGTAAATAACAATTTCATCGCAATTCATATGGGCTCGCTGGCTAGTTTGTCAAACTGACGGTATGAGTATGACATCGTTCGGTGATGCGATGGTTCGAATCCAAGTCGAAACAATGAACTCTTTTTGAAGTATTCTTTAGATTATATTCGTAACGAATTCAATGTTGTAGCAGTGTAATATTTTAATACTTGAGGAGTTAGCACATACTGACGCTGGGTGTACATAGAGCAAAACATATCATTCCACTGTATACTATCGTAGCGATCCGACCGTATCGATTGTGCAGGTTCAATCCGTTGTTCTTAAAATAGATTGCTCTGGTAACCTATTTACAGTGATACCTTTGTATTGTTGGCGTTGATTGACTATGTTAAGACAGTGAAATTAATTGTTAAGCAAATTGACGATCAACTTAAAGTCTTGATACAGAAAACAGTCCCAGACCCTTTCTGAAATGGATGGTGCACGGAAAAATGACCCGCTTCAATAAGACTAAGAATCATTTATTTGCATAAAATATAGTTGTTACCAGATATAAAAGTTTTTGATTTGTGAACAAACCAGATTTTAGGGCATGTAAATTGGTTTCACGTTATGTAGGTAATGCATATTTTGTTTAATACAAATCATTGTCCATGACTAATTTTAAATAAAATAACTACCCAACAATAAAACTATCTATTGACAACCCAGAAGAAATAGTCGGTAACAGACAGAGGCTCCATTGTTGATGTGCATGTAATATTTGATGCCATTAGACGTCAGCTGTCCCAATCAACCTTAACTTTTGAGTGAAATCTATTAGTTAAGCTTTCACGCACGAAGTACATATGTACCTACAAACATTTTAAACTCATAAACGACGCGTGCCTTACAAATTTTCAGTCAATATCACAATACTACAAACATCATATTGAAAACCTGGAAAAGGTACTTCTTTAACGTGTTGTTAGTGCCTAACCTGGTTCCAGAATTTTTATGCCGCCCAGGGCCAGGGGTACTGTACTCTGCGTATACGTAGTTTATTACCAACCCTGAAATCGCGGGGAAAAAAACCCGTGTTCTGTATACTTTATCGAGTCACAGAAAATAAGTGTGTTTAGCAGTTCTTTTTTTAAAGTTTTCATACTGTACCTAAAAAAATATATTCCTTCTCCACTCAAAAATCCGATTTTCATTTAATCTTCAACACCTTATGTAAAGTTCGCACTAGAAATCGCTAGTTCGCGCCGCTTTATTAAGAAATGCCTGCATGCCTAGCTCTGCATGTGTGGGTCCTGCGTTACTTCCACTGAATCTATTGAACTGAGGAGGAAAGGCCTCCATTACGAAGATGGGTTGTCGTTTCTGAGAACGCTTTGAGTATGAAAATCTTTACGATTTTTTTGTATGTACTCTTGATCTTATACTAAAATCGTACATTTTGATATAAGTGGGTTTTGATATAAGTTTGTTATTGCGGCCGAGGTGAAATACACACACGAGCCGCAGGCGAGGGTGTTATGGAGCCGAGAACTGCAGTAACAAATGCCCACGTGTATCAAACGACGTTTTTCAATACACTTTTAGTTTTTGGGTTTTAGTTTTTCGTCCAAATTTGTTCAAAGTCCAAATTGCTTCAATGGAACAGAAAAAAAAATTAAAAATAAAAATGCGTGTGGGGGCGAGCCGCCTGTCTGTGGAATTTTTATTCCCGCACTGTAGTGCGGGAATATAAGAAGAAAACCACGAGGGTGAAATCATATCATCATAGCATGTTGAACCTAATTGTAGTGCGATAAGAGCCAGTTTTCGAGGAAGTGTATTGAAAAGAATCTTACCTCTTACCGTGATAGTTTCTACGCAATGGCCAAATGTAAAGGATAATTTCCTTCCAGTGTACTTTCTTATCTTATGTATGTAAAGTGGGAATAGGCTGGTCACGTCTGCCGTATATGCAATGTGCTGTGGGCCAAAATAATCCATGTAGAGCCCTGACACAGCCACAGGGCAACGCGACAGACCTCGAAGTAGATGGCGGGACGGGCTGGACAAAACCAACTAAGTCCATATTAATCCAAGATAGAAAGAAATGGAAGTCATGAGGAAAGGTCTTTGCCCAGCGGTGGGATGATACGTACAAGTAAGTTAAGTAGTTGCTGGCCTAAGTTTAGTGAGCGGCACTCATCGTCATATTTAATACACTGTATTGACCCCACTTTCCACAAAATAAAGTTCACAATACTTTACAACACCTCGCCAGATCAAAAACAGCATGTTTGCCACTCTCCATCAAAGATAAAAACTATGTGTAATTTCAAGGTATATTTTCACGGCCTTGTACCTCCACAAAAACACGTCACCCTCAAATATTCTGCATAAATTCAGTTTAGGAATAAACAAAAACTAATCTCTTAACTCTAGCCACAGAACAAGCAGAAGAGCAGAAGCGAGCTCAAATTCTTCTTCTCAATTTAAATTCTTCCAACCGAGTTTCGACCACGGTGACCGACCTCAAAGAAGGTTATACATGTCCGCAAGAAATATTATCCTTCACAATTAGTGTCACTGTCTATTCCTCTACTTCCATAGCTCGATAGGACGGCAATCAAATATGACCGGGGAGATATCAGGTGGAACACCAAGGGCTTAACGTGTTTTCAACATTCCGGTTACTACTAAGGAAATTCTAATGGAAAAACACAATAATACTGGCCAATGGGGAAGAATTACAATTTGTCGCCACCGAAGATGTTTTTCATTAATTTTTTTCATTGGTAAACTCCCGGCGCCTAAGATACAGGTTTTGCCTAGTTTGGGGCCAATGTAAAAACCTTTTTGGCAATAAAGTATTTGTATGAATAGCGTATGTGTACGCACAAACGAAAGTACTATTCTATACAGTTTTTATTCTATGCTTCAGCCTAAAGTATTTCACCGGAGACCTGTCACAAGCATAACAAATGCTTCTAACTGATGCCACTTGACTAAGAGCAGACATACTTGTGAAACTGTTACCAGCGCCCTCTACTTGCGATCCATCAATCATAGGAAATTAGCACATTATTTCACTCGGTACATTCTATAAGATAAGCGTGACGTTTCATAATATTTTGAAAACACGTAGTTTTGTGTACTTAGGCACCTAAGGTTTGCAAACATTACACTGAATTTTTTGAAAACTCGTTAATATAATCTGTAATGATTTGCTTTACTTGTGTTAATATGTCAATCGTGAAAAGTCTTCCAAATGTCGGTGCCCCGGTGTGAAAACCGTTACTAGTACTGTCATAGTCAAAATACGGTCGTCGCCTTAAGGGTAATTTTTGTCTGCTCATTGCACGTAGAATAGGCTCTACTGACTCAGCAATATGCATTGTGCCTTACTGTTAATACTAGGGCATGCGAAACCCGGTTTCGGTCCCATACAAAGAGATTTAAATGGAAATATTTTCATTGAACATTTTTGATGTCGGACATTTTCAATTTTGACACACGAACGGTACGTGACAAGCGGGCATATGACACTAGACAGAACGCTTCGTTACTAAGTATAGGTTTGGTCTTGTCCCGTCTATCTCTCATAGATATTTGAACGTATTTTGGTCCCATAGTAAAACCCACGAGACCGAGAACGAAATCGGATTTCGATGCCCTAGATAATACTGCTCAATGATATACTGTATAGATAAATTAAAACTGTGGCACTAAATAGACTGGTAGTTATTTCATAAAATACACTAAGAAGGTGGTGTCTGTTTGGATGTTCGAAATCTAGACTCCTAAACTACTGAACCGAATTTGATGAAATTTTGCACACTTGTTCTACATACGCCAGGGAAGATTTCTGAAGGGTAGGTAGGTGGATAGGAAGGTTGGAAGGGTAGGTAAGTAGGGTAGGGTAGCAAGTAGGTAGTAGGTGGGTAGTAGGTAGGTAGTAGGTAGGAGGTAGGTAAGTAGGTGGGTCGAGTAGTAAAAAATACAAAGAGGTAGTACTAGGTAGGGAAAAGTTCATTGCAACGCATGCCGGGTACAGCTAGTATATAAATATATTTATTTATGTACGATATTTTTTATACTGGAAAGAATTTAAAAACTGGAGAAAGGTATAGAAGACTTGACTGGACTTGGCAAAATTCTCACTAAGTTTTTTTTTTCATTAACCTGAACTGTCCCACTCCTGGGCCTCCCCCCATTCCTCCCACTTCTCTCAATGTTGCGCCGCTTCTCGCCAATTAACGAGAAAGCCATCCAAGGCGTCCCGCCATCTCCTCTTCGGTATGCCGCGACCCCTTCTAGCTGTCTCAGAGCTCCAGTTTTGTGATATGCGGGCCCAGCTTTGCCAGCATCCGTCAGACATGACCTGCCCAGTCCCATTTTAGTATGGCAGCTTTATAAGCTACGTCAGCAATTTGAGTTCTGGAGTGCAGTGTAACTTATCTCACTGAGTTATCCACCCAAATAAGCGGAAACGTTTGTTAAGTTACTTATGCCTTAAAACTGCTGAACTGCTGAAGTTACGGAAAAGTAAGTAGTTTATCGACAGAATGCACTCTTTTGTAAGTAGTAGGAACCGATTCATTTTTCCTTTTCAACTGGAAAAGAAAAGATAAAAAAGTAAATGGAATCGACTGCTTATCAACTAGTGCTGGTCAACAAAAGAAAATGGATTACTTTGCTCGAGCTCTGAAAGATTGGCTCGAGTACTTTTACAATTAAACTAGTGCTACCCTTTTGAAATCTTTTATTGCATTCTTTTTTTTATACTTCACTACCCGCCTCTGCTTCGCAAGGCGCGGCGTCACCTTTTGGGTCCAAAACTATCCTATCTTTCACGCCGGAATCAATTCACAACATTTCATCGAAATCGGTTAAGTAGTTTCGGAGATTAGCGTGTACGAGCATACGTGATTTTTTTCTATTAAGAATTTTTCATTTTTATTGATTTAATAATGGTGGTTTCCAAGAAAGGATTTTTGAAAATTCTACCCCGTAAGGGGGTTAACTTCGGGATGGAAGTTAGTCTTGTTATCTATTACAAATTCCATCGGGCAGACGTAACAAATACTTGCTGTGTAAGGTTTTTGACTGAATGTTTTTTTAACCGACTTCTAAAACAGAAGGAGGTTATGTATTCCACCAGCATCATTCTTTTGTGTGGAGTTTTTGGTGATCTCTTGTCCTTGTGGATATATGGGTTTATCTTGCAGTTTGGTAGTGGGTTTGAATCTTAATTGGCAACTTGTTATAGGGATTATATTGCCTAAATTACTAACTTCTATACAAAGCAAAAACGCTTTGAGCAGCATATTTACTTGGTAGTTTGAACATACAATATTATGCTTACCAAAGTTTGCAGACACAAACATCTATTTATAGAATATGACGTTTATGTACTAAATACAATTATAACGACCCACCCTCAATTCGCGTGGAATTTAGGAAAAATAGATAAGATAGCTTATTCTTTATTGTGCACACCATACAAACAATTTACATAAAAGAAAACATACACATTACAGCCCGTTCACACTAGGACGATTCGTTTTTTTTTTGTCGTATCGTCTTTTTTCACGATCCGTCAATTTTTTTGACGGTGGCAATCCTTTTTAAATGCTCATGTTCATACACATCACAAATCGTGAAAAATAACAGACACACCTTAATTCACGTATCGTCTTTTATAAATCACGTACGTCAAAAAACACGAATCGTGAATTTTTGTGCAGGATTCGCTGATGCGCTCGCTCCCGAAAAATCACGAAACTAATGTGAACATCAATTACTTTTTTTCGCCGGATCGTGAAAAAACACGATTCCATATGCAATGTGAACGTCCATCCGTCATGATGACGTATCGTGTTTTATGACGATCGTCAATGACGGAAGCGGTACTTTAATTAGGTATTTCTCAAATTAGGTATATGTATAACGTAAAAAGAACTTTAAATGAACATCGGTTTGAATGAGATTTGATATTTAGCTATTGAGATATGTGAGTTTTATGTAAAACTGCAAAAGAAACTTGGTTTTTCATTAAAATACTATAAAAAATGATTTATCTTAGCTGTTGAGTGTACATTGACCTGTGAATGAGCGTTAAAAATATGTTATTATATTGTTTGGCGCTACGGAACCCTTTGACTGCGAGTCGGACTCGCACTTGGGCGGTTTTTTTTCTAGTTACGTCAGATTTGGAAGTTTTTAGATACACACATAGATAGAATATTCTTTATGTAGACAATACAAATAACATTTACATAAAAGTTGACATTTTACGCTGAATGACACAATGGGCGGTCTTATCACTAAAATCAATCTTTCAAGACAATTTTTTTAGGTTGTCATGGACTGAAATACGAATCCAATAAATATATTTTACTTTTATTTTGTGTTTGACATGTCTGGGCCATTCCATCTATATAATAGCTTGACTGCTTTTTGGATAACGTTTTCTGTTTTGGAGACAAATGACAAAATAAAATGACGAACGAAAAAATACAGACCCCGTTTCATCTTCTGAAAATCCGAGGAGATACTCAAGCAACACATATCCGAATTATAATAAAATGTCTTTCCAAAGAGTCTTGAGCAAAAGAATCGCTTACTATTAATCTAAGGACCTTAAAAGCCGAAATGGTTTTAAGAAACATTTAAAATCCTCTCGGAATCTATAAGGTTTTGGTACGACAAATCTGGGGTAAAATATCTGCCATGTGTAGGCTTACGAAGGCCGGGATAAAGCACTCAGATTCAACGAGGACTATTTATAAAGATTACTGAGCCAACCTATACCGACTTAAGACTAAATAAACTGGAAATTCGTTTAAAATGGAACCTTTTTGCATGAAAAATTTGGGAGCTTTCGACTTCTAATGATTCGATTAAGTTTCATTTTGGACGTTGATCACAAATTATCGAAATTAAGTTCTTTAAATTGAATTGAATAACAGAATTTATTTATTTGTGTATTTGGATCTTCAACAAAAGATACACAGATACAATATGGGTCCCAATTATACAAAAGGTTCTTTTAAGTGTGTTCCTTCAATTTCAGGAGACCACAGCATGCACATATGTATAACTAGGTGTTAACACAGAAGTTATTAGTATTATTATCTATACAAGACACTTCAGTTATACACAGGTTTACATTTATCCGTATGTTCAGAATCAAATTCTCTAAACGATTGTGAAAACCGTAGTAATACAGGCAGGCACGAAAAGCAATTATTAACCGACTTCAAAAAACGGAGGAGGTTCTCAATTCGTTTGTATTTTTTTTGTGTTTGTTACCTCATATCTTCGTCATTTATGAACCGATTTGAAAAACTCTTATTTTATCTGAATGGATCTACTTCCCGATTGGTCCCATAGAAATTTCATCAAAATCGGTTCAGCAGTTTGGTTTTTAAATCAAAATAACTGGAAAAAATATGTCATCCAAGTAAAAGAAGTTGCGAAATTGATACCTGACAAAGATTCGTGTGTGATGTGATAACTAATAAAAAGAGTAAAATAAAAATGTTTTTCCACTTTTTTTTGTGTTTTTTTTGGAAGTTGGTTATTTTTTTTGCAAAAACGTTTTTTAACTTATCATAAATGTACAGGCATTACATAATAGACAATAATATACAGGGTGGCAGGCCACCGACGCCGACGCGAAACCGGTTACTTCGTACTCGTACATCAAAATTTTTCATCGGTTATTTAAAACGAAAAAAAAATACCTACACGGTCAAAATGTATGGGACGACAGATTTTTTTTTTAAATTACCGATGATAAATTTCTATGTGGGGGGTTCCGAATGATTTACTGAATCCGTAGTAACCGTTTAAGCGTCGGTATCCCTCCCACCTTGTAGATTAAACTTGTTGCTCTAATGGTCACAAATGCTACAGCTGAGCATGAGTGCCTGGATTCGATTTCCTCAGGTCGGGCGAAGTGTTATTCGATTTTTCCATC
Organism: Standfussiana lucernea; assembly: GCA_964057025.1. Taxonomy (NCBI): domain Eukaryota; kingdom Metazoa; phylum Arthropoda; class Insecta; order Lepidoptera; family Noctuidae; genus Standfussiana; species Standfussiana lucernea. The sequence goes on along the minus strand of OZ059807.1, from coordinate 6,276,883 downwards.
TGGAATTTCTCAGTAGCACAGAGCTATTATTTATGACTTGTTGATGGCAGTAAGATCACCCCCTATTACATGGGACATAAACATAACTGGCGAAATGTGAGCTGTGAGTTGAGTTAGTATAGGTACACCTCAGTCTGACCCTACTGGGATAAATAGCGTGATGTTATGTTACGTGTTTAGATACGCATTTAGAATATATATCCCTTAGCCATAACAATGAACCAATACCCGAATTGTGTTGACTTGTATAAACTACTAAAATCCAGTATTGATTACAACGAAATATAATTTAATTCAATTTCGTTCTCGAGTTTACTGATCCATGAATTTGATTGCTGGTTACTGAAGCTACCCAGTGTACACGATCAAACAAACCGCCAGTTTCAAACGTTTCAGACGAAATAGTTATGGAGACCAATTAGAATAATAATTTTAAGTAATGTTTCTGGTTGATTTTACCAATTATTTGTCGCTGTTCGCTGTTGGGACGCTGGCATTTTTTTTTTTTTGGGCAGAAACCGTAACCGTGGCCGTATCACCCGTTTCTATAAACAAGTCAACAAGTTTTTCTTAAGTGATTACTTAAGACAAAGTCATTATTTAAGATACAATTTTTTATTTTGTAGTTTAGCAATTCCTTAGAGTTAGAATTGGCAACTGTCACAAGTTAGAATTCTTACCTTTGCTTTCTTTGACAGTTCTTACTTTGTCTAAATTCTTGTCTATTGCATAGAAATGTTTGCATAAGTAATTGCTTAAACTAAATTAATTAATTTTACTTGACTGTAGATACGGGCGTAAGACATGCTGGCTTTCTCTCTTGTTTTCTGTCCACGGAGAGAATGATTACACATAATAAAGTATTACTTGAATTCCAACTCACAAAATACGACGGGTAAGTGGGGGTCATACCACTGGCCCATCACTGCTCGGAGATTCCTAAAAATTTCAAAATTCCCAAAAATTTAATTCTGAACTTATCAATGTATCATTTTGCGCTTATTTGTTTTCATACGATAACAAACGTCTGCCATCTTTAAACTACTTACTAGACTTACATATTACTAATATCTTTTTCATGTCAATTCTCTTTACTAATTGAAGGCTTAAGTTATATTAACAGGCTCATTAGAGAACATTTTAGCGAATAATTTCATTGTCTAGGTTCCATTCAGTATGTACCTATTAATAAGATTAATTTCTAGTCATGTCTGAGCACACTTTTTAAATAATTAGAAGTAAAGCTACTTAGAATAATTAAAACTAAATATTTACATAAAAGGACAAGTTTATATAAAATTTATTAAGTAACTATTTCAATGTTCAAACACTGTTTTAAGCTTTCACGTGTTTTGCATCAGACACCTCAAAATACACATCTGTAGCTCGTAGAAGGGCAGCTGCTGCATTCTTCTGTGAACCTTGACAGCGCAGGAGAATGAAGAGACGCGATGTTGATTTCACCAATGTGATTGGTCTACGCCGGGAGGGAACGCCCTAGAAGTAAATACACTGACCTCATTGGTCTTCAGATATATGTCAGGTGCGTAGTACCCGCAACTGGCGTGTATGACCAGATGTGGAACCGAAAGGTGTTTGTAAGGATCGTACTTTCACTATCACTTGCGGGATATCTTCGGCACATTAATCACGGAAGACATCCCGTGAGTGATAATGAAAGTTAATTTAAATGTTAACCAACTAATTAAACAACAGCACGCTTAAGCGCCAAATACTCCTCCACGTCGCAGTCACTCGGAAAGGTGCCCAGAAGACTGACATGAGAACTCATAGAAATTAAATCGTATTAGTCTCGTAAGTGTTTCTATAAATAGTTATAAAATTCTGAATTACCTATAAATTTATACTAGCAAAATGTGGTTTACTATCTAGAAACTAATGCTTAACAGCTAACCGCAAAAACTACTGAATGGATTTGAATGAAATGTGGCACACAGATAGTTTGCAGCTTGGGTACTTACACTTATACTGAGAATAGTTTTAATCCCGGTCGAATAATTTCGCGGGACAGTTACCGTATTCCACACGGACGAAGCTAGCTTAAAATATTCCACAAGTTCTAGAATTTCACTGTTCATACCGCGTTATGGTTCTGATGGACGGATGTCAAATACATCTAAAGCCCGTCAGATTGCTCTGTCGTCAGTCAGGTTCAAGTTAGGTCAGAGCAATCCCTACTTTGTGTAGCTGATCCTTTGTGAGGTTGACGCGATGTCAAACGGGCGGTGATGTTTTTTTGTTGGCTTTATGCGAGTAGGTACACTGGTACTCGTCAATGTGTCTCTGTTCTGTTTATTTTTTTATTATATTATTTTGGGTATGGTTTTGGTTTTTGTTTGTAAGTTTTAATACATACTAGTACTAGTCAGTAGCAAAAAAGTCAATGAAACCAACAAAAGTCACAGACTTACGGATGTAAAGTTATTTGCCACTTTTTAGTGTTATTTTTGGAATTCGGCAGCCTTTTTAGTTGTTGTATGATGATATCTCATAAATTCTTGTCGAGTATTCATTTACCATTGTCACTAAAAGTTGTTAGTAGTTCACCCACAATCTCTATGTCTATACATAGATGGAAAAATATGAATTATTATAAAAGAAAACCCATAAACTGCCCAAGCTATGTGAATAAAATTTATATGGGACCAAAGCGCTAGCTACCTCTACCAAATGAAAAATTCACGTAAATACGTTACATTTCTTTTTTTTTAGCCTTTTATGTCCCATTGCTGAGCATGCGACTCACGTGGCCCGCCCAATCCCATTTGAGTCGGGCAGCCTTTTTGCCTGCGTCTACGTATTCCTGTTTTTGAGCTCGGCGTAGTGTTCCGTATTTTATCTGTTCTTTTTACACCCAGAATGCTGCGCTCCATTGCTCTTTGGCAGACCCCAAGGCGGAACTTTTGCGATTCGGTGAGAGACCAGGTCTGAGCACCGTAGGTTAGGACGGGCAGGATACACCCATCGATGAGTTTTCGCTTCAAGGAGATCGGCTGTTCTCCCTTCATTAGCGTCTTCATGGACCAGTAGCTTTTCCAGGCGTTGTCGATTCGGCGATCGATTTCCGATAAGATTTCCTTTTCCTGCCTGTTTTCGAAAGAAAATAACTGGCGCAAGTAGATGTACTCATCGACATAGTGTATTTCCTGCCCATCTACTTCGACCCTACGTTTATTGCTATTCGTCATAGTTTTAGTTTTATACCGGTTCATCGCGAGTCCCACCTTGAGACTAGCCGTGCTCAGGTCTTGGAGCATGTTCTGTAGTTCGAGAGCTGTACGAGCAAAAAAGACAATGTCATCGGCAAATCTGAGGTTAATCAGCCTCTTACTGCCGACTTCAACGCCCTTGGTCTCCCATGAGGCTGCCAATGTCTGAAATATCTCCTCGAGTGTGCTCGTAAACAATTTGGGAGAGAGCGGATCACCCTGTTTAACACCTTTTTGTATTCCAAAAGAAGGTCCTGCAAAATTCAATTTAATGTTGGCGGAGCTATTGGAGTATGACTTATATGATGTATGACTTTAAAAAATGCTTTGTAGATGCTGTATAAGGTTTATGTCAAAGCTAAAATAAAAGAACTGTTCATAATCAGTTCTATACTATGATTTTATGTGTGCAGTTTAATCATAATCATAATCATAATCATTTATTCATTTGTAAACATAGGTTTTACATAGATGGTATTAAACAAAAAAATAGTAGCTCTATGTTTTGCTTCATTGGCATACAAATGTTTTTTGTTGTGAACTTAATAACTAGATTCACATGCTTAGATAATAATAACAAATATTAAACTATAACAATAAAATTAATTTAAAATATAATTTGGAACTATTACAGTAAGCTAAATAAAATTAATTTAAAATATAATTTGTAACTATTACAGTAAGGTTTTTAGTTTTATAAATATTTCTCGTTTAAAAATTCGTCTACTCTGTAATAACATTTTTCTGTTAAAAATTTCTGTAGAGCTCTTTTGAATTTAACTATTGGCATGTCTTTTATGCCGACAGGTAATTTATTATAGATTTTAGGAGCTAATCCGAAAAAACTTTTAGACATAAGAGCTGTTTTACATTTTAAATTACATAATTGATTTGCATGTTGAGATCGTATTGGGTTTTTCTTTACTGCTGATAATTTAGGGAACAGATAAGGATTCATTTTTACAAACAACGCAGTTTCTAAAATATATAATGACGGCAGAGTTAATATTTTCAAGGATTTAAAACAAGGAACACAGCTATCTGTTACTTGAAGACCGCACATTGACCTTATGCAACGCTTTTGCATTCTGAATACTGTCTCACTGTTAGTCGATTGACCCCAGAAAATAACCCCGTAGCGAAGGACTGAACCAACTACTCCATGATACGCTATGACTAGTGTTTCAATGTTTACTTTTTTTGAAAGCTGAAATAGTGCATAGGCGGATTTACTTATGCGCTTACATAACAATTCTACATGAACTTTCCAAGTTAGTTTGTTGTCAATAGTTATGCCCAAGAATTTACTATTCATAACCTCTTCGATTATTTTATCGTCATAGGTTACAGAAATGGTAGGATTTACGCGTCGTTGGTGAAAATGCATTATGTTAGTCTTATTTAAATTTATTTTTAAGTTATTGTTTTCAAGCCATTTAACGATCTCGCTTAGAGTAACGTTGATATTATTTTCGTAGTCGTTAGGGTCTGTACACTCAATAATTGCTGTGCTATCATCAGCAAAGAGGACCATTTTTTGTTTTACTGCTCTTGGAAGGTCATTTATATATATTAAAAATAGTAACGGACCCAGTACGCTGCCTTGCGGCACGCCGTATTTAACATTTTTGAATGCGGATGTATAGGAAGTCTCTAATTTAGTTTTAGGGGATATTCTACAAATTTCAGTACATTGATACCTATCACTTAAGTAAGATTCTAGAAGGTTAAGGATGTTGCCTCTTACTCCATAGCCATATAGTTTTTTTAGTAGTAGGTTATGATCTACATAATCAAATGCTTTTGACATGTCAGTGTATATGGCGCATACTGGGTTCTTTTTGTCTACAGATGTCATTATGTTTGATAATAGGTCATAAAGTGCCATATTTATTGTAGAGTTCTTCCGGAATCCTTTTTGTTCATGGCATAATAGCTTATTTTTTTCAAAGTAGTTGTAAAGAGCATTATATATTACTTTTTCTATGATTTTTGAGAATACTGGAATTTTTGCGACTGGTCTGTAGTTTTTAATATCGGATTTATCATTTTTTTTGAAAATTGGCTTAATAATAACCTTTTTGAGGTGTGAAGGAAATATGCCATCGGTTATGCAATTGTTAATAATATGAGCTAGAGGCTGTGATATTGAATCTTTAACATATTTTATTACTTTTGTAGATACGCCATCGTAGCCAACAGTATTTGTATTTTTTAATTCATTAATTATTTTAGTTATGTCTAACGGTGTCACTGGAAGCATGAATAAAGGTGGTAGTATTTAAGGTGGCGTTGCTTGTCAAGAAAATTTGCATCGATACGTCAAACATGGTACATTTATTTTAGTTCTGTGTTTTTCCGCCTGCACAGATAAATTGGTTGAAATGTTGATTTATTTATTTTAATTTTTTCTCTTATTTTATTGACATTGATTTCTATTGCTATTTACTATTAATTAATTTGTATTAATTATGTAATTTTCCATAATATTTTTTTAGTGACCAGGCTTACTTAATTTATTTAATTTTTGTGACTTGCCAGGCTTGAATTAAAAACAAATACTTAATTAGAACTTCATTTCAAACATTTGTACGCCTTCTGGCATGACATAGCAAACTCTTTATTATACTTTATACCATTATTATTGTACCTACCTAAGTTAAACAAATGAATAAAAAACAACTTATGATACAAAAACTACCTGGAAGGTTTTCAATACATAGGTATGTAAGAAATTGTTTTGTAATAAGACAATAAACGTCTTGACATTAACATTAGACGGCAGATCAACAAGGATCCTTAAGTCCTTCCGAGCCCTGCTTCCATCGTAAAACCTTCGGAGGAGAGACGCATTCCTCCGGGATCTCAAGATAATGATCTTGAGGGATTTGTTTACGTCACGTACGTACCTTCGAGACATTAACCATCTATAGCTTGATGTTATGTCTTTCATACCACAGATAAAGTTATGCCTAGATATCGCAAGAGCACTTACTTCTCGTGACCGGCTTAAGCATTTTATGCTTAACGTGGCTACTGTCGCAGCAAGCTATTTTTTTTTAAACAACAACGTTACAACACAAGAACTTAAGTCTAGACATTTAAAGAACAAAAACCAAGTCTGTTTTGAATGGTACCTAATAGTGCTTATGATGTCATAGTAGGTATTTAAAAAGTCACGTTTTTTAAAATATGGATCGCGATACTTGCGTTATCTAGGTTTATCTATATCTGTGGTACCTACATTGCCAGTATAATTTGATCGCACATTGTATAAGCTTTCTGTACGATAAGAGGTCCGATTTTACTGGATATGCACGCTGGTTGGTACTCGAGGCTTTTTTCCGCCTTGAATCGGCCTATAAGAGATAGATTTGCTAAAGTGATTATTTGTAAGATCTATGTCTTCCTTTGTATTCATTGAGAAGTGATTTATGTAAGCAACAAGCCGTGCCACTGACTGATGACTGATGGATGGATGTTTGTTACTCTCTCTTGGAAAAACTTCCAAACAAATTTAGATGCAGATAGTTTATAACCTGGATTAACACTAGGATACTCTTTATCCTGGAAGTACGACCCCGTAGGACAATGACCGAACATAACGCGAGCGAAGCCGTGGGCATGCTTGGCAGCCGTAACCGCAAATCGCAGAATCGTTATCACAGGCCGCAGTGTTGCTATCTACGAAAACGTTTTCTTAGAGTTACATAAAAACTAGTCATATTTATTTTAATTAAAAGCTGCAATTCCAATTTCCTGTCTTTTTGTCTCCTACCGCGTTCACAGACGGTCAACCACTTTTCACTCTCATGTCCTGATTAATAAGGTTGAAAAGTGGACAACCATCATGAGTGTATCAAGTTTGTTACCAATAATGACACGCAGTGCAAATATTCGTATAGGCTATCTCACGGTAATTATCAATATCGATATATCGATAATATCTTGTTAACCGACTCCAAAAAAGGAGGAGGTTCTCAATTCGGTTGTATTTTTTGTGTTTGTTAGCTCATATCTTCGTTATTTATGGACCGAAATTCTTCTTTTATCTGAAAAGATATATTCTCCGATTGGTCCCATAAAAACTTCATCAAAATCGGTTCAGTAGTTCGGTTTTTAAATCAAAACAGCTGGAAAAAATATGTCATCCATGTAAAAGAAATTGCGAAATTGATACTTGACAAGGATTTGTGTGTGATACGATAGCTAAAAAGGGCGAAATGAAGACTTTTTTGCAAAAAAAATACCGACTTCCAAACAAACACAAAAAAAGAGGAAAATAATTTTACTTTCGGAATTCGGTGACTACTGTTTGTTTCATTGACTTTTTTGCCACCGATTTCCGAAAGTAAAGTTATTTTCCACTTTTTTTGTGGTTTTTTTTGAAGTCGGTTATTTTTTTTGCAAAAATGTTTTTATCAAGTAACTAGCGGCGCGTCCCGGCTTTGCACGGGTATTTAACAAAAATTTACGGGACGGGATAGGACGGGATAGTTCGGGATAGTTCGGGATAGTTCGGGATAGTTCGGGATATTTCGGGATAGTTCGGGATAGTTCGGGATAGTTCGGGATAGTTCGGGATAGGACAGGATAGTTCGGGATAGGACTGGATAGGATGGGATAGGACAAAAACGAGAACGATAACTTGTTATGAGCAGACAAATCTGTCTACCCTCTTTCTTTGTCTTTTACTACGCGCACTACTGGAACTCGGTACAAAGTCACGGCAAAAACCGATACCGCTTGCAATAGCGTCGAAATATCGGGAGCTCAATAAAACATTAATTGCGGAAGATATCCCGTAAGTGATACTGTAAGTTCAGTTATTAACCGTGAAAGCTTAACATGTCCGTTACAATTACGAGTATAGCAGGGTTATGTAAGGCAGGTAACTTCTAATGACTTGCGTTTTCACCACCGTTAAGCTGCGATAAGCCAAAATAGATGTTCTTTACTTTCATAATGCATTCATTAAAAAGCTGTCACTTTTAAATTATAAACAGACACTTTAATTTTATTTATTCGTGTAAATTTGTCTGTAGAAACTAGCTGTGGAAGAAATATACTCCCGACCTATTTTCCTCAAAAAAGATGCCTGAGTCATCCTCCATCAGTAGACTGTGATAGGCAGAGTTGAATGTACAGTTCGCGAAACCTAATCGGTTGTCTGCATCCAGCCTAATGTAGCTGTGGTGGTTGTATGAACTATGTACCTAATTGCAATTGGTGCGTAGCTCACAAACGCACCAGTGCTCCGTGGCTGCTAATTGGCCCGACTAATGATATTAAAACTCAAAGGCCACACACTACGCTAATTTGAACTGCGGGCGTCAAATTTAGTAACAGAATAGATTCATAGCTTTGGGATATTGTATTTTGATCTAGTTTAACGGTAAATCTGATAAGACTTTTTGTTCATTTATGCCGAGTGAATACTCACTCGAATGAAGCGTCTGATATTAGCTTAAAAAAACGTCAATAAGATATTTATACTTACCTAATTTATTGTTATAAATTGATTTGTCTACAAAAAAGAAAAAGACTATCGTGTACTATTAATAAATGTGAAAGATTTGTCTATTTGTGACGGATTTTCGGCTGAACGGCTGAAATGATTTTGATGATCATCTGTTTGAAAACAACTTAAACTTAACTCTAAAGAAAGGAAATGTTTTTTTTTTATTCGTAGGAAAATTCGAAATTCAAGTGGAAAAGTCACTGGTAAAGCGCTTACATGAAAAACGTGATACTTTGGAAATATTTTAGTGTAAAAAGCAATCATTTTAAAATTATTAGCTAATGAACACACTGTAGCTGCTTTACGTCCCAAAAATATTGTTTTAATTAAAAAATATACTGGTCAAAGACATAAAAAGAGTATTAAATATCGCACAAATGGCTTTACGAACAAAAATTGTTAAATAATATTTTTATGACCACATAAAAATACTGTTGCCTTGTTTATTCTGATATAGGGATACTACAAATGTTTTTATTTTGAGAACAATACTTTACTGTTTTAATGTTGTAGTTTTATGAAAATGTATGGTCGCACAATGGGATTCAAGTATCTCTAGTATTTCTTCAATTTTTTTTTTTCTAATTTTTCTGTCACATTCGACCTGCTGTAAGTAAGCAATATACCTCTCTTCTATTCTCTTCTATATCTACATTATAGATGTGCCGGCTCTGACTTTGGCCGACTGCCGTCTAGCCGACTAGTCGGTTGCAAAAGGACCATCTAGTCGACCAAGACGTTCATTGCTTTCGGTGGCGCTCAGACGACATCGGCAATTTCCATGGCTTGTCTCTAATCTATACTATCTATCTATACAAATAAAATCTCGATGCTTTGTCAAAATCGTAAGAACCGTGCAAAACACGGGTGGATAAACAAGGACACAAAGGTCAAGCATGACTCACCAAAGAGTTTCGATAAAATTCTACTTCGTCATGGTTTTTATTGATCTTGTAAAAGGGTCAGGGGGTCTAAAAAGAAAGTTTTACCACGAAACTTGTAAGTATACCTTTGACAGAACCCTTTGTATGCCCTCTTGACCCACAATCGAGAGGAATCAAATCTGATTACAGGAATTCCGAGTGCAAAGGATAATGTAGGACAGACAATTTCATCTCTTGGGCATTGGTACGTTTTCTACTTGAGGGCCTACCCCGCAGATTTGCAAAGTGTGACAGCAATATCAAGATAACTCTGTTTAGGGCTTATTGCCAGGCTTTGTATACCTGCAGTCTGTGGACCGCGTATGCAATAAAACAATGCTTTTAGGATACTGCTGTCGCTGCCTCGTTTCTGGAGCGCATCAGGGATGTTCGCAGCAGCGCGTACAGATAACTTCCAGCTATAGTAACGAGATAGTATTCATTGAAAATGGCTCACTAAATGCGCAAAGGTACATAACAGAAATCATTTGTCAACATGCACAACCCGCACTGACTGTAATTGGTGAAGATGCCATTTACATGGACGATAATGCTCGGGCCCACCGTTCTGGCGACGCTGATGCTTATAAATACAAGAGGTCAGTATTCGTCGTTTGGATTGGCCAGCGCGGAGCCCCGACCTTAACCCCATTGAGCACGTCTGGGACCTAATAAAAAGGCGAGTACGATCTGTCCAACCACTTCCACAAAACATCAGGGAGCTTAAACGTGTGATCTCGGCTGAGTGGGAGCACATTCCACAGGACACCATCAAAAGCCTGATGGAAAGCATGCCAAGACATGCCGTAATCGCTGCAAGGGGAGGTCATATTCGTTATTAATTTTTATTTTTTAATGTCTTTTTTTTTATTAAAATACCATAAAAATACTTGTAGTCTTAATTTCATTATACCCATAAAAATGTCCATTTTAACAAGGCTCTGTTTACATTAACTAAAACACCGATTCCAGGACTTAAGTGTTAAAAACTATATTCTCATTGATAATAAGAAATTTCTAGTCATGTTTGCTAATTACATTCTAAAAATATCCATCCATATATATTATCCATAGAAAAGCCAATGACTGTTAGGTGCCCGTTTTTTTTTTTTTTGAAAGGAGTTTATATTATTATAAATAAATATGTTTATCCAAAAACAAGATAGATAATTAGAATTTTCAGTACGCTTAATTTAAGTTCTGAAGGAGCTCGTGGTTAAACAGCCGCATGGGTCGATCTTAAAGGTGCAAAGCGAGTTAAGCTATTGTTTCAAGAATTTAGTTTCTGACCGAACTGAGGTAAATACCACCCGGGATACGGGTTCGAAATTAATTCGTGCCAATTGTGTCAATTATCTAACTTATATGGAGATGTTCAAACAGTCGCGTGATTTCGTAATCATTGAAACAATAGACGGGCGCAGTTGCATTCCTTTTCCCAAGTGGGATTTGCCTTGGGTACAACAGTCCTTAACTATTATCTACTTGATCGTCAGTTTGCTGAACTGGGCCTATTTGGCGCAGCCGTGAGACACAATTTTATCCTTTTTTTTGTTTAATTTTATTTTCATATTCTTTGCACTTGTGGCATGGGCCAATGAAACATGTTTTTTTTCTTTAGATTTTATATATTGGGATCGTCATCAGTCCATCTTGAATATCCTAAGAAATTCCAACTCAACATGAGCACCAAAATATTATGTAACAAGTGTATTTAAAGACACTTAGCAGAACCGAAAGTCTACGCTTGAGTCTAGTTCTACCAGTCATTATGATATTTTTTTGCTGGACAGTGAAACCTTCTGTTACGGAGAAATTAAGGGTTTCATTTTTTTCCAAGATTTTTGCGAAAAACTAGTTTTAAATATTACCTATTACTTTAAGTACCGCCATGACCCCCGTATTGTTGCATGCACAACACATCAAAAATAAGTTGCTTCTCTGCAAAAATTTTTGCTCAATGTTACGAAGTTTACGCTTAGCTGACAGCTACGTGCTGAGTACTTTTACACCCTGTATAGGTATGACGTATATGATAATGCAAGGCTTTGTCAGTCGCCATCTTTATCGCGCCCGGAGACAAAGGCACCTCGTCTCGCAGCCTTATTGAAGATAAACACTACTCGTTAGCATCTTAGAGGAAAATTGTATATAACTGCAGCTCTTGTTACTAACTGCAATAAGACGACGAAGAGAATATCGTATTTACAGGGGTTTTTAAGTGTGGGTGGTGTATGGTAAATAATTTATGATGATATTATGTAAAAAAATGAATTTATGCGGGTGAAACCGCGAGCGGAAATTAAGTTAATTAATGTCAAATCAGATTTTTATCCTATTTGAGTAGATACAAAATACCTGTAATACATATAATATTACTAGCTTATGCCCGCAGCGTCGCCCGCGTGGAGTTCGTTAATCATCCCACGGGATCGTACTACCGGGATAAATTGTATCCTTTGTATTAATCCAAGTTATAAACTATCTATGTGCTAAATTTCATCAAAATCCGTTCACTACTTTTTGCTTGAATGAGTAACAAACATACATCCATCCTCACAAACTTTCGAATTTAAAATATTATTATATAATATATATATTTATATAGTAGGAAGTAGGAATATCATTTATTCCAAGTATATAAATACATATAAAGTATTAGTCGAGTGCAATTAGTCAAAAAATACTCAAGAGTTGGAACGAAGTTTATAGTGGTCCGATTTTCATGGCACTTTTTTTGTTGAGGTCCTAGAGGTGTGGTGAAGAAAGTAAAAAAAAACGTTTATCATTTTTTTTGCGTTTATGAAAAATTTGATATTCGACGATTTTCTGATGACAACAATGAACAAATAAACAGACAAATTGGTGTTTAATGGATGCACACAGGTCACACTATAACGCCACAATATAAATTGGTCAAATAAAAAAAAGAAAACACTAGCGGTGATTTTTTTTTTTTACTTTATTTTCCACACCTCTAGGAACTCAACAAAAAAGTCCCATGAAAATCGGATCACATTAAACTTCGTACCACCTTTTTTTTAATAATTGCACTCGACTATATAATATAATAAGTACTACACATTCCAATTTCGTTATCGAGAAAATTACAATGTAAGCCAGGGTCGTATGGTCCTAAAGCACCCCTATTTCCCAAATAATATCTTCAATAGGTATACGCTTGTAATTACAAAAGTCGCATTGTTATCTTTAATTATAGAACCTGCTATAAATCACCTTGTGGTTAATAAGTGCTGTTTGTAATCACCGAACCACAAGTGCCAAAAGGGATGTGAGAATAAATGTCTGGTAATCATTTTGTAATATAAAAATCAAATGTCAAAATGGGTAAGTAATTACAAGGCGTCAAAAAATTCGTCCACTTCGTTGTCAACAGGAAAAGTGCACAGAAGGCTGGCAGCATTGCCATTCTTTTGTAATTATTATCATTCAATGAGTTTTTTTTCGTTGTATTTCTTTTTATTCAAAGTAGACGTTTTCGATTTTTTTATCTTATTAGGGCAGGACACTAGCTCCTGCAGCACAGTTTCAACGAATCATTATCTCTACGTCGAGTGGTGCTGAGTCGATTCGTGAAACAAATGACATCTGTTTAAAAAGTTTACTCTTGATCTCGAGACTGGTCAAGTACACTTAAACAAAAAGTGAAACGTTTTTTAGTTTCAAATAGATTCATATTTTTTACACAAATTTTAAACTTATTATAATAGAAGAACACAACAATGCTATTCTCCAAAATATTGACTGAAATCGTTTTTGGCGTCCAAAAGTACTAGGCTAATATAAAATCAAGGTGGTCAGTACACAATTGAAATATTGGTTAAACATTATTGAAATACCATGCAAGTTTAGTACTTCTTGTCTGTTTACTGCAAAGATCTTGGGCAAAACGTGTACCTGCGGAAAAGAAAAAAAAAATAAGTCTATAAAAGTCATGAACTCTTTAATTATATAAGAAATAGTCAATTAATTTATTTCAAGTATTGGTCATTTACATCCATTTCAAGGTATAACTAAATATAGGAATTATAACTCAAATAAAATAAAATTGAATCATATAAAGTTAACAGTATTTAATACACTTAGTACCTAGTTGTGTATAAGGTTTTTATCTGGAATCAAATGACCGTCAATGGCGAAAAAAACTTTGAATTATTGCCATATATAGAAAGAAAGATTTTTTTGTAACTGCCCAGAACTTTTGTGTATCAGGCGTGGCAAAATCATGGGATTGATCACACACGAGAGATATCATGAAATAATCAACTGGCCACGAAATGTATGTATGTACATAAGAGCAACGTGGCATCAACAGAATACCAATACGGTTCTAGAAAAGAATCAACATTATTAGTGGCCTATATAGCCACACAATAACTTTGAAAAATATCGCTTAAGTGGTACAATCTGTCACTTCTTATTATTTCTAAACTTCAATGTTACCATCGATGGCACAGAAACTATTCAAACAATTTACATTTCGGAATTAAACGAATAATAACATTTTTAGGTACCTATATTAAAAAAAAAAACTTTTTTTTTGTATTTCTGGTGTAGTCACCTCATTTGGTCGACCAGTGCGATGTTTATCTTCTAGTAGCTCATATGGCCTCGTTTAATCTCGGCCACCCAATATTTTATTGTTGTAACTAAAGTAGCAGAGTCCTCCACGGTACAATATAACTCGGCTTTGATATTAGTCGGACTGAAGTTTTTCAAATGAAAGTTTTGTATCACGTAACGGTGACCAATATTCTCCATGTTCAAAAATTCATCCATATTGAGCAAGCTGAAGAATTTGCTCTAGAAATCAAGTCCCTTCGACCATAGAGGAATTTAAGGCTGCCTTAAGTTCTGTGCGGTTACCTTCACAAAAGTACTAGGCTAGCATGTATTGCAGATGGTATTTCAATCATAAGGTTATTAAGTGTTAATATTAAAAAGTAAGTACCTACTCAGATATGCAAGCCTAGTAATTTGTGGTGGGTTATCGATGTATTAATTAAAAATACAGTATCACCGGATGAACGAAATTACTTTATTAGATTAAAAACATAACCCGTATTTCGTTTTTAATGTGACTGTACCCTGTGACAGCCATGTCGAGTTGAAACAAAAGACTTTGCATCAAAACTACAAAAAAATGCGAGTCAACGTAGCGGCAGTCGACATAGCGGGAATGATCCGTTTCAATGCCACATACCGTGTAAGATATTTTTCAAGACATTAAATTTTTTGTTTTTTTTTTATTTGAATGATGCATAAATAAACTCAAGCCTTTTCCCGTGAGGGTGGGCAGTAACTATAGAACGCCAATTGCTTCGATCCTTGTATACAGTGTTTTTTTCTAGTAAAGTATTTATTTGAATCGAAGACCTTTAATATGAGCATTATCAGCCTATAACCATACAACTACAGAAAAACAAGCATCTTCCCTATGGAAGGTGGGCCTAAACCTACTACGCGGGCCCAGTGCGGGTTGTTAAACGACACATTTCTGCTACTTTTCAGTTATTTTACGTGAAGTCGTTGCCCAAAATTATTGATACCTAGCTGTTGCTCGCGACCTTCGTTCATCAAACCATATAAAAAAAACTTACTTCCCTTTTTGAGTCGGATTTTGCTAACAATTTCAAAGGTTTTCATTTTTTTTTTGGCACGGGACCCTAATTCATTTTCTTAAATAGAAGTATTTAAGGAGCTCCTAATAACGTCGGGCGCTATCTGCTAGTAAAAGTTCCGTCAAAACCAATCCAGCCGTTTCGGAAATTAGCCGAAACAAAGACACCGACGACAAAAATTTTATAAAATGTATTATAAAATTGAGTTCCGCGCGGCACGTCATAGTGTGCGAACGTTAGCAATGGCTGATGTGAACGGGTCAACGACCTCCAAAATGTTAAAGTGCGCGAACTGTAATGTAGTTATAAACGAGGTTCTGGCCTTTATTCAGAACAAGTGTGATGTGATGGACGAAGATTCAATGATCAGACTGTGTATCACGGCGTTTAAACCGGAGGAAATTAGTGCAGCAAAAAATCTTTTATTTACCTCTGTCAAGACAACGGGAAGAAACATCAACCGTAAAAGGGAGGGAAAAACACAAAGAGAAATAGAAGACATAATCACACTAATAAAACAGAAAGATCCTGAAGAATTGCCGATTTTTGTCGCCCGTGACCTACAAAAATTACCCCCGGTCACTTTTGATCACCTGGATGCGACACGGATATTGAAGGACCTTATTTTACTCAAACATGAGGTTGAGACTATTAAGGAAACATACACACATGTTGACCAGTTCTCGAGATTACAAAATGAAGTAATTAATCTGCAGCAAGCATCCGTGGTTAATTATTTTGAACGGGACAATTTTGTCAACAGAAAACGAGGTACCACGAATCGTATGTTAGACAGCTCAGAACTCAATTGCGAAAGTGGTCCCTCAGGAATTATTCATATAACACAGGAGCCGGTGATCGTTAATAATCAGTCCACCGTTATTGATAAGGAGGTAGATCAACACACTCAAGCGCGGCACTCATTGTCCCTGTCTCGCTCGCGCGCACCGCTGTCTAGTGACGATCTCTCTGTCGCACACAGCCCAAATGTTGCGCGCGCGGCGGTACTCACCGAGGAACAAACGCAGGGCACTTCGACTAGCGCGGTGACTAATACCTCGGTATGTATAGGCGCAACGAGCAATCAGCTGATTCGTGCGCCCCAGACGCAGAGCACCTTATTTACGCAGAATAATGACGATGAATGGCAAGTTGTACAAAGAAAAAGGTACCGGAATCGATTTATAGGTAAAAAAGGAACGTGCACCGAAATTAGTGAAAGTTTTAAGGCTGCAAATATCACTGTCCCTCTATTTATAAATAACGTTCATAAGGAAACTTGCGAGAATCACATAGTTGCGTACATAAAAAGCAAAACAAACGTTGAAATAACACTACAGAAGATCGAACCCAAGCGAGAGAAACAATACAACTCATATAAAATGTATGTTCCTAGGGAGAAACTGAGTTTGTTTTTGGATTGCAGTTTATGGCCTGACGGTATAACTTTTCGCCGTTTCGTGGATTTTAGCAGACGGGATTTAGACAGACGTAAGAAATCTGATATTAGTGCCAAAATAAATCTAAATGGGTAGTACAACCAACAAGGAAAGTTTAAGTTTTATCAGTTTCAATTGTAAGTCTTTTAAAAGATCCTCAGAGTGTGTTAGACGGCTATGCCTAACCGCTGATATTATCGCGCTTCAAGAAACTTGGCTCTTGCCACACGAGATACCCGAACTCGGTAAAATAAACAAAGACTTTGGTTTCTTCGGCAAATCTGCGGTTGACCTATCAAGCGGTATACTGCGCGGGCGGCCATATGGCGGCGTAGCACTTCTATGGAGAAACAGTAAGTGTAATGATGTGTCTGTAATTCCGTGTGAAAGTGACCGAATAAGTGCAATTAAGGTGTGTGTGTCGGAACGGTTAATACTCGTTTTTTCCATCTATATGCCTACCGACTCTTCTGACAATCTTTTGGAATTTGTTCAGTGTTTAAGCGAAATTACGTCAATAGTTGAGACTAGTAATATTGAAAATGTATTTATCGTGGGGGACTTTAACGCTCATCCGGGGGAATTGTTTGGTAATGAACTCCAAAATTTTTGTAATGAACAAAAATGGACGTGTGTAGACCTAAAGATGTTAGGATCAGTTTCAAATACCCATACTTTTGTGAGTGAAGCGCACGGCAGCCGCAGGTGGTTGGACCACTGTGTGGTTACTGATGCTGCTTTAAGGACAGTCTCTTCAGTAAGGGTGTGCTACGACATTTTCTGGTCTGATCACTATCCAGTTGAGATCCAGTGTAACCTAAAATCTGTTTGTAGAATAATTAAGCCACCGTTCACGAAAACAAATAAAGTTCTATGGGGAGATAGAGATTTGAGTCAAACAGAGAAGTATACTACATGTTGTAACAATAAACTAAGGGAATTAGGCTTCCCTCATGAATTCCAACATTGTTGTGATAGCATATGTAGTGTTAATAGCAAGGATCACTTGGCAGCGATAGACGCACTTTATGGTGACATTGTAACAGCGTTACAGGGGGCGGCTGTTGACAGCTATGTGGGCCGTGGGGGTAGTGGTGGACGGCACCGCGCTCGTCATATTATCGGCTGGAATAAGTATGTCCGTGACGCTCACAGGGAGGCTCGGCAGAAGTTTTTAGACTGGGTTTCTTATGGTCGACCTAGCACTGGTAACATTTATAATGAAATGTATGAATCTAGAAAAAAATTCAAATCCAAATTACATTATTGTCAGAATAACCAAGAACTTATAAAAATGAATATTTTAGCTTCCAAACATAAAAATAAAGATTTTAAAGGATTTTGGCAACAGACAAAACAGTTAAACCCAAGACCTAGCGTCCCTGTGAGTATCAACGGCATCAGCAATACAAAAGATATTGCAAATTTGTTTAGAGGTCACTTTCAAGTGGAGTCTCCGCTAAAAGGTGAACAGACCAGGGATGCGGGGGTCGTCGTGTCCGTAGTACCTGAGCGGGTCACAGCAAAACAAGTTGCTCTAATAATAAAAGGCATGACTAGAGGGAAGTCGCCCGGACACGATGGCCTCAGCATCGAACATTTTCAGCATGCGGGGCCACACCTCCCGAGGCTTTTAGGACTTTTATTTACGCTCTGTATTAGGCATTCCTATCTGCCAAATGAGTTGATGAAGACGGTGGTAGTGCCTATAATTAAAAACAAGACTGGAGATAATTCCGACAAGTGCAACTACCGCCCGATATCATTAGCTACAACCACAGCTAAGGTACTTGATGGACTGCTTGAGAGTCAGCTTAAAGAACATCTAAATTTAAATGACGCACAGTTCGGTTTTAGACCTGGACTTTCGACAGAATGTGCGGTTATGTCTCTCAAGCAGACTGTCAGGTATTACACAGACAGGAGCACGCCCGTGTATGCCGCCTTTCTCGATCTCTCCAAGGCTTTTGACCTGGTTAGGTATGATATTCTCTGGCGTAAATTGAAGGACACAGGTGTGCCGGGTGAGTTAGTCAATATTTTTAAATATTGGTATGACCACCAAACTAACCGGGTCAAATGGCTTGGTGAATTTTCTGACGAGTACGGGTTGGAGTGTGGGGTGAGACAAGGGGGATTAACATCCCCTTCTCTCTTCAACTTGTACGTGAACGGGCTGATTGTTGAGCTGAGCAACATCGGAGTGGGATGCTCGATTGATGGTCACTGCATCAACAGTATTAGCTATGCAGATGACATGGTGTTGCTCAGCCCATCAATGGCCGCGCTCAGAAAGCTGATTGGCGTGTGTGAGGATTATGCGAGGGTACATGGTCTCATATACAATGCTCAGAAAAGTGAGCTCCTGGTATTTAAAGCCAGGGGTCGTAAAATGGGGGAGGTGGCACCTGTGCTGCTTAACGGTGTCGCTCTTCGAAGAGTGACCGAGTTTAAATACCTCGGCCATGTGGTCACCGAGGATTTAAAAGACGATACAGATATTGAAAGAGAAAGGAGGGCGATGGCGGTCCGCTGTAACATGTTGGCACGCAGATTTGCGAGGTGTAGTTTAGAGGTTAAGATCACCTTATTTAAAGCATTCTGCCAAACGCTCTACACCTGCAATCTGTGGGTCAACTACACGCAGCGGGCCATCAACGCTCTCCGAGTACAATATAATAACGCGTTCAGGGTGCTGGTGGGGCTCCCGCGCTACTGTAGTGCATCGGCTATGTTTGCGCATGCGCACACAGACGGCTTTCACACAGTGTTACGGCGCCGCATCGCTTCGCTGATGTTCCGTACTCGTGGGAGTCCCAACACCATCCTGAACGTGCTCAGTCACAAGTTTGACAGTCCCCTTCTGGGGCACTGGGTTCAAGCACAAGTGCGTGTGTCTGGGGCCCCAGAGGGTGGTAAATACATGAATTAGTTGTTAAATTATTGTTGACTGTATCAAGTACTTTATTTTGTAATTCAAAATTCCTAATTAATTTATTTTATTTTATTTTACTGATTTTAATGTTTTGCATGTAGGAATTTCTGTAATCTAGTTTTATTTTGACCTTATGTTTTCAATTTTTGATTTGTTTATTTATTTTTAATTTGAGTTTTAATTTAATTTTATTTGATTTTAATTTTATTTGATTTCTATTTATTACTTGATTTTATTTTATTCTGATTTATTGTATGTTTATTGTAACGAACTTTTTTTAACATTTTATGGGAAATACTCCTGAAATAAATCAATTTTATTTTTTATTTTATTTTTATTTTATTATTGTTATAAGTACCGTATATACTTTCATATGCATTCAGTAAAATTCTGTTATTTTGATATTACAAACGGACACTTCAATTTTATTTATTTGTATAGATTTTATTTATGATGTAGCTTTGAAGTTTGTAGGCAAGTAGATATGTACTTTAGTGGTCGCGCCTAAACCAACAATTCAATGTTTACCTTTAATCTAAGAAGCTGTAAACTTTCAAGTACGATCCTTAGTAAAATAACCTAAATAAGTAACAATTTTATCGTCTAATAGACAACATAATTGCTTTAACACTTTTGAATCAATTGAAACTTCACTAAACTTGAACTTGAAAGTTGAAACTATCTAACTTTCACAGGGACTTATTAGTTGTTTTATAACTAGGGTATCGAAACACGGTTTCGGTCCCATAGTATAACCTGGGAAAACCGGGACCGAAACCGGGTTTCGTAAGCCCTATTTATAACGTACCAGCGACTTTCAACCTTAACAACAACGGGTGACAACATAATTTTGCTTTTTTGCAAAAAAATAACCGACCTTCAAAAGAAAACACTGAAAGGTGGAAAATAACTTTACTTTCGGAAGTCGGTGACAAAAACTCAATGAAACAAACAATAGTCAACAATAACTTGCTTTTTTTGCAAAAAAGGTGTTGTCACCCGTCAAGTTTTTATTTCACCATTTCTAACATTTTTTTTTACTTGGATGACAATTTTATTCCAGCAATTTGATTTAAAAACCAAACTACAGATGTATGGGACCAATCGGGAAGTATATTCTTTCACATAAAAGAAGATTTTTTCAAATCGGTTCATTAATGACGAAGTTATGAGGTAACAAACATTTAAAAAAATACAAGTGAATGGAGAACCTCCTCCTTTTTTGAAGTCAGTTAAAAATCAGTTACGAGGTCGACAATTCTTACTCACTCGTCAGGTTATTCCAAACGAATTTTGCTTAGTGATTTTAGTTGAAAGAAAGAAAATACATTTATTTAGCACATGCCATAAATGCACACAATATAAAACAAAAAATAATAAAAAAGCAAAAAAACAAACTTAAATCTAAACAAAAAAGAAAACACTGTTATTACAATTAGTAGGTTATAATTAGTGTACCTTTAGATATAATTTCAATCTTTAGATGTTAAAAGAACAGAAATAGACTTGCCCCTACAAAGAGCCTATTAAATATTAGGTATTTACCTACGAAATTGCCTTTTAGTATACAGAAAGACA
This sequence comes from Standfussiana lucernea, assembly GCA_964057025.1. Lineage (NCBI taxonomy): Eukaryota > Metazoa > Arthropoda > Insecta > Lepidoptera > Noctuidae > Standfussiana > Standfussiana lucernea. Next base: position 6,255,615 of record OZ059807.1, on the reverse strand, counting down.
AGTCATTTTTACATAAATGTTTTTTTATTTCTATCAATCAAAATATGCACCCATGCTATCGAAGCATCTCTGCCAGTTCAGTGGTAATTTTTCAATGCCCTTCATAAAGAACTCAGGTGTACGGAAGCCAACAAACTCTTCAAAGGCATTGTACTGCCTCTCGGTTGTTGAATTTTTTCCCTGCCAAGAAGTTGTCCAAATTTTGGAAAAAGTAGAAGTCTATCCGCACAAGGTCTGGTGCGTATGGTGGATGACGCAAAACTTCCAACCCTAGCTCTTGTAGCTTAGAGACTGTCTGTTGTGCCGTATGAGGTTGAGCGTCGTCGTGTAGGAGCAGCTGGGACGAACGATTAACCAAGGCTGGCCGGATATTTGCGAGCTTCCGCACCATTGTGTCCAGCTCTTCACAGTACACATCTGTAGTAATGCTACTGCCATTTGGTAAGAAGCTGTGATGAATTATACTGCCACTAAACCACCAAACAGTGACCGTGACTTTTTTAGGGGTAAGTTTTCGTTTTGGGCGTTGCATAGGTGCTGAACCAGGGTCTAACCAACATGGTGACCGCTTACGATTATCAAAAAGAAACCATTTTTCATCGCAAGTGACAATGCGGTTCAAAATCCTTTCGTTCCTGTGTCTGTTAAGCAACGCAAGGCATACTTCAACGCGTTCGTCGCGCTGGCGATCGTCTAATTCGTGCGGCACCCATTTATCAAGTTTTTTTACCTTGCCAATTTGACGCAAATGGACCAATATTGTTTTGATGCTAACGTTGAAAGCTGCTGCTAACTCAGCCATAGATTGAGTATCGTCAGCTTCCACTATCGCTTTTAATTCATCGTTGTTGACGACGATTTTTCGGGCGACCACGGGATTAATTTTATAAGATCAAAATTTCCATGTCGGAAGCGTTCAAACCAATATCGAGTCATGCGTTCGTTTGTAGTATTCACTCCGTACACATAATTAATGTTACGACCCGTTTGTGCGGCATTGCTAGCGCGACGGAACTCGTATTCCATAATAAAATTACTCGTATTTTTATCGTGTCCATATTGATGAGAAAGATACAAACGTAGTGAAATCAAAACACTAATCAATAAACAAATGACTGAATTTAAAATAGAATTCCAAATTTTTTAAAGCAAATTCATTTGAATTTAGAATTTATTGCCAGCCACACATACATTACGTTTCAAATGGCCAGTATTGTAAAACGGCAACTTCATAGGTAAAGACCTATTATTTGCAATCCACACAAAATAACTTTGCTCTGAAAACCACATTCTGAAAGCCTCTGCCCAAATCTGCGAGTTTCAAATAATCCTCTGTTTTTAACTTTCATGTTTTTAATTTGTTTTTAAATTGTGAACTTTTGATTGTTACCTATTGGTTTCATAGGGTTGCCCGCTTTTAAAAGTGACTTGAAAAAACAAGCAATAATGACACTTCAGAGGTGTAACCTACACCTCTGCCTTTCACGAATCACAGGCGTGATGTCATATTGTATATACAGTAGACATGAAGATACTTGGGTATACGGCATTATATTGAAAGCACAATGTGAAGAGAATTACAGGGCGTCAAAAAATACGTCCACATCGCTGTCACAAAAAGAAAAGTGGCCAAAAGGCTGGCAACATTGCCACGTTGGATGACAGTTTTTTTTTACGGCAAGCATCGGTACAGCACACAATTACTTTAAGTGCGTCTATCTCATAGCTGGTTTTCTCATTATATATATATTAGTCTATGGCTGGTTTTTCTATGTTACGATTGCAAGCGGGCTTAAATTTTTCGATTCACAGGGTGTGAAGGTAATGTACGTATTTGTTTCCCTTTTCATTATAAAACAATTTAAATGTATAATCGAACAGCAATAACGATATTACCCGTAAAACTGTTACATTAAAATCCTAATAATATTATCTGAACAAAAACCTCCGCTGAAGCACTTACAATTTCGCTCGCCTTCTTAAGTAAATATTTACGGACTATTACTCCGTTCCAAATAAGAATCGAGTAATACTCAATAAACGGTATCGATATCGGTAAAGCTTCATCGGACCAACACGAAAATATCGTTCCATTAATATTTATGAATACTTATAATGATCGTGAAAGGTACTGAATTGTATTATTAGACTGGGTTACTTGATTTTATAGTGAATTATTTTTCGTTACAGATTGACTATTCTAAAATAAATGGATACAAATACTTTTAATACCTAACATAACATTACGCCTGTAATCCCCGAAGGGTTAGGTAGATGTGTACCTAATAGTACACCCACATTTCGAAATTTATGTTTAAGTCCCATGTGATAGGGGGCGAGCCTATTGCCGTAACCCAGACTCCATGGCTACTACTGAGAAATTCCTGCTGGAAAAAATAACATTTGGCCCGACCCGGGAAACGAACCCAGGACGTCATGCTCAGCAGTCGCACTTGCGACCACTAGAACAACGAGACAGTCAACTTTCTTAAAATGAAAGAATGCATTGAAACGCTTTGAGCGCAATGGTGTACTTCATGAACTGTAAACAAACTAAAATAAATAATAAACTCTAACTATATTTTTTAAATTTTATACTAATTAAATTCATCCTATGGCTTAAGGCCAAAAAAAATTTGTACGCCACTCCTAAATGGCAAAACATGTTGCTACATCCAATTTATTTTTATACAGGTCTTATGACCTGTATACATACTCATGTTTTTACAAAAAAAAAATATCTTTATCTTGAAAATATCAGTATCAAAAAGGAAAGAGAATTACGTACAAAGGCGTTGGAAAATTCGTCCACGTCACTGTCCAAGGAAAAATAGCCCAGAAGGCTGGCAACATTGCCAGGTTGAATGACACAGTATTCATAACATCATGGTGTTAGGTATGTTTATGCAAATATTATATTATTAACTGACCCAAACAACTCCGTCTGCGACACAGAAGAGAGAGAGTTAGGTTATTTTTCATTGATGCTCCATTCCTTTTGATCGTAGCGTGATGTTATATAGCCTATAGCCTTCATCGATAAAGGGGCTATGCAACACTAAAATATTTTTTCAATTCGAACTAGGAGTTCCTGAGATTAGCGCGTCCAACCAAACAAACAAACTCTTCAGCTTCATAATTAAGTATAGATTATTTTGGCTTTTCTAACCCAGTTAGGTTACAAAATAAACAAGTAACAAAATGTTTGAATAAACTTTCCTGTAAATAACAACTTGCTAACAAACAATAATACCAACAAAACACTAAGAAATTATTTGTTGAATAAAATCAACAATAAAATTTGCTTAGTCAATTTACTCTGAATATAATTCAGAATATTCGAGCGCAGAATTTTAAGTCAAATAATACCTTTTATTTTAGCCTAATTAAGTAAGATATTTTATCAGAATCACATATTGCTTTTAACGCAAAAGGTAGTTATTTATAACATCGTTCAATTTCAAAATTGGCCGATCTCGTGGAATAATTTTCAACTTCACGAGCGAATCCTGGTAAAGTATAAAACAAGCATGCTTTAACACTGTTTAAATGTTCCCTGAAATGTTTAATGACATTATTAATTTTACATTCCCGAAATATAAATCAGAAGGAAAACAAACAACTAATTCCTTGGGAATACAATTTCGGAAAATAATCGTTGTTTTCTCTTCGTATTTTTTGTTGAGAGTCGAACAAACAAATAAACAAAAATAAATATGTCATTTATTTAATCACCAAAGCTCTCATAACAGTGAAGTATCGTTAGGAAACCAGAAATTAAGAAATAAACATTCTGTTAAAATTATGATAGTATTCAAATTTTCAATCAACACTGCGTATTTTAGGACAAACCAACCATATCACTATTTCAATTCAAGTAAACGATTACACACAAATCCATCCAACACCGAAATAGACTATACACTCCCCCATCAAGCCATACACAACATTATCTCAAATCGATCATAACTAAATTGTATCGGACAGTAATCCATACAATCTACATAATGTGGTGGCTTCACACTCTTGCCTAGAGACTGCGAGCCAGGGCGAGAGTGTGTATGCCAAGCGAGGAAGATCGGGGCCAGCCGAGCGCTCTTATACAGAGTGTAAACGAACCCTTCACGAAGCCGTCAATCAAGCATTCTATAAATCTAAATAAGTAACGCTGCGCAAAAAATATTGCTGGGAAACGACATTTTGTTGGTGTGAAAAATCACCGTTTACGGTGCAAACATTGTGCTGATGGAAGGATGCTTTGCATAGTACAGGGGTCATGGAGGTATTAAAGCAAAGTTTTAACATTTCAAACTTTTATTTACAAAAAAAACTTTTGATATATCCGTAACCTGAAATCTCAGAAATGGTCCAGTTAAAAAATAATAATCGCAATGACGGAAAATACTATTCAGCCTCGTTAAGGATTTCGTTGCTTTAACACCCTTCACACACACTCGCAGTCGCCTTGCCTTGGAATAAACACGAAAAAAAAAATGGTTTTTACTGGGTTTCGATGCCTTACTCGGAATATATCGGCGAGAGTGTACAGTCACCTTAACTACGCACACAATACCGCTCTCCCGAGTGACCTATACTGGACAAGTGCACGACAAGGCGATGTTAATAGGATTATCTTATTGAGGGTAGTCGTGACGTAAACTAGACGTCTAGAGGGTAGTTGTGAAATGTTATTGTTACTATCGATGAAGTTTGGGACTGGTTTGTTATTTGAGCCTTAGTCTCAGGTGTATTAAAGGTTGTAATTCAAGACTTGAGAACAATTATTTCAAATCACCTAGAAACGCAACTAATACTGCTTGCCAATGACGAAGACAAAACTACATTACTTCCTTTTGAACTACGATGCAGTCGGGAAAAACACACACTTTTAATGATAACCGCAAAACAAACCATGCTCAAAACTTTTGGAAGAATCGACTGTAGTAACAGATCGAGAAATAGTTCTATCAGGTCAGCTACGCTAGTGTAGGCAATAACGATTAAATCAAAGATTTTATTTGTTCCTACACATTATTTAAACATAACATAACATAACATCACGCCTATAATCCTCGAAGGGCAAGGCAGAGGTGTACTTAATAGTACCTACACCCACATTTCGCCAGTTATGTTAAAGTCCTATGTAATAGGGGGCGAGCCTATAGTCATCAACCGGGCACAGTGCTACTGAGAAATTCCTGATGGAAAAACCCAATAAAAATTTGACCGACCTGGGAACTGAACTCAGAACCTCTTGCTCAGCAGTCTCGCTTGCGACCACTAGACCCACCAGGTAGTCCAGTATCTATACTAATATTATAAATGCGAAAGTTTGGATGGATGGATGTTTGTTACTCAATCACGCCAGAACGGCTTAACGGATCTGGATGAAATTTGGCACAGAAATAGATTATAGTGTGGAATAGCACATAGGCTACTTTTCATCTCGGTAAGACGATCCCGGGGGTCAATTACCGAACTCCACGCGGGCGAAGCCGCTGGCATAAGCTAGTATTATATAAAGTTAAAAGACATATAGACAAAAATGTATGGTTAACCAGAGTTTAATCATTAGTAAACTCACAAAAACGTTTACAAATTAATCCTAAATGGTCCCAACAGAATTAATAACCAAAACTATCACGTCATACCTATCCATTATAATAAATATCTAACCGACAGTCCCTGCGTCCAATCTACGTAACCAATCGGCCGAATCTATTGGCAATTTCCTACTACGCAATGCAATTCGTGCCGTGTCCTGTAAACTTAGTTGCTGTTAACTCAGTATACTCAGTGGCTCAATAGGCTCTGTGGCTCAATAGGCTCTGTGGCTCAATAGGCTCTGTGGCTCAATAGGCTCTGTGGCTCAATAGGCTCTGTGGCTCAATAAGCTCTATGGCTCAGTAGGACAGTGATGCAGTTGATCGGTCATTGTTTAATATACAATGTCGTCTTTGTTCGCCATCTGATTAGAAGGTATTGCGTGTAAGCGCGTTGTGGGCGGCAAGTGAGCTAATATTGTTGTATTTTAATGGTTTGTCTCTGCATCACCCAAAGGTTGACTGGTAGAAAATCCATTTGGCATGCTTGAAGTGAATGTGAACACACATTAGTTCGTGATTTTTCGGGAGCGAGCGCATCAGCGAATCCGTCACAAAAAAATCACGATCCGTGGTTTTTGACGTACCTGAATTTTAAAAGACGTAGAACGTTCCCAGGTATGGTCAGGATAAAAAAAATAATCGCAATGACGGATAGAACAAGCGCCTTTCGACTTCGTTGAGGGTATTTTTACACCTATAGAAACCATTCTAAGTATGAGTAAGCGACAAAATACTATTCAAATGTCATTGTCAAAACTGGAACCACTTTAACGCGGTGGTGTTTAATCTAAAGCTCTGTTCAATGGAGTAAAATGTAACTATCCAATATCTAAACATTTAAACCTTTGGTAACGAAACAAAATGAATGAATAATACAACGTTTGCAGCCTGCTGCAGAAATAGCTACGGTAGTCTGAGGCGGGATGGCGATACAATAGCAATTGTATTCCAATCCCAGATAACTGATCTAGATATAAACGGTACGTATTGGAAATGGTTTCTTTTTGTGCTAAGACGGCTATTTTTATGAAAGGAAATTCTCTGTCCGTTAGATACACTTGAGGGAAGAAGCATTGTGCGTGGGTATACTTGGAAGATTGCAACCCATACTGTTTTATTAACCGACTTCAAAAAAAGGAGGAGGTTCTCAATTCGGTTGTATGTTTTTTTTTTTCTTTTTTTGTGTTTGTTACCTCATATGAGGTAACAAACACAAAAAAAGAAAAAAATAAAAAACGGAAATAAAATAAAAATAAATGACGGAGATATCTCCGTCATTTATGAACCGATTTGAAAAATTCTTCTTTTATCTGAATGGATCTACTTCCCGATTGGTCCCATAGAAATTTCATCAAAATCGGGTTCAGCAGTTTGGTTTTGAAATCAAAATAGCTGGAAAAAATGTCATCCAAGTAAAAGAAATTGCGAAATTGATACTTGACAAGGATTTGTGTGTGATACGATAACTAAAAAGGGTAAAATAAAAATTTAGGTATTAAAATGAATAACAAAAATGGTGATGTTGGCATTCGGCTTAAAAACATAAATATCTACTATACTACAATATAAAACAAACGGTATGCGGGTGGAAGAGCCACCGACACCGACGCGAAAACGGTAACCACATCTCAGCACATCATTTTGAACACATACACACATAGAAATTTAAAAAAAAACAGTTGTTGTCTTACCTTTGCACCGTGTACCCCGTGTTTTTTAAAAACACCGATGAATAATTTATATGCGTATTTTTTTTTTATTCGCGTCTGTGTTTTCGACCACGTATACTATACTACAAAAAAAAAACACAGCAGGTGTCAAATATCACCACTCCAGCAGGCAACAGCTATTTGTAAAGAATGAAGTTTTTAATTTCTTTGATTTATTTCTCTGATAATAAATATATGTCCCTACTCAAGCACTACGAATTTCAATAAATATAGAAAGTTTATTCGCTGTGCAATAAGTGGAAAAAATTACAGAAAATATTGTTAAAATGAAATTACAAAAACTTTATGAAAAATCCTTATAAAACAAATTCCAATTAAAATTAAACAGTCAAGAGACCTTTGATGTCAAAGTGTGCATCAAATTCATAAAGATATTAGTTTTTTTAGTTAACTTTTATAAAGCTAATTTATGACCACTTTAGAAATTAATTAGCTAAAAGCAATGAGTTACTTTAATTTATTTGTTTGAAAGGTAATTAAATTAATTAGTAATTGTTTCACATCAGAGCTAACGCATGTTTTCATGAAGAGAGACAAATATTTTTTTTGGCAATTACAGATCTTTGATTGGTTCGAGGTCCAGGGTTCGATGCTCGGGTCGGGCAAAATATTATTGTGTTTTTCCATCAGGAACTTCTCGGTAGCAGCCACGGAGTCTGGATCTGTGCCCATTTGATGGCAATAGGCTCGCGCCCTATTACATGGGACTTTAACATAGCTGGCGAAATGTAGGTTTACTATTAGGTACACCTCTGCCTTACCCTACGGGGATTACAGGCGTGATGTTATGTTACAGATCTACTACAATGTTCATTATATGACCTGGTGGTGTACAATAACGTCTTAAGGAGTATGGTTTTTTGCTGGTTCCAGTGTGAGAATGAGATGGTGCTAGACATCCTGTACAGTTCTCTCATGTCATAGTCTGTTTTCCAAACTGGAATTACATTAAAACAATACTGTTTTAAGACGTCATGGTAACCCCACTGATAGCGTGAAGGTGACAGTTTACAGGGGAGGGAGGGAGATAAAAACATATTGACCCCAAGTAACATGAGACAAGTCCAGGAAGATGATAACAATTTGCAAGAAAGGGCCCAATTATTCATTTATACTAATTTTATAAAGAGGTAGAGTTTGTATATTTGTAAGGTTAGATGTAGGGGTAATCATACGAGCTAACTGATCGGATTCCAAAATTTATTTCATTAACATGAAGCTACATTATCTCCGAGTTTCCAAGGCTATGTAAAAATAATGTTAAAACGATGGAAACTATAATTTCCGACCAAAACACAAGTAAGGCCGCCAGCGAAAGCTAGTAAAGCCTACAGAGCATTGCACTGTCGAAAAAGGATAGGTAAAAATTATTTGTTAAGTTCATATTAAGTTAATCGAAACTCATCCGGATTCCTCTCTCCTAACTCACTTATTTTTCTGGGCCCGACAGGGTCCATATGATCTAATTATATGTTTAATACCTATGAATACTATTATACTCGTATTGTATTGACTATTTTTTTTCCCACCAAAATCACTAATACTACTCTGTCAAAAAAGTACCGAGAAACGATCAATAATACACAAAATGTTAGTTATTCATCCAAAGTTATTTTATCGCCTTCTAAGTATGCTCCTTCAGAAACGATACACTTACGCCAATGAATAATCCAATCATCAAAACATTTTTTTAAGCGCTTTTTCGCAATTGAGTTCAGGTCTCGCCGCGAATTCTCCTTTATGTCTTTTATCGAATGAAAACGGGTGCCACGAAGTGGTAATTTTGAGTTAAGGAAAAAGAAAGAAGTCGGCTGGAGTAATATCAAGTGAATAAGGTGGTTGTTCGATAGTATTTGTTGAGTTTTTGGTCAAAAATTCGTTAACTATGATGGCCTTGTGCAGAGGCGCATTATCGTGGTGCAAAATCCAAGAATTTTCTTTCCACAAATCTGGCCTTTTTCGTCGAATTTGCTGTCTTAAACTCCGCATAACGCTCAAATAATATTCTTTATTTACTGTTTCACCTTCCGGCAAGAATTTGGAAGGCACAACACCGTGACAGTCAATGAAAACGGTCAACATAACTTTGACTTTTGACCGGCTTCGGCGTTTTTTTTTCGGTTTCGTTTCAGTTGGAAGGGGCCACTCCGAAACTTGTTGACTAGTTTGCATGTCAAACTCTAAAACCCACGTCCCGTCACCAGTAACAATGCGTTTATTGAATGTTGGGTCGGAATTGACTCGTTCTAGCATGTCCTCAGTGACTCTTATACGATTGAGTTTTTGGAGAAAATTCAGATCCTTTGGGACTTGCTGAGCGGCAACATGTTTCATACCCAAGTGATTATTTAAAATGTTACGGATCGACTCATGAGACACAGAAAGTTCAGCGGCAATCTCTCTCAAACATGAATGAAGATTTTCAGTCACTATTTCCTTCACTTTTACGACGTTAATTTCAGTTGAAAACGTTGATGGCCTACCAGAGCGAGGCAAACCTTCCACCACATCTTGACTGCTTTTGAACGCTTTGTACCACTCTGTAACATTTTCAGGGACTGCAAACACGAAATTCCATTGGCGATGCAAAATATAAGACAAACTCTTTGTTAGATGTTTTTGTCCTATTTGCAATACAGATTAGATATGACCTAACTAAAAACAGCACTGCATTTAATCTAAATAACAGATGCAACTCAAACTCCGCGCCAAAATGGAAAACACTTGTGCCAATCTAACAACAAAAAAAAAATATTTGGAACCATAAAACTGTTTTTGTATTTGAACCTTTTTTGACTGAATTTGTTTATTAGATAAGAGAGGCTTTTACCTACTTAAATTATAGTTAATGTACCTACAATAAAACATCTAGTTGCCTAGTGGTGTCGAATAAGATTAGTTTTGCATTTTCGGCGGGTCGGTGACTTTGGTGTGTATTGCGCTCAAGCGATACCAAAATCACCTGTTATCGATTTGTTTATGTTCGGGCTACATTCCGTTGCCACTTGTATATTCTAATAAACCGATGAAAAAAATAAAAAATAAAACTGAAAAAAGACACCGTCAACTTCATAAAAAGCCATTGCTACCCTCCATAACTTTCAAAACCCTCTCTAATGCCTTATAATAAGGGTTATTATTCCGTTCCCGTCCAGAAGTTTGTATCTTCACTGGGCTACGCGGCCAGAAATATAATAAGTTATCTACACAGACTTATTGTTAAGGTACGCTTCACACGTATGAATGTAAGGTGATAAAAAAAATGGTTAAAGTATCAATGAGCTTAGAGCATTGGTTTAGCGTTTTTTTTTTTTTTTTTGCTGTAAATGGAATCAGTTTGTTTTACGTGGCTTATGTGACATTTAATTGCAGAGGCACTGAAAATCATCATCATCTGCCTAGGCTTTTCCCAACTATGTTGGGGTCGGCTTCCAGTCTAACCGGATGCAGCTGAATACCAGTATTTTACATGAAGCGACTGCCTATCTGACCTCCACAACCCAGTTAGTACCGGGTAATACGATACCCCTTGGTAAGACTGGTTGTCAGAATTGCGGGCCACTGACTACCTGTAGCGACTGTCAAAGATCTACAATTGACAGCCGGGACCAACGGCTTAACGTGCTTTCCGAGGCACGGAGGAAACTCGATATGTAATGGGTGGTCACCCATCCACGGACCAACCCAGGCATGCGCGGCTTAACCTGACGATCGACCCGAACGGCTGTTATTATTTGGCCACGAGCTCCTGCACTGAAAATATAAAACAGTAAACATGATACGGTCTTGTTTGTCTATTGGTCGCCAGCGCAACTGCTGAGCATGAGGTACTGGAAACGATTCCAGGTCAGGCAAAGTAGTATCAGAAATTTCTCAGTAGCAACCACGGAGTCTTGAGTTGTGCCCGGTTATTACATGGGAATTTTAAACAGATCTGGCGAGATGTGGGTGTACTATCAGGTATAGCTCTGCGCAACAGGTGTGATGTTAGGTTATGTATTTATATGTAATGTATATAATATTGAAGGATCTACTAGAACGTTCCCAGACGCTTGTCGTGTCTGCTATTCCTTTGATGAGCTCTAACCAGAACTCTGTCACTTCAACAGCGTTGTCCTATGGCTTCGGACTGTTCTTTGAAGATGCTCATAGAGTTGCACAAAGAGCAGGATAGTAGATGGGACATATGAGCCCGTGGTCTCACTTAGCTTGAAATACCCCCATCAGTCTAAGTTGTACCAGCAGCGGCCCACCTGGCTTCTTAGTCGGTATAGAGATTTCCAGGTGGACATGAATCCGTATTCTAAAAGAAAGCTGAAAAATTAATTTAGATTTAAAACTATTCATTAAATTGATTTATTTTAACAAAAAACATCATGGGTAATGAAATCAACAAACTTTAAAGTAACTCCGCCGTCAACAAAATTATCCTCATACAAAAATCTGCGAAGATAATTTCATTTTGCGCTCGTCCTGATAAGTTTTGATTCCATTACCCTCGACTTTTCTATTCAGATACAAACTTTCAAAAACTCGATAAAATCCACAATCGAGCACTTTTAGAGCAAAAGTTTTCAAAGCACACATCGAAAAATCGAGCAAAAAGAAAAAGGCTGTAACTATGTGTTACAAAAGATAGGAAAAGTTTTTTCCTAAGGCAGTTTTTATTCCACACATGTCTTCAAATAGATTTCTGAAGGCGTATCATTTCTATATAAGTTTTTTCTTGCTATCATAATATTTGAATTGATTTTAATAGTTTTTTTTTTTTTAGCTGCGTTTTAGTTTAGCTTTCAGGTGTAGATGTCAGGTCTGAAGATTTGATTATGATAATATTTTGTGTGATTCTCTTCTGTTTGGTTTTGATAAAAACTATTATTGTGATGATGATGCATGGTTGCTATAGAGTGTCTTGTAGATACAGCTTCCCATCAGCTGTAAAAACATTACGTGAAAACATTGTACAAACATTACGTATTGTTAAAAATAATGAGTTTACCTTGCTTGTAGATATTTGAGACTGCTTTATTTGTTAAAAAGAACATGCATCTATTCAGAAAAGCATCTGAACATCGCTATAAAGTGATTACACAAGAATATAGACATGAATTATGCGTTCGACCATCAAAGACCGCCTTGATGCGCAAAAGCATACTTTGCATGGCCCCAAAAATATTTAATAAATTACCAAATGGAATTAAGAGCGTTTACGTCTATCGCGCGAAGTCAAGTTTAGGTAATTCAATGCATTTTTTACACACACAGAAGCGCGCGTGCCTGTGTGTATAGCGCTGGCGCGCTCTCGCGCGCTATAGTCAAACTAACCCACTATGATCCGTTCGAGTGCAATTGTTGTAGTAAAATTTAATTTGAATTTGAATTTGAACGTACACGGATTACTAAAGTACGAGTGCATAAAATAAGTATTCAATAATATATTGCAAGTATAGCTATAATTATGATTAATATTAAAGTCGTTTTTTAGTTATTCAAACATGAATTTGTTGATCTAAACTTTAGAAAGAAACCGAACTTCGTTAATTATTATTGATTTGTGACTGATTAATAAATATTTCTTATTCTATTCAAATAAATCACTTTATACGGATTTACTTACGTTTATTTTATATTATATTTTAACCTGACGCGATGTTCCTCTTAGTGACACCTCTTATGAGGGAAATACAATAGGTTGGCGTTAACTTTAAAAACAATTTATGTTCTTATTTACAAAAAAATAAGTAAAAGTTGTAATAAATAAAATTCGTATGTAAAAAAATTGGGTAGATATTGGTTGTCACTAAAAATATTGTCAGTCATCAAAAATAATAATAAAAAAATTTAATCATCAAAGTACCAAGATTTTTTAATCACACTATAAACGTCCGCTATCCTTCCAAGTACGACTAAGGTCAACTCGGGTCAGGCAGAGCGCCGAGCGACATGTCCTCTCTCTAGAAAGCCTCGCGGCGGTCTGATTTGAAATTGCTCGCGCGCAGTGATTTATAGTAGTTTTCAAATATTTATAGAAAAATAATCACTGTAAATTATTTGAAATTTTAAATTGGATGTTTTAAAGCATATGTTCTTCTATTATATTATGCTATTATTATATTAAATCAAGTAAGATATATCGGTGAAAAAATCATTTTAATTCCTTAATATTTTACATTGTTTGAACTTTAATTTCTTATATAAAGAAACCTAAATCAAAAAATTTTCTTCTCCAACTATATTCCTTAGGATCTTAGCAATAGGTAAAAAAAAATCTAATTAGGTTTGCCAGTGGTTTCCTATAATTAGAGCGTCGAAACTGACGCTAAAAGGGAAATTAAGAAAACCTCTGTTGAGTTATCTTGATACAATTTACCAATACTCTATTAATTGAAATATTTTTCTCCCCAACCATTGAGACAACGAAATTTCCTAAAGTTATTAGTAATTATCATTTTTGTAAAATAAAGGGTTGATGGTATTATATGGCTAATTATGTGAAAGAGTGTGAAGAGTGAGTACCTCTAAGGTAGATTTTTTGAGGAACGAATTATTTATTATTAAGATCCCATGTAAAATGTACCAAAAATTACACCAATAAATGAATTTGAAAATAATCATTTACTTATTGCCAGATTTTATTTTCGTTTAGGTCCGGTTTAAAATAAATAACGCCTCACCTTTGCACCTATCTGTTCCTTTCTTCTTTTCTGTATTTAGTGTGTACAGTCACGAGCAGTAACACTTTCAGTCACGAGCAGTAACACTTTCCTAAATTTAAAAGCAATTTTCGTGAGAAATAAAGATTGTTACTAGGATATCGGATCTACGAGTATTTCATAAAAATATGAGTTCCAAAATGCTATGTTCGCAACAACATGACATTTTAATCAGAACAGTAGGAGAAAATCACTTTTAAAAGTTGCTAAGTGTTTATATATATATCGGTGCTCGTGACACTGTACATAAACTGTTAAATTAAATTAAATAACGATATTAATTCTGCTTACCAAATAATGTGGCAGAGTAAAAAATATGTCCATAACAAATTTTAAAAAGATCTAAGCCAGATTCATGCCATATTTTGTCGCATTTAACTCAAAGTCATTCAAGATCTAAAATTCTAAAGCTAGTCATACAAATATTAATAATAATTGCCGTATCTAATTCATGCTAAGTTCAGGATATATTCCTTGAGGAGGGCCCGGAGTGGCTGGCTGCCGGCTCTCTTATTAATGGCTACTAGTTTTGACCCCGACCTCGTTTTACAAAGTTTATGAAACTATCTACACATTTATTTGTATGATTATGGATTAGGGTCTATCTGGAGTATTTATTCATGTTTTTTTTCATGTTAATTAGTTTTTAGTTGTTATTGTACAGTTAAAGTTTTATGGTTTTCAGACAAAATAAAAACAAATGTTCATAAAAATCGAATATATAAAAAATATGTTTGTTCGTATTGTATAGGCATAGTACAAATTAACTTAAGCTAGCATAAAATAAACATGACTATTTTTTTTTCTAATATTCACATAAGTAAGTACCTACGTATTTATTTAATACTTCAAACAAGCAAATGCCAAGAGGCAGACTTAATGCAATGGACATTTTCTAAAAATCAACTTTTTGGTGATGCAAAGAACACCTTCTTTAACAAAATGACGATTTTTTAAATGTAAACTTACACATTATTTCATTAAATGAGTTTACCGTTTCCCTCGCCAGTCTATTGGTACAGCACTCGGAGTGAAGTAAAGTGCTCTTCGTAAACGCTCTCTTGGTGTCCGATTGCGTTTACAAAGACAGGCGCCGACAGAAAGCGTAAATGAAGACTGTACGGTTGAATGATACTTAGATTACTTTGCAATAAAATAATGTTTTACAATAATGTAAAAGTATAGCATATACATAATACTAGGAAAGGAAGACCAACATGAACATAAAATTAATTTAAAAAAGCGATAAAAACTGCAGTAAAGCAAAGCGAGTTTAAAAACCGGGAAACGGTTATTTTCAGCTATCTGTAACTTTTAAGTTCTATATTTCGATGCAGCGAGAAGCTCGTGGCTAACTAATAACATCCGCTCGGGTCGATCGTCAGGTACAGCCACGCTTGCCTAGGTTGGTCCGTGGATGGGTGACCACCTATTAGATAGCGAATTTCCTCCGTGCCTCGGAAAGCACGTTAAGCGGTTGGTACAGGCTGTCATTTGTAGATCATTGACAGTCGTGACAGGTAGTCAGTGGCCCGAAAGTCTGGCAACCGGGTATCGTATTACCCAGTACTAACTGGTTTTTGGAGGCCAGATAGGCAGACACTCCATTTAAAATAAATACTGGTATTCAGCTGCATCCGATTAGACTGGGAACCGACCCAACAAGCTTTGGGCTAGAGGAAACGGACATTTTCAAATAAACCCTTATATCAAGACAACATCAAAATTCCCTGCGATACCTCTAAATGAAACGTCCCCTAACTCCAACAGATAAGCCAGGAGATAACGCTAAACTCAAACAGCTGCGCAATGAACTAATAACTCGTGGGAAAAGACTTTAACTTGCATAGTCTATCTGTATTGGAAGATAAAGTTTCTCGTGATGAAGAAATATCCGTGGTCATTGCCTTCGATAGTCGTTTTGAGTATTAATAGGACGAGCTATAATACATTGTGTAAACGTACTTTTCTTATATCTTGTTATAGTTTTAAAAGACGATTGTGTACAATTTTCAAATTGAATGTAATCATAATTACCTTCCTGCCGTTGTTTCAAGTCACTTGACATCGGCGCAACACGTTTTTTATGTTTCTTTTATTCTCCCCTGTCAAGCGTCACGCTATTAAGCGTAACTTCTTCGTTCGAGTCGCATGCAAATATTATAGTAGAATTATGACTATGTTCATCTATAGTCTGGCTAGGCTGTTGTTTAACTAAAGAAACATGCTTTGACTATTATTCAAAAGAGGGTGTTTAAATGTCACACGACCTAACATTTTAACACCCTTTCAACAGGATTTCTACTTGCATAAACTTTAAGGCAGCTAAGTCAATTGAATACATTTTAATTGTTTGTCTATGTCACTGACAGACTGTCACTTGGTCTATGCCCCCAGGCAGGCATTCATTTTTGTTTTGGTTTGACACTAAATCAGCATTCTATGTCTTATTCATGCTCTTAGGTTCTCCAGCACAATAACACAGAAGCTTCGAAACAGACAGGTACTGCAGATCTGACAAACGGCTATAGACTTTTGTACAAAGTTTTTCTATTAAAAACTATCTGTTAATAAAAGTTAATAAACTGCTGATTGGTTTTTAGAATTAGTTATAATTTAGGTAGCCAGTGAGTTAATGTTCATAATCTTTGAAGAGGTAGTTTCAGACATTCAAAAATAAAATACAAAACTTGGATAGAAAATTGTGGTTGCGATATAAACTTCAATTTGGAATACACAAACAAAAAACTTTTTTGCAAAAAAAAACCGACTTCCAAAGAAAACACTAAAAAAGTGGAAAATAACTTTACTTTCGGAAGTCGGTGACTATTGTTTGTTTCATTGACTTTTTTGCCACCGACTTCCGAAAGTAAAGTTATTTTCCACTTTTTTAGTGTTTTCTTTGGAAGTCGGTTTTTTTTTGCAAAAAAGTTTTTATTTTACCCTTTTTAGTTATCGCATCACACACAAATCCTTGTCAAGTATCAATTTCGCAATTTCTTTTACTTGGATGACATATTGTTTCCAGCTATTTTGATTTCAAAACCAAACTACTGAACCGATTTCGATGAAATTTCTATGGGACCAATCGGGAAGTAGATCCATTCAGATAAAAGAAGAATTTTTCAAATCGGTTCATAAATGACGAAGATATGAGGTAACAAACACAAAAAAAAAAAAAAAACAAAAAAAAAAAAACATACAACCGAATTGAGAACCTCCTCCTTTTTTAGAAGTCGGTTAAAAAAGAGAACCAATTCATATTATGATAAAACAAAGATAGCATCGACAAAAGACTGCCTCATTGAACAGGCAGTACTGCTGCACATAAGGTTCTAGGTTCGATCCCAGTCCGGGAAAAGTGTTATTGGGATTATTCATCGGTTTTTTTTTAACCGACGGCAATAAGCCCGCCCTTATCACATTGCCTTCATCCTCTTCGCATATAACTTCTCTCTCTGTGTGTGTTTGACATGAACACATACAACCCCTTACTCACGGAATATGGTCGCCACCAACCATAGCATCGTAGTAGCGTTTACATTTCACCAGCGCAATATAACTAAACCTGGCATTGAGCCTGATGTAACGTGTAGGGCCTTGAAACTTGCGAATACTATAATTTGTAATGCAAATTGAGGTTGCAGAAAATAACGGAATCACACTAAAAATGGAAAATAGCTTTGACTTTTGTTTATTTCATTGGCTTTTTTAATACCGACTTCCGAAAGTAAAATTATTTTCCACTTTTTATTGTTTTTTTTTTGGAATTGGTTTTTTTTTGCAAAAAAGTTTTTATTATACCCTTTTTTGTTATGATATCTGACACAAATCCTTGTCAGATATCAATTTTACGTTGTAATAAGACAAATCGTTTCAAATATGCCTATAAAAATTTTAAGAGTTCCCTCGATTTCTCCAGGATCCCATCATCAGATCGTGACTTGATGACCATAAGACCACCAGGGGAAAATACCCCTTCAAACAGGCGTCTTCGAGTAATCTGAGGCTAATGGGAGCTTTTATAAAAAATAAAAGATTCCGACGAACTCAGAACCTCCTCCTTTTTTGAAGTCGGTTAAAAAAGAGCGTGAGAAAAAACATGGCAATGTACAGTGAAACTAAAATTAGAAGTAAACAAGCTACTTGCTTGCTTTAACTACTTGCTAACTAGTTTTAAACTGCGTTCTGAGTGCGAGAATGCGCCAAGTCTTTTTCATCATTCCTTTGAATGCGACTAAATAATTGAATGAGGCTTTTGAGTACATAACACAAGTGAAAATTGACAGAGTAGTAGAAAGATGAATATTTGCATGTAAACCAAACTCATTGTCCTACTGTAACTACGCCTTGCATTTCATCAATAAGAAACTAAGGTAAATCGTGTTTCAGGGCATGCCCGCTTGGAATACCATACTTTGTTAACAGCATTTAGACAACTGTAATCATGCTGATAACAGCAATAGATTATAATTTAAAAAATGACTTATTCATCACAGCAAAAAAAACACTGTGGTTAGTAATACCGAACACACCTTGCAACATTAGGTCCTCAATTTATAAGGAAAAATAAACAACCAAAAAAATATTAAATATTGCGTAACTCACAGTCACAATCATAAGGAAATTCATAATGTCATAAGGAAATGATACGTACTTATGTCAAAAAATTTGACGCAATGTACAATGCAATGTATAATTGAACTGTCAACATAAAATGTATTGCCATTGTAAGAGTGTCTCGTGTGACAATCAGAAGTGACACGCAAACGTCAATGAAGAATTCATTAGAAGTATTTAGATACGGAATCTTAAAGTAAAAACCGCTGATTTAGTGACCCTACAGAACACCATCTTCCCGCGTTCGCCATTTATTCTCATGCACCTGTTTTGTCTGAATCTCCCTTGCAGAGATTCCAAGAACGCCAAATATTTTTACGACCACTTATTAAATTGTGTTCATTTAAAACTTGCTTTGACAACAATGTTGAACATTTATGTTTGAACTGAAATTATTCATTATTAATCCAAAATTATTTACTTTAATTTTTGGTGGTAGGTAGGTGGTAGGTAGATGGTAGGTAGGTGGTAGGTAGGTGGTAGGTAGGAGGTAGGTAGGTGGTAGGTAAGGAAGGTAGGAAGGCATAAAGGAAGGCAGGCATTAAGGTTCAAATTAGAATAATAAAAGAGACAGCTTAAAGTTATAATTTTCTTGCCAATAAGTATCTGAATTCAACCTCTAGACGCCTTCTATTTATTACACTCAAAATATACTCAAAAATAAATCATACATCACACAGCCGATCTCTACAGTACTATGTATTGATTTCGAGTCTCCATATCCGTAATTAATAAATCCTAACTCACAGTCATGCTACACCAAACCACTCTAGACCCATGTGGTTGATTAAGGCCCACTCTTTATCACAGAATAGAGAACTGTGTCCCAGCATTGGAAACATGTTCTTAATTCTTCTCCTTTTTAATGACCTCTAAAAGTATATCTACTAGGTACCCACATATTTGTAGGTAAGCAACTTCTCTTTGACAAGCGTATCAACTGGAGTACGGTTTATTTCTCTCAAGACCTCATATAATATTTATATGTACTAATGAATTAACGAAGTAAATTTCACGAAGGAGATGTACCTACTTACTTAAAAGAGAAAATGCATTTTAATTATTTACTAAGACTGGAAATTAGTTATCAGAGCTGTATGCTCTAAAACTTAGAGTTTAAGTGCTAGAGCCATAACATGACACTCGTGAAATATTTTCACAGGTATACAAAATACATTTAAAACTTTAAATCAATTACACTTCGATCGAAAAAGCATCGAAGTATAATTGAAAAAAGCTAAAATCCTGAAAAAGAGTTAGCAGTGGGTAATAACCTAACGAAAACGAACTAGGTTATGGAGGGCAGTCAGGCAGGCAGATAGACAGTCGCTCCATGTAAAATACTGGAATTCAGCTGCATCCGGTTAGACTGGCAGCCGACCCCAACATAGTTGGGTAAAGGCTCGGCAGATGGTGTAACAATTACACCTTCTATAAGGAGGCTTAAAGATACAGAAATAATTTGAAAGCGAGAACAGACTTTACTCTGGACTTGAAACAGAATATTGCTTTATATAATCCTCCAATCTCATTAGAAACAGGGCAGCAGCTTATCCTTAGTCTTTTTAATCTAAACTCAAACACTAACCAGTTAATTCTAAATCCTTTGTACTCACGAATTAACACCCGACCCCTAAGTAAATCTGCTCAAAGCAAATATTAATCAAGATCCCACATTGCACTTTAATACTTCCGTAGGATTTAAGGTCTACGGCGTAGCAAGGCTGCTACGAGACCGCTACGACGTAGCCTGCGTAGCGAGGTTCTTATGATTTGTGTTAAAATAGGACCATTTATTTCGTGTAAAGGTTGTGTAGGCATGCTTCTATTCTGAGAATGTTTGAGTCACGTAATAGCATTGTTTTATTATAAGCAACATAATTATAATTTATATACATGTAAACTCAAACAACGTTTGACATGGCATTCAACGATTAACATTTTCATAAAATTAGTGTAAGATTTAATGTGTTTACCTTGTACTTTGAAATTTATTAATAGCTATTATTAAAAATATGAAATTATATTTATGATACCATCATAGACAGACTGCCACGTTGGTCCAGAGTTAGTCTGATCATGAGGTCCTGGGTTTGATTCCCGGATCGCGCAAAGTATTATTTGGTTTTTCATCAGGAATTTCTTAGAAGCAGCCAGGAGGTTGATGGCAATGGGCTCGCCCCCCATTACATGGGAAATGTGGCGAAATGTGGGTGATCTATTATATCTTATCATAGGGGTTTACAGGCGTGATGTGGTGATACTCTCACAAATAAAACAATGAAAAAACTCTTAACTACAGGCGGTTTTATAATTGCATAACAACTCTGAGACATTTTGCTCAAACGACTAAAAGTTGGTACGATTAATATTAGTATGAAAGTTGTCAGGAACAGCTGCGCTACTGATAATAATGATCAGGAGTTTCAGCATCCTTATCGGTGAGAGATAAGGGACAGGGACATTATTGATAACTGTTAGATGGGGGTCGGTGTGATGTCAATTTGATTTTGTGATTGTTAAGGTAGATTATTATCTTATCGGAAGGTTAACTGGAAGGCTTTTAACTGTAATTTTCGTTTATTACCGACTTGACCACGGTTTATGTCTAAGAAACACTGGAGTAGTCAGATAGGAAACGCACCTCATCTAGTTTTTGTAATATTTTCTCTTTTGGCGTGAAAATACCAAAAAACACGATCAACATATATGCTATACTAGTTGTTGCCTGCGACTTCGTTCGCGTGGAAATTTTGATGTGTAAGTATGAGAAAAAAAAGTATCCTATGTGCTATTCCAAACTATAATCTATCTCTGTGACAAATTTCATCCAGCTCCGTTCAGCCGTTCTGGCGTGATTGAGTAACAAACATCCACCCATCCAAACTTTCGTATTTATAATATTATTATAATTATAGATTTTTTTTATCAAACATATTATTTTTTAATCTAGACTTTAGTATTCGGGAATACTATAAGCTCGATTTCGGAAAGCATTCCACACAATAATTTGCATACAAAAATTAAAAAAAAAAAACGTTTTTTTGTTTTGTATAATTACCGTACATGCTTTCATATGAATTCAATAAAAAGCTGTTATTTTGAAATTAAAAACAGACACTTCAATTTTATTTATTTGTATAGATAATTTATATCCATCCCTACCTTGCCTCTATGTTTAGTTTTTTCCCGTATTTTATTTTTAATTATAAAAACTTTATGCCACTAACCTATACTCTTAACCTCCCAAAATCGCCTTTAACAGTAATACCAACAAATACCTCCCTACTCACCGCTATCGATAAGTATTGGTCCTAACTGCTTTTAAGCCATGACCGTTGCGCGACCCCTGTCAAGGAGCCAGGTTATTAATGTGGGCCGAGTTTGTGTTGCGATTATCGAATTGACATTATTTAGTCGAAGTAAATTGTGGTTTATGACCCCTTTGGGTCCTGGATGGATCGAGTTAAGAGATTCTTGGACTTGAAGTAGTCTGTTTTAGTTTTATGGTCAATTTGGGAAAAAGGTTGGTAGTCGATTTGAAAGAAAAGAAGATTTTTGAAGCAAATTGAAGTAAAGGAAGAAAAAATCTTAGGATACAAAAACAGGACACAATATTTTAAATCATTGGTAGATTTCGAGGGAGGCCTAGGTCTTGTTGGGGAGGCGTTGATCAATACAATATAACATTGCAGTTTTATTACATGCATATGTGTTTAATCATAGTGAGATGTGGACGTTTTGTTCCCTAAAGTATCGTACAGGACAGGTCTATAAGCATTTTACTACAGGTGAATTTTTATTTTATTTAAAGTTCGACATGTATTCAAAATAATTTAAAGGGTAGTACAAAACATGGTAAGTTTATTCTCCCTTTCTGAGAAAATCTCCAGAGAAATCCTGTTTAACGCTTTGTCCGAACACGAACGTACATTAAACTCAAGTCATGCATGTCATCCTCCATCCTTCCTCGCTGTTCACACTGGAAACTGTGTCAAACGCTTGCATAAAATCTGCATACAAAATATAACAAAACTTCACGTACAGTCCTTTCACAATTATTGTACCTCTGATAGCAGTCCAACAGGAACCTTATTGATACGAAAATAAAGGTCACTGTCATGTCATTTTGGCAGACTTGTTGGTGAAAGCAACCTAATAATAACCTTGTATAAAAAAAAAACTTGTGCAAAAGTTGGAGCTTTGAAACCAGTATCTCCCTAACTAAAAGGTTCCCAGGTATGGTTTAGAAGAAAAAAAATATCGCAACGCCGGGGAGTACAGGTGCTTTTTGGCTTCGTCAAAAGTATTTTTACATCCATTATTTATGGTAACAGTTGACATCGACAGTGATTTTATTTTGTATCATTAACCCTTTAACTGCAAGCTTCACGTATCGCATATAAAAAAAATCGTTACAATACAATATATACGTACAATCGTTGCGACTGCAAATTCGGAGAAAATAAATGTGTCGTTTAAAGTACTGCTACTCGCTGACTTGCAGAGCGACAAGACACACGCGTAAGAAACAAGTGAAGCATGCTCGTCCTATGATGCAAGTCGCGTCGCAAGTCATGTCGCAAGTCGCTTTGGGTCATGATAGGACGATTTTCGTAGCAAATGTTGCTTCTGACCTGCGGTTGACCGTACGTCAGTTTCGTTTGAGAATTTATCGAGGCTAACCGCAGCAGCCCGGTTTCAGAACAAACCGGAGGCTGGAAAAGGGTACCTACATGTACGCCGACGAGTTTTCAATTATTCATGACCTTAAAGTTCTTGTTGAAATAGAAGACAATATAGGTGGACCTTTTGGGAATGAACTGCGCATATGGGTTCAATACAATAGTTATAAACATGTTAGGTTATGTACTAATTATATTGAGGGCCTTGTTCTGTACAGTTCTTGCTGATTTTCATAATTTTGTAGGTGTAAATGAGTTTAAAATATGCCAGACTAGTATTTTTTTAATAATGTGGTAGAATTATAAAAAGATTTTTTAAATAATTTTCGTCGTACTAGTTATTGATCATGGCTTCAAAAACATGGAGGTCGACTAAGTATTATATTCAATTGAATTACTGAATTATAATTATGCTTTGCCGGTAACACATACAAACAATATTCGATTTTCTAAGCCAGGTCATTGTCTTCTACCTGTTCAGCTATCAAAGCATAAAAGACGACAGACCGATAGGATTACTTCCACATTTATAATACTTCGATGGATCACGGATAAAAAGTCTACTAATATTCAACTGCAAACAATTTATATTCTATCCTGAACTATTCCGTTAGATGATTTTATCAAGTTCAGTAACATTATTCAACTGTTCAGCGCCATCCACACTTACGTACCCGTGTTACCGGCATAAGTACACATGTATTATGTCTATACACAGTGTCTGTATGTATAATGTATATCCATTTCCGCATACGGAAGACGGATATTGCACGTCGATGTTGAACGCCACTGAAACGCTGTAATATTGAAGAGGCATTTATTTCAACCGTCTACATTTTCTCTTATTATAAAAGCTGTAAATACATCCTTCGTAAGTTTGTATGTAGAGGATGCTTACAACATTTACTTAATACTTTTAAATTATTACCATTGGCAACATTGTGGTACAATTTTTTTATTATAAGTTGGCAGCACTACCACTTTTCATTTCTATAAATGCACGTATTGTTCCTTGTAAAACTGCCAAAAACTACATAGAAACTGTAAGTTTATTCAAAACTTTTGTTTTACTTAAACAGGGGGTAATCTTCGATTAATAAAATTCTTTTACCAACTGGAAACTACGTTATGCCCGAGTATCATAGACTATATTTAAAACGCTACTACAGAAGAATTTCTGACCATACCGGAAACGAAGCCACGAGCAAAAGCTAATGTCTTTAAATATAGCTGCCATTCCTGACATCTTCGAACTGATGGGGCTAAAACACATATTAATATACAATTTCTGTACATGGCGCCTGAGAGCAGTTACTCGAGGACTTGTCAAAATGTGAACGTCGTTGTTTGACGATCACAAATTATTCATGCATTCTTAAGGATACAGTTGGTCGAGTGGTTGTAAGCGCGAATGCTGAGCACGAAGTCCTGGATTCAATTCCAAGGTCGTGCATAGTGTTATGGGGTTTTTCCATCAGGAATTACTCAGTAGTAGCCACGGATTCTGGACTTGTGCCCGGTTGATGAAAATATAACTGGCGAATTGTTGGTGTACTATTAGGTACAGCTTTGCCTAACCCTTCGGAGATTACAGGCGGGGTGACAGGGGGTTATGTATGAAAGCAGCAGTGTATGAGAAATGACACATGCGTATTTTGATATAAATACATGAAATGAAAGATTTTTAAATAGATGCATTAAAAAAGTCACTTAAGGGACCTTTTAAACCAACTCCCAAACAAATAAATATTTGCTTCCATTGAAGTACTCAATGTTTTCTAAGTAAACCGTATTTATACAGTATTAACTAAACTATGAATATTGAGCACTATTTTTAACTAAAATAATATTTTTATGTATGAAAGATATTCACATCCAAATGGATATTTACTTTTGTCATCTCATTTTAGTAAAACTTCGCGATTGCTAATGGACTATAAAATAGTTTAAATTTTTCAGTTTTGAAATATTTTTGGAACCATTTGTAAATATTAAAGTGGGTATGTAAATTGCGTTTTTGATTCTAAATTCACAAAAAAATATTTTTCTAAGTATTTTGTATTAAGTGTTCAAATGTTTATCTACAAAGTTGGAATTATATCAAACAACAAAAATCATCGTTCTAAAATCAAACTTTTGGAAATAAACAATGGAATTCAAAGCCTTTCATCCCCAAATCGCTTGAAGCCAAATCCTTTATTCATTTGTTTTTGTTTCCAATTGTACCAGCTTGTTTGTAGCGGCCGAACCTGGGCCGGCAATTACACGCAAAATAAGAAAACAGAACATGAAACTTCATAAACAAATGAAGGGAACGCGCTCACTACGGCCAAGTCTGTTATTTACATTGTGAGACCAAATAAAACCATTGTGCCAAAAGTTTGTATGATTCTCCTAAGTCCTTTGATATTGGACTTTAACATACTCGTGCGAATGAAGCAAGCTCGTTGAGCCACTAGACTAGACTGTCTCGTGTGTCAAGTAGTCGCAAGGGCATCTGCTGAGCAAGAGGTCCTGGATTCGATTCCCGGGTCGGTAAAAGTGTTATTGAATTTTACCATCAGTAATTTCTCAATATCAGCCACGGAGTATGGATTTGTGCCCGCTTACTATAAGGTACACCTCTCCTACATTTCGCCAGTTATGTTTAAGTCTCATGTAATAGGGGGCGAGCCTATAGCCATCAACCGGGCACAAATCTAGACTCCGTGATTGCTACTGAGAAATTCTTGATAGAAAAACCCAGTAACACTTTGCCCGACCCGAGAATAAAGAATTAAAGACCTCATGCTCAGCAGCCGCGCTTGTGATCACTAGACTTTTTAAACGTGTAATATAAGAAGTGCGTGTAATTAAGACTTCATCCCGTAAGACCATAACCACTCAACCATTTTCCACGTGCTTGGAAAGTAAGAACAGTTAAAAGTTTTAATGAGTTCCTCTTAAACTGTTTATACTTGGTCGAGATAAAAGAAAAGTCGTCCGTTCGTTGCTCGCTTTTCTCATTTCGGTGAAAGCTCGGGATTAAGGGAGTTAGAGTAGTATTCTTCAGGTTTTCGGGAAAGCGTGCAACTGTTGCTTTTGGTGCAACTAGATATAAATACGCGGAGAGTGAATTATAAAAGATGATCATATATTTTTCGAAAGATACATGTTGCTAAAGTTACACTGTCACTTACGAGATATGTTGTATGTGATGTGTATTGTGAGCTCCCGACATGGAGCTTGCAACAGCGTCAAAATATCGGGAGCTCACAATAATTAATAATCACGGAAGATAACCCTACGTAACAGTGTAAGTTTAGTTATGAACTGTAAAAGCTTAAAACAGTACATGTTGCTTATGTAATTCCCATACTTTTAGTTGTTAAAATAGTATGGTATTTAGATTCAAATCAACTTTATTTTGTGTGTACTCTAGTGATTTAAACCTCTCTGGTTATTTTTTGATTGCCTGGAAGGGAAATAAAGACTAACTTCGTAAATTTAATGAGAAAAAGTTTAGAAGACAGGGCTAGGGGTCCAGTGTGTGACTTATGTAAAGATAATTTCATAAACGAAATAATTAACCAAATTAATTATCTTTATTTAAATCTAAACCCACACACACACGACCCAGGTACCATAGTACACACACTAGTAAAACTGAATTTATAAAGCTTTTATAGTTTTTGAATAGCGACATGAGACATGTCAACACCGCGTCAACATAAGCTCAGTTATTTTATAGAACAAAGTCTGCTAAATGCGTTCTTGCCCAACCCATTACATTTCCACGAATGCTGTTCCCGTCTCACCAATGTATTCTTCCAATATTTGACATAGATCGACCAAAATTTCCCTAAAGGTAACCAACTCTATCCATCAAAAGTTGCCCTGGGGTATCACTAACTCTTTCTATGATATTTTACCCTGGGGTCTAAACAACTTTTATCACCAATATAAGCCCTAGGATATGACCAACTCTTTCCACCAATGTTTGTCCTGGGTTCAAACAACTCTTCATACCAATATTTGCTCCGGGGTCTACCGTCTAACCAATTGTTTTCAGTATTTTCATTAGTTAATCCACACTTTCATATCAGACGTGTGCACAAAGCTACCAAATCTAGAGCTTTCACAAACTTTAAATTAAGTCTGAACTTTACTACTTAAGCCAGGATTAAAGTCCAAGTAATTTTCACACACGTTCTTTTATTCCTTTTGTCAACTCTTTAAACAATGCTAAATACTATTATACAAGGTGAATTTTTGCAACCTCGTCAAAATTCAGGAGGTTGTCATAGACGCCGTAAATAATCAATATAAATTACGGTACCTGGTCAATATTAATAAACGCTGCTTTTTTTTGTATTACATTGACACTATTTCAGAATGAAGCCCTTTTCAAAAGAGGAGAATCACCCGTTTTTCGAATAAACCTCTGCGTTTGTTTGTGTGTGTGATAGCGCGGTTATTATAGGGCTAGTATTAGATCCACTGCGAGGATCGACCGGAGGACACTGCCCTGCTTGCGGCAGCGGCGACCTCTCGCGTCCGGCCCTGGTTCGAGCCATGGTCCGGAGCGAGACGGAATGGGAAGCCGTCACCTCCTTTTGCGAAGCAGTCATGCTAGCAAAGGAGGAAGCGGAACGTGAGAGAGAGCGTTCCGCCGCCGCGCGAGACGCACCGGGCGTCGGGGGCCACGTGGTGGCCCCCGGCCACCGTAGACGCGGGCCTGTGGACGGTGAGCTAAGGGCTAGCTCGCCGTCCTTCCGTCTTAGGACGACAGGCCGTGTCGACGGCGCGTTCGTGTTCCACGCGCGCCTCAAAGAGATGTCAGCATAGGGAAGGGGCCCGCAAGGGCCGATGCCTGCCGGGTGCTGCGGGTTGTTCGAAAGAGATACCGCGGCCCCGGAACACAAAGGGCGATGAAGGAACATGGGTGGGTTTTAGTCAGTAAAAGTCTGACACTCCCTCCCGCTCAGCCCAGAGCGGGAGAAGTCATTTGATGATTTCCCATCCGGAAAAAAAAAAGGGCTAGTATTAGACGGGACGCGTTTTAATACGGGTTGTGTACACTTATCGATTTCCGATATTAAGAAAAAAATATAAAAAATTACCTACCCATTTTATTATTGATTTGGGTCGAGAATCATTAGCATAGTTACCTTCTTGAATTTGACGAGGATGCAAAGCAACCCCTTGTATAAGTATATATATTTTTGAAAACAAGTAGTATTTTTCTTTGTATCCTATCACAATTTTGTCCAATTTAACCCAAAGGTTGACTGGTAGAGAATGCCTTGTGGCATTAAGTCCACCTATGTACCACTGTTGTACATGAAGTTTAAATAAATAAATAATAATGACGCATTTTAATGAAAACTGCCAAAATCAACGAAATGGTTAGTGATTTTCCTTCATCGCATTTTATTTTATTAGCAGACGTCGGCTTCTGAGCATTGTTTTCAGAAACGAAATGAATGCTCCACTTAAATCCCAAATTCTAAGTTCAAGCATAAATCTATCAAAACCAGTGACATAGAAATGACTCCCAACGGTTTTAAAAAACAATAACGTAGATAAGTGATTGAGGTCTCCTCGTGGACCTAATTACGTGAACCGCTCAAACCATTTTTCGAAGCATCGAAAATCGTTCAAAGCAATGAAGGGCACCCAATTATTATAAGTGATAGCTATTGACCAAAATTGCTCCTAATAGCCAATCCAAAGTAAATAGCCGACCCCAATATAGCAGAATGGTGCTAATTCCGGGAATGTATTCCAGATATAGCAGTTATGTGTGCCTCTGGGACCTTATAAATAAAGTGCTTTGCCATCTGCACCTAATAAAATCCTTAATTCACTGATAGACCAATTGTGACTGTTCCTAAATTACCCTAGGCTGATAAAATTTTCGTTTTTCCTAATTCATGGAATATTAGTATGAAAGTCGGTTTCCCCGAGGGGGAAAGGGACACGCCCTGCCATCCGCGCGCCCCTGTGAGATTCGTCCCAAACTGGATGTCTCTCCACCGGTATAAGAAATGAATCCCTTAACATGTAGAAGTCCAATGCCTCGTATCATCATAAGAGCGAGGAAAGGATTGAAAGATATAGTAAATCAGACTAGGGAATTCATAGTTATTGAAATATATTGAAAGTGGTTTCAAAAGTGTAAAACATAACTGGGGAAGCCAAGTATATTTATATTGCAACCAATATAGTTCTCGTAAGTAACCCTTACGCTAACGTAATAGGTAATAGGTCAATCGTGACTCACACGATACCTTGCATCTACACCTGGAGCACTCAAAGCTACACTTCCATAAGTGACGTAAGCGGCTTTTCAGCGGCAATGCGTCGACATCATGCTCCTAGTGAACACTGTCCCTAGCAGCTCTTTCGAACTGGTGTACGTGACAAGGCGGCTTTTCAGCGGCAGAAAGTCAATCATCATGCTAATCAATAGACATGGTCCCTAACAGTCCTTAGACTGGTTATAAAATAGATGTGGTATCAAACCATTCCAATCCCTCCCCATGGAAAGTGCACTTTTCGTACAACTATCGTATATGCAAGACATGTGTTCATGTCAGCCTGACCGAATCATTTGTGTAAGATACAGCATAGATTATTCTAGAATCGCTATATGGTTGGTCATAATAAGGTTGAGAATCAAAACTCAAAAGCAATGGCTGGATTGTTAGTTAGAGCTAATGAATACATAATTCAAGAATTACCAGATATTAGAGTTGATAATGAGAACTCAAGAATCATTTTTCAATAGAGTTGGAGATCAACTCTATTGAAACCCTATAGACAGCCCCAAAAGCGCCCACCCTTCACCACTTCCTAGTGTTGGAGCTGGGGAGAAGAAGTGGCGCAATAAACTCCCCAGCAACACGTTTCTGTCTGATTAGTTTTAAGAACTTTGATAAAACCATCAGCCTAGGATAATTATTGTAATAAAGGACTCACCCAGCCGCTCACCAACAAACACACACACATACTAGATTTGTCTAAACAAGGCTTTTAACCCAACTATATTTAACTTATTCAATCACTATCGCACTATTGCGATAACCCACTTGGACATAGGCCTCGCTATCTGCCGAGTCACCTAACTTAACTTCATTATCTTATTTCGTCCGGACCCTATAGCGGTGTAAGACCGACTGCCTCGAGTCTCCTTCTTTCCTTTCAAACACTCTAAAAATACCACGCCTGCCTAACGCCCGTTTTTGCCATTGTTTTAAAGGTTCTCTTCGGTTCAGCCTCTAAACGTGGCTCCCAGATGTGCACTCGTATTGAGGAATGCACTTACAAACCGAATATTTTTTATCGTTTCTTAGGAATTTGTGGAAATATTAGTTTTGACCTGTCAGCCCGGCATTCATCCCTAACTCGCTTCCCATTAAATAGAGAATTTATGCGCTTACGAGTGGCTAATATTATTTTACAATTCTAAGAAGGGACGGAACGTTTTGTTATTAATTACAGTAACTTGTCAGGCTGTCAAGCCATAAAATAAAGGTTTAATGTGCTTGTAAGTGTCCCGATACCGTGTGATGATGTTGAAATAAATATGGACTAAGATATTCGCTTAATAATTAGGAATACATGACAGGTAGTCACACAATCTTCTATACCAAGCGTTTTAGGCAGTGCGCCTCAGATGCTTGGTCTAGAAGATCGAAAATTAGATATTTAAAATCTCATATAACGAATGTGAGCTCTAAAGATGGATTTTTTAAATTCATCCTCTAAAGGGGGTAAAATAGGGGATGCGAGGTAGAATAAAAGCTCGCTTTTATTGCCGACTATCTGTTACCCGCGACTTTCGTCCGCGTGAAATTATAATAAAAATATTATATTACTTCCCCACTTGAATCGGATTTTGTTAACAATTTCAAGGGTTTTATTTATTTTTTGCACGAAAATCTAATTCTTTTTCTAAAATAAAAGTAGCCTAAGTAACTACCTATAACATCAGCCAGTAAAAGTCCCATAGAAATCGGTCTAGCCATTTTGGAGATTAGCCGGAACAAACAGACAGACAGACTAACAAAAAATTTTTTTTTTACGCGTTTCCCTGTCACTCGAAAATATACTCAAATATCTTTGCAACTAAGCATGTGGAATCTCTACAGAATTTTATTTTCCTTAACATTACGTAAACATAGAACGTAAACTTATTACTTGAATATTTACAAATAAAAAATACCTTAAACGGTTGAAAAGATAACATACGTGCGACACTCAGAAAGTTTTGCGACACTAAAAAAAATTGTTCAACAGGTACATATATTTTTATTAAATCTTTTCAAAGTACTCTCCACCAGCCTCTATACAAAGATTCATGCGTCTGAACCAGTTTTCAAAACACTTTTTCCAGTCCGCCGCAGACACCTCGTTTACAGCCTGCTCGAACGCAGCCAGCGCATCTTCCGGCGACGAAAATTGTATCCCCTTGAGCTGATTTTTTATTTTTGGAAATAAAAAGAAGTCACACGGTGCTAGATCAGGGCTGTAAGGAGGGTGACCCAGGAGTTTGACTGGTGTACTGTCCAGGAAGTCCCTCGTTTTGAGCGCGGTGTGTGCAGGCGCATTGTCGTGGTGGAGCAGTAGTCCGCGGAGCCCTGTGTTTGGTCGCTTGTTGCTCACAACAGAAAAAACTTCTGGTAAACATTTGGTAGTATACCATTCGGCGTTGATGCTTCTTTGATCTCGTAAGGGAATTGAGGCCAAGTTGCCAGTCAAATTAAAAAAGCTGGCGATCAAAATCTTCCCCCCGCTTCGAGATCGCTTCACTTTGGTAGGCGTTGGTTCATTTTGAAACACCCAAACTGTCGACTGGCGCTTGGTTTCTGGATCGTATTGATAAATCCAGGACTCATCACCTGTTACGATGTCGTAAACACGCCGAGACGAGCCTGCTTCAAACTTGTTCAGCATATCACGGCACCATTCCACCCGGGCCTGCTTCTGAGCGTCGGTGAGGTAGTGCGGCACCCAGCGCGATACTATCCTCCTCACGCGAAGATGCCCGTGTAGAATCTCGTGAACGCTTCCCGATCCAATCTTTAATATGTGCTGAATCTCCTGATATGTAATTCGCCTATTATCTTGGATTAAATTTTTCACTGCTAGCACGTTTTCTTTCGTAATAGCCGTCAAAGGGCGACCGCTTCTTTCTTCATCCCCCAAGGTTGGTCGACCGCGCCTAAATTCGTTATACCAACGATACACGGTTGCCTTGGAGGGGCCTTCATCCATAAATGCCATTTGAAGTCTATCGAACGATTCATCCGGTTTCAGGCGACACTTGAAATCGTAAAAAATCATAGCTCTAAAATGTTCCCGGCGCAGATCCATTTTTCAGTAAGACACGATACTTTGAATTGGCTCGCAAAAAATGTGGAGGGAAATTTTGAAAATGGAACACACGTATTTTTACTGACAAGTAATCATATTTTCGAAAAAGATTCTAACTGGCCAGTCTCCCATATATAAAAACTATTTATCGCAATACTTTCTGAGTGGCCTGGTACACACCATATCGATCGAATTCACGTACAAACATTCTCTTTTTCCCCTTTCAGTTGTCCAATAGTTCTATCCTAGTGAATTTGTTCAAACTCTGGTACAACCCAGTTCGAACAACGAACTCTTCACAATGACTTCTTGACTCACAACGACATTGGCACCCTCGCGTATGAATTAGACTATCCACAAATCACACTTATGTTCAAACGATGAATGCTTTTCTGCAACAGTGTTAAGGTGCTTCTAAACGGGCAATTTTTTACTACAATGTATAACTACAATACAGCTGTTGCTGGCAATATTGCCAGTGATTACAGCCAATAACAACAATATATAATTTATTAATATTTATATTATAAAAATATTATAATTTTTTGTATGCATTATACAACAATATTTTTAACGTGGTTCGGCCATATAGCTACACTTTTGTATGGCCAATGCATTTTATATGTTGCTGGCAGGTTGCAAGACGATCGAATGGGAATCGAAAATACGGCGATATTGCCTGGCTAGTTCTATTATTGTTTCGTTAAGTGGCATAGGTGCATCCCTTTCTAAATTGGCATGAAGGTTGTCGTTAAGAATTTGAAGCTATGGTCTGTCGTGTCTTTCCCTGCGACGCAGATGATTTCTGCCATTACATGCCATTTACAGCCACTGTTGCCGGATTTTGTAGCCCGTATAAGACAAACATAATGAGCCATACAAGTTTAGAAACATTGCCGGGATATTATATACGTATGTAAATTTTTACTATGTGTATGTAGTGTATGTGTGTTTGTAGTGTATTGTTTTCGTGAGGGCCCGTTTAGAAGCCTCTAGCTTCTTTACCTTTGTGCAGCTTGTATTATCTATACTCAAAGACAGTACAGACAATTGCCAGTCGGAATTCTCGTAACGACGTTGTAGAAAAATTCCGCCTGTGGTTAAGAGCTCTCAATTTGTGGGTCTACTCATGTTTTTTGTACATGATTGAAGTTCTATGTCAGCGCTTTAAGACATAATAAACCAGTACACTTACTGGCACTTACTGTTAATTGTGTGAGCATTTATTACTTAGGCAAATAACTGATGTCTTCACAACTTGCTAAGTCTTATTATAAACTTCTTGCCTGTTGAATTTATACACAAGCAATGTGAGAACAGGTCATGAGGTGGTAAAAATATGACACAGTCAGTAAATTTGACTGAGACTGGAGGACTGTTGAGGAAGGATAGGGTCTTCTTCTTCTTTCGTGTGGTTAAAACCGAACCTGGTGTCAGAGTTTTTATGCCGCCCATGGGCCTCTGACTTGACTTTACATGCCGTCGAGAAATTTCTCTCAGGCATGCAGGTTTGGTTTCCTCACGATGTTTTCCTTCAAAGAAGCAAGTGATAATTTTTACAGTACGAACATGAATCCGAAAAATCCGGGGTGCATGTCTTGGGTTGAGTAAGTGTTAGTGGTAGGGTCGGGTGTAAAAGCTATGTGCGTATGTCACTGTTATGTTTGCATCCAACCCACAGTGATTCTGGAGTCTTTAATCAACTAGTCTCAGATTATAACGTACTAGCGCTACTGTATCGAACCGAATATAGCCGATGTATATGATTTGGAATTAAAAGTGCTGTTATTGCAAACAAAGCCCAACCCAATCATTAAAATTATCTACCCTGCACACTTGCTATCTCAATATTAAAGTGCATTTTATTTTGTCAACACAGCATACCATACGACATGCCCGATGTTAGAGCCAAAACAAGAATTTAATATTCCTAACCCCACGGTACGAATCCTTGAATCGCCACGCAAATATTCATCAACCTTCCAAACATTTGACCCAATATTGGAACAACACAACACACACATTTATTGTTTAATCCAGGAGGATTGGAATCCAATCTGGAGGTTCTTAACAAAGAAGCACTCATCCACAATAGTCTCTATGCATACAATACTGAGATCGATTTGGACCAGAGTTCCGGAAGGTTTGGTAAGCCTGTAATTTGCATAGAACCGTGTTGTAATACGGTTTTTCAATGATACGTAGTGCTTACAAGAACGAAGAGCTCGTCACTAAATATTAACAGCCGCTCGGGTCGATCTTCAGGTTAAGCCACGCTTGCCTGGGTTGGACCGTGGATGAGTGACCACCCATTACATACCGAGTTTCCTCCATGTCTCGGAAAGCACGATAAGCCGTTGGTCCCAGCTGTCAATTGTAGATTTAGTCGTTACAGACAGTCAGTGTCCCGCAAGTCTGACAATCAGACTTACCAAGGGGTATCGTATTACTCAGTACTAACTGGGTTGTGGAGGTCAGATAGGCAGTCGCTCCATGTAAAATACAGGTATTCAGTTGCATCCGGTTAGACTGGAAGTCGACCCCAAAATAGTTGGGAAAAGGCTAGGCAGATGATGATGGGGTCATGGAAGTATATAAAGTAAAGTTATAAAATTATAAACTTACCTTAAAAAACCTTTGGTCCCCAATATCTCCGTAACTAGAAGGTTAACAGGTATGAGCCAGTGCAAAAAAAAAAATTATAAAGACGGGGAAAATAAGTGTCTTTCGGCTTTGTTAAGATCATTTTAACACCCATTATAATAAAGGAGCTGATACTATTACATAAGCATAACTTTAATCTATAGAGACTTGATCATATTCATACGTGGGAGATATCCTCTACCTACGAAACACGATACATCCATAGATTAAAGGTCTAAGAGTGAACAATAAAGAGCATAGAATAATTAATTAGGAGCACTCAGAAAGATTCCACTAATCTTCTTGACATTATAAGTTATCTTGGTTTACCCATTTCAATAAACCCAGTGGTTAATCTCCATCAATTTCTGACAAAAAGCATTAACTTTAAATACGAAAGCTTGAGCAGAATAAAAACAATGAAAATACTTTTTCCTTTCACAATAACTTTACTCGCAAATGAAATCGGATAAACTGAAACGGAATTGAATTTCAAACTAACTAAATCTTTCTGAAAAACAAAAGTAAATAAAATGAGCAACAGGTATTCTTTTTCCCCAAACAAAATAAAGAAAATGAGACACTGTTACTGTTAAATTGTGCTCCCCACATTTTTATTATTATTTCATCTTCACGAAGAACAACTTATACCTAATATTTTTCGAAGGGATCCTTGTTATTTCAGTTCTAAGATTTATTTGTCTACGGGAATAAACGTTCACCTTTCACAGACAATATCATAAAAACAATATTTTATTAATCCATCCTCCTTTTTGTTACTTCTTGATGTTGCCATACAAAAAAAAAAACACTGAACAAGGAGTTTTTGCAGCGGCCAGACATTTATTCCCTTCGGAAAAATATTGCATAAATTCATCATATCGCCGTTTTTGCAAACGTGTATACCATACCGTAAATTATTTAAATAAAATAAAAAAAGAAACAGGCAACCCTTTTAAGCCCTTTAAAATATCGTAACCCAACGAAAATAAATGTGAAAACCTTATGAATGGTAGCATCTAGACCAACGGTTTTTATGTCTGGCTTTGACAATAAATTTCTAACAAGGGACTGAGGGTTTAAATTCATATATTTTTAGTATCTCGAATTTGAGCTGCCTCTGATTTAATTTCATTAAGGGCGGGTCATGAAGGGAGAACGGCACATGTGAACTCTAAGGACATAACATCAATATCGAGCAAAACATTTTCAATATTTTATGAGCACACTCGGTGACAGATTTTTTTCTTTAAAACCTTTTAAGTGAATTGTTAATCGTATTATAGAGGTATTATGTTTTCGGAGATAATCCCTGAGGTTTATTCACCGGTGAATTCGTTTAAACACGAATAAAATCACTAGCTTAAGCGTATTTACATTATCTAACATGTCACACTGAAGTATTTATCAGAAACGTAGACTATAATAGACCATAAAACCCATGTTATTCCACCTATGGCATAAAACATCGCTTGAAGCGCTTCGCTATACATTTTCAGCGGTATTTCCCACGATTTATAGGCAGGGGCTGTAAAGTCGGTACACAAATAATAATATATAGCCGTGTAGCAAATAAGGGCGTTTGGTTTTATGATAGCAAGCAAATTACAACAGTCGATCGTGGTGCACGGAAAACGGTAATCAAACCAGCGCCGCTCGGTCCTAGAGCCCGTGGTGTGAGATGTAGGAGACAGCGGGCTTAAAAAATATATCTTTCGTTTAAAATCAGTGTACTTGTAAAATAATGTAACCAAGAGTAAGTATGGCACATAAATTTGTGGAAAAAGTTCGACGTTGTAGAGATAAGATCTAAGATCTCTATCACTCATTTCTCGCTAATAGGCTTCCAGGCCGAATTTCAGGGGGTGCAAAGTCAGAAGTCCTCCACGTGTGCCGAGCGGCTGCTGGTCCCTCCCGATACGTCTGGAGGGATGAGCAGCTGCTCGGCCGGTGCACCCTGGGCGTGGCAGTAATCATCCCCCGGGGATGAGAGGAAATTGGAATTTCCATTTCCTCTCATCCCTCGGGGAGTGTTACTGCCGCGGCCAATTATTCTGACATGGGTGGGGTCGTTGGACCAAAAGTGCGTTCCCCTGCGTGACCCTCTGTAAAGCAGAGGGCATAGCAGGGGAGTAAGGACGGGCTCGGTGTGCACTTACCCTGCCTCCGAGCAGACAGGGAAGGATACGTCCTTCCCTGTCACCGTCGATCTCGTAATCCCATCGTCGAAGTGTCGTGGATCATGTCTCGCGGCTTTGATAGGGACCGAGGGTCTTGGCTTAACCGCCCGGACCGCGAGGTAGAAAACCTCTATAAAAAATCACCCCAAACCTCCAAGCGGCGGCGCACCGTGAGGGAGGTTGTTAACTTGACTAATGGGTAGCTAAATTAGTCGTTAGTGCGAACCACTTATTTTGAGACGTTAAAAAGTATTTACTCGTGGGAACAATTATGGAAAGACAAAGAAAAAAAACAAATGAAGAGGTGGGGAGTGATGCGGGGTCGGAGTCCGACGCCGCATCCAGCGATAGGTGCGCGGGAAGCTCAGGGAGCTCCCGCCTCGAGAGGGCCGGGACTGCTGCGGAGAACAGCAAGTTCTTCCGCAAGCGGTCCAGGCAGGAGGGCGACCTAGAGTCGACTTCCGGAGAGGAGTTGGCCTCGGCCCGTAAGATCTCCACCAGCAGACGCGGTGGGATCCAAGGCAAGAGGGGGGGGCTCACTGCCTCCGAGAGGTCGGCAAAGGTGGCCGAGGAGGGGCGCCACCCGGGCTTTACTGCTCCCGGGTCTGGCGAAGAGGCGGGTGCGCCTGGCGGCTCCGAGGCGGAGCGTAAGGCCAGGTTCGCAAAGGAGGTGGAAGCCGCAATCCGGGGCGTGGCCGCGAAGGTAAAGCCTTCCACAAAACACAAGGCCATCCCCGCGGCTTCCGCTTCCATTTTGGCGGCTGCGGAGGCCCACTATGTGGGGCCTCCGTCTGATGAGGTGGCCAAGCTGCGGGCGGAGGTGTCCCGCCTGGCGACCTGCATGGAGCTTCTCCAACAGGAGAACGCTAAGCTCCGTGCAGACCTGGCCAGCCTACGGGTGGCTGGCTCCAGTGTGGCTCCTCCAAGGGGGGGACCACAGCAGCGGCAGCAGCAAAGCCAGCCCGTGCCTGTGGAGAACCAGGTTTTGAACCTGGTTCGGCAGGAGCTGGCTGCCTTCCAGACGCGGTTTTCCGTTCTGGAGGGTATTGTCCTGCGTCCCCCCTTGACCGCGAACAAGGCGGCCGCGCCGAAAGCGGCCTCGTACGCGGCTGCTGCGGCTGCCGCCCCCGCGACCAGTCAGCCCTCTTGCAGGGCTGCGTTGCCCCCCGCTGATAAGTCGGCTCCGGCGAAACCGGTGTCGGCTAAGAAGGCGGCGGGCAAGAAGAAGAAGGGCAAGGCGGCTGCACAGGCGGCAATTGTGTCAGCGCCAGCGGCGGGTGGGCCAGCGCCTGCGGCACGTCCGCCTCCGCCACTGCCTCCCCAGCCCACTACACCTTCTGCGGCTGATGCCGGATGGCAGGTGGTTGGGGAGAAACAGAAGGGGCGGAAGGCGGCCAAAAAGGCCCGCAATGAGGAGCGGCAGCGCCAGCACCGGGCGCGAAAGGTTGCGGCTAGGCTCCGCGCCCCTAAAACCGCGGCTGTGGTGATCACGCTACAGCCAGATGCGGAAAAGAGGGGCGTGTCCTACCGCGACCTGCTGGCGAAAGCCAAGGAGACGGTGAACCTCGGTGAGCTCGGAATCACCGGGGGCCTCCGGCTTAAAGTTACTGCGACAGCGGCTCGTCCGCAGACGCTCTGGCGGAAAAGCTCAGAGCGTCCCTGAACGCGGACGAGGCCCGAGTTTCCAGGCCTGTCAGATGCGCAGACCTGCGCATCTTGGGTCTGGACGACTCGGTGACCGAGGAGGAGGTGGTGGCCGCCGTCGCCAGGTCCGGAGGGTGTCCTGCTGAGCAGGTCAGGGCAGGCGCCATACGTTCGGACCTGTCGGGCATGCGTACCGTTACGGTAAGCTGCCCCGTGACGGCGGCGAAAACTATTGTGGAGGGCCGAAGGCTACTGGTGGGCTGGGTTTCAGCGCAGGTAAAGCTGCTGGAACCCAGACCTCTGAGGTGCTATCGCTGCCACGTGGGGCACCACGTGTCAGTAAGGTGCGCCTCGGAGGTGGACCGCAGTGGCCTCTGCTTCCGATGCAGTCAGCCCGGTCACACATCGGCGGCTTGCTTTGCCACGCCGCACTGTGCTGCATGTGCGGCTGCTGGCAAGCCGGCCGATCACCGGGCTGGGAGCAAGGCCTGCGCTCCACCCACAAGAGATAAGAGCAGGCCCTCCGCCGCCTCCGCCACCGTCTCCGCCGCCGCTGCCGCGGCTGCCCCCTCTGCCGCTGTCGCCGCCACTGCCGCCGCTGCGACAATTGCGCCCTCGCAGGGGGCCCGGGAGGAGGAGGGTATGGAGTGCCAATAACGGCCCCATTACGCCTCCTCCAGGCGAACATCAACCACTGCGCCTGCGCCCAGAATCTGCTGCTTCAGAGCATGGCGCAGTGGTTGATTAACATCGCCGTGGTCGCTGAGCCGTACTTCGTCCTGCCCAGGGAAGACTGGGTGGCGGACCTAAGCGGCTCAGTGGCCTTAGTTTCGTCGGCCGCCGCCGGTACCCCGACCCTTGAAAGTGTCAGGAAGGGTCAGGGGTGCGTAGCGGCACGGTTCGGGGAGATCGTAGTTGTGGGTGTCTACTTCTCCCCGAACCGAACTCTCGCCGAGTTCCACAACTCCCTTGCGGAGTTGAGTGTCGTCGTCGGAAGCCATTCCCTCCCCGTGCTTGTCCTCGGGGACTTCAATGCCAAGAATATGGCTTGGGGTTCTCGTTGCACAGACGTGTGGGGAAGGATGGTGGAGGACTGGGCTCTGGAAACAGGCCTGGTCGTCCTGAATCGGGGTACTGTACCCACGTGTGTGCGGATGCGGGGCGAGTCGGTGGTGGACATTTCGTTCGCTAGCCCCGCTCTGTCGCCGCGTGTCGTGGACTGGCGTGTCATGGAGGGGGTGGAGACCTATTCCGACCACCGGTATATCCGGTTTGACGTCTCCGCCCAGTCCTCGAGCGCGCCGGTCTTACAGGCCCCGAGTGGTCCGCGTTGGGCGCTGAAGCAGCTGGACCGGGAGCTCCTCCTGGAAGCCTCGATCGTGCAGGCCTGGGTGACATCACCGGACAGGCCTGCCGACGTTGATAATGAGGCAGGGTGGTTCCAGGAGGCCATGTCCGACATATGTGACGTGGCAATGCCCCGAG
The DNA here is from genome assembly GCA_964057025.1 of Standfussiana lucernea. Taxonomy (NCBI): domain Eukaryota; kingdom Metazoa; phylum Arthropoda; class Insecta; order Lepidoptera; family Noctuidae; genus Standfussiana; species Standfussiana lucernea. Next base: position 6,214,949 of record OZ059807.1, on the reverse strand, counting down.
TTCGGCCAGGACGCGCCCGGCGTCAGGTGTACTGGTGGTCGCGCGAGCTGACAACTCTGCGCGAGGCGTGCGTCGCTGCGCGACACCCGTACGCCAGGCATCGCAGGCTCCGCATTCGCCCGCCGAATGCGGAAGCCATTGAGGCGGAGCTGTATGAGGGCTACAGAGCGGCGAAGACCGCCCTCCACGAGGCTGTCCTGCGGGCCAGAGATCGGGCCCGCGAGGAGATGCTGGGGACTCTTGACGGGGATCCGTGGGGGCGCCCTTACAAGATGGTGCGGGATAAACTCCGCACCTGGGCCCCCCCACTGACGCAGAGTCTCCGGCCTCAGCTCGTGGAGGACGTGGTGAGCGCTCTGTTTCCCTCGCGAGGGGAACATCCCCCCCCGCCTATGGCTCCGCCACCTGCGGTGCCGGAAGCGGACCACGACGACGACGACGTCCCGGAAGTGGCTGGGGTAGACCTGAGAGTGGCGGTAGGACGGCTCAAGGCCAAAAATACCGCCCCGGGACCCGACGGCTTGCCTGGCAAAGCCTGGGTCCTGGCCTTTGAGGCTCTCGGGCCCCGACTGGAGGGGCTCCTAAGCGCATGCTTGGAGAGAGGCCAGTTCCCGCTTCGTTGGAAGACGGGGAAGCTGGTCCTCATTCGGAAGCCGGGGCGCCCTGCGGACTCTCCGTCCGCATACCGGCCCGTTGTGTTGCTCGACGAGGTGGGCAAGCTCTTTGAAAGAGTCATTGCAAACCGCCTCGCCGAGCACCTTGCGGGGATGGGTCCGGATCTTGCGGAACACCAGTTTGGTTTCCGCAAGGGGCGCTCCACGGTGGACGCCATCATGCGCGTAAGAGCCCTCACGACGGGGGATGCGGTGTCCCGGGGTGGGGTTGTCTTGGCGGTGTCTCTCAACATCGCCAACGCCTTCAACTCCATGCCCTGGAGCTGCATTGGGGAGGCACTCCGGTATCACCGGGTGCCGACCTACCTTCGTCGTGTGGTCGGGGATTACCTGACGGACAGAGCCGTCATCTACCCCGGTCGCTCCGGAGAGTGGAACCGGCGAGAGATGTCGTGCGGTGTCCCACAGGGATCGGTTCTAGGACCGCCCTTGTGGAACATCGGCTACGACTGGGTGCTGCGCGCCGACCTCCCTAGTGGCGTCAGCGTAGTGTGCTACGCTGACGACACGCTGGTGCTGGCACAGGGGAGGTCGCACGAGGCGGCGGCCGACTTGATGACACGCGGGGTTGCGATAGTCGTTGAGAGGATCCGGCAACTGGGTCTCGAGGTGGCATTGCACAAGTCCGAGGCCATGTGCTTTCATGGGCCTCGGAATGCGCCACCGTCGGGATCCTCACTGACGGTAGGAGGGGTTTCCATCGGCATCGGGTCGACGTTGAAGTACCTGGGACTTGTCCTCGACAGCCGGTGGAACTTCGTGGAGCACTTCCGACGTTTGGCCCCTAAACTGGAACGGACTGGGGCTGCCTTCAGGCGGCTCCTGCCCAATCTGGGGGGGCCGAACGCCTCCTGCCGGAGGCTCTATGCGGGGGTCGTGCGGTCCATGGCCCTTTACGGTGCCCCGGTGTGGGCGCGTTCCTTGAGGCGGCGAGCCGCCCATTATCTGAACGCGCCCCAAAAGGTGATAGCCGTAAGGATGGTCCGTGGGTTCCGCACGATCTCGGGCGAGGCTGCGAGCCTCCTAGCCGGATTGCCACCATGGGATCTGGAGGCGATAGTCCTCGCGCGCCTACATGAATGGCGCGCGGAGGTTCTTCGCCGGGGGGTTACTCCGCTGCCGCGGCTAATTGCCGCTCAGCGGACAAACCTCCGAGCCGATCTCATGGTGACATGGAGAGAGCGACTGTCGCAACCCCGTGCAGGGCACGCCACGATAGTGGCGATAAGTCCCCTCTTTGAGGAGTGGCTTGAGAGGCGCCACGGCGTCCTCACCTTCCGCCTGACGCAGGTCCTCACCGGACACGGTTGTTTCGGGAGGTTCCTGCACCGAATCAGGCGGGTGGAGACGCCCGGGTGTTTCCACTGCGAGGATCGACCGGAGGACACGGTGGAGCATACGGTGGAGGTCTGCCCCGCTTGGGCGGAGCACCGCCGTGTCCTCCTAGCGGCGATCGGCGGCGGCGACCTCTCGCGTCCGGCCCTGGTTCGAGCCATGGTCCGGAGCGAGACGGATTGGGAAGCCGTCACCTCCTTTTGCGAAGCAGTCATGCTAGCAAAGGAGGAGGCGGAACGTGAGAGAGAGCGTTCCTCCTCACGTCCCAGCCGCCGCGCGAGACGCACCGGGCGTCGGGGGCCACGTGGTGGCCCCCGGCCACCGTAGACGTGGGCCTGTGGACGGTGAGCTAAGGGCTAGCTCGCCGTCCCTCCGTCTTAGGACGACAGGCCGTGTCGACGGCGCGTTCGTGTTCCACGCGCGCCTCAAAGAGATGTCAGCATAGGGAAGGGGCCCGCAAGGGCCGATGCCTGCCGGGTGCTGCGGGTTGTTCGAAAGAGATACCGCGGCCCCGGAACACAAAGGGCGATGAAGGAACATGGATGGGTTTTAGTCAGTAAAAGTCTGACACTCCCTCCCGCTCAGCCCAGAGCGGGAGAAGTCATTTGATGATTTCCCATCCGAAAAAAAAAAAAAAAAAAAAGGCCGAATTTCAGCCATGGCGGCCAATGTTGGTGGAGACTTGCAATCGATGTAGGCGATATTATAGTGCACAAGTGTATGCGCAAACACAGGTGCCAGGAGTGAGAGGAGACGGTAATCTGTCCCCAGCCGGACCACCAGCTTTACGTGTTCTTTGAGGTACGGATGTCTCACTAGGAACTTCCCGTTTCGAGATTCCTAATGGAAAAACCCAATAACACTTAGCCCTAAGAAATTCCGTCTGCTCAGAAGTTGCGCCTGCAACCACGAAACAAACGGGCTAGTTAATAGTGAAAATCATAAAACGGACACAGTAAAAAGCTTATAACTTAAAATACGTGCTCACAACATGGTTGTTGCAGCGCTGTCTGCAATGCGGGGAATTATGGCCCTCGGTCATAGTAAGTACGGACTTACTCGATCCGATCCCGATGTAATCTGCCTCCAAATTGCCCGCAGTCGTGAAAAACAACACTTGTGCTGTAAACAGTGATGTTAACTTGTAATTAAGGAAGTGTTTTTGTACGATTGTTCTTTGATTCGTTGGAATGACTCCGTTGGGCGTCGAATGGTGTATCTATGAAAAAAATAAAATCGTGTACCGCTCTAATTCTTGTTACGTACACATTCAAACATTTGGTGTAAAGGCGGATAATTTTATGTACACTCTTGCAATAAACATTTTACGGCTCTAATTCTAATTTTCTGAAACTTTACTTTGGAATTATATCACCGTCTATTGTAAGAATACAAAATGGAGCAGGTGGAGATATCATCGTAGTTAGTTGGAAGATGGTAGGGATTTTTTCTCGATGTATATAGGTCATAAATCACAAACACAGGGCAAAAACACCAATACATTTCCCAATATAGATATAATTTCAGATCATATAATTCTAGATACTCAACAAAATTAAGTAGCAATAAATTAAACCTCGCCCAAATTTGATTTTGGTGTCAAATAAAAAAGGAAATTCCTCCAAATCATAACGGAAGATGGCAACATTCTCAAAGTAAATTGAATGTACGTAATTTACGAAGGAAAATAGAACCTTTATTTATTCACATTATACAGTTACAAAGAGGTAGATTTATTTTACCGTTTCGAGATTTTTCTCCTTATTCGTGTGTTTAGTAAATGATGAGATTAAACATGCTTATGTTCTTATATTTCTTTTGTTACTTTTAGAATTTCTTAGTCTAAGTAAATATAAGATTGGTTCTCTCTGTTATTTCTTAGGGTATTTGCTAAAGACACACGAATTTTTTTGTTAACAGGTTTTACCGCGTTTTTTTTTACAAGTAAGGTGACAGATAATAAGGCTGACGGATAATGTACTGAAAAGTGTCTAGCCCTTCTCCCATTACGACACACACCGACGTCTAGTATCCTACGGGAGCCTCGAAGACTAGTCGCTTTAACTATATGTAGTTTCTCACATATAGTTAAATATGGAATCGCACACTTACCAGTATCCAACGCCTCCGCGACTAGTCCCACAATACCCGCAGTGCAGTCGCCCGCGTAGTTGTCTTCTGTTTCTATATAATAATAAAACTGCAAGTGCTTCTTCGTCACTAGAATCACTCGACATAATTAACGTCCTTTTAATCAGAAATGAGTGCTGTAAATGATGAAATGACTTTATTTTCAGTAGCGCAATGTGCGAAACATGAGTCTCGGACATGTATTCGACTCGAGTATCGTATCTTACGAGTATCGTAATGGGCTTCCGATGTTCGGTTTCCGCAGCCAGTCCTTAATCTGGTAACACCGAAAAGTCCGGATAAGGCTGACACTGGCCGATAACTGTCACTCTAGCGGAGCGTCCGTCGCTTCGATGACTGCGTGACGGCTGTCTCCAAGTGACAAATCATGACAGGGATGACAAGGAGTTGCTATTGTATTATGTCCACGACGAACTGCTATATTTCGGTACAATCCTGATAATATGGAAACTGCTGAACCACTATTATGATAACAGCTTCTAGTAAAGGTACTCTGTGTCAATAGGTTTCAATAGGAAAACTCACAATTTAATTAATATTCCACAATTGCAACTTGGTTAAACTACAGACTAAGAATTTTATAAATCTGAACGCGTTTGTCACATTTAAACCGCGTTCAAGAGCAATCAGTGTCAATATTCCATAAGAACGGCACTGGCAGCTCTTGAACGCGGTTTAGATGTGTCAATCGCGTTCAGTTTTTTCTTTGTGAAATTCGCCCTAAACCTCCATCACATACCATTCTAGTTACTGACTAATCTAGCGACTCTGTTGCCCCAATTAGCCACCACCATGGTATGTATAATGAACCTATATCAATGGTAATAATGTCTGCGGCGAACCACGAGGCAAGTGGCCTCGCACGGTGGGAGTAACATGTAGGCGCCTTTTGTATAAATAGCAACGGGTACCTGCGTACTTACTAGTCTAAGAAAATATTCGTCGTTTTTTGTGATGAGTTACACCTATGCATTTATTGATGCACTTACAAAAACAAAGCTATGATGCAAGTAGCTTTACCTCTTCACGAGACACGAGCTTCACGCTTTAACTGTTTCCATTTGTTTTCTCCGATACAGAAAATATACACAAGCCATGAACGGGGCCTAAGATGTAAAATTACACATAAAGTCTGAATTTTAAAAGAGACAGTGACCTCTGCTTTTGTTTCTGTGTTTCTTCGTAGAGTAGTAAGATAGGAAACACCAACCTTTTAAAGTATTATCGACGGGTAAAACCGTCTATAAATCCTTCTTACAAAAGTAAATATTATTTATCACTAACAAAATCTACCACCTCCATTAATAAAAGAATCGAGTTACAATCTAAGAAGTATAAAAAGGAGTTTCTTTTATAAAATCGTTGTTTTCTTTCCATCAAAGATAACGAGGAAAACCTTCTCGCTTCGTCGTAATAAAATTTCTGATGGAGCCAAAGTATTGTCAAACGAAACACTTGTAACCATTCAAATAATAAAGTGGCTCTTTCATTTTAATTTGGTGTAGAAAATCATTTTTAGGGTAACGTAGTGGTGAGAACGAGACCCATTGCCTTGGAACCCTTAACGCTAACGCTTAACGCGTCAGTCTGTCATAAAGTATCTCTAGAACATTAATAGCCAGCCAGTTGAAAATTTCAATGAATTTTTTTATAGACGCTGTCACTGTAGATAAAAAAAAAAACACATGCCCATCCTGCAAAACCTCTTGCTCCTTAGGATTTAATCAAAGCAAATAGTAGAGTTGTGCAAGTTGCTACATATTGGCTAACCTAACACAATTTGAGTTCCATCGACACGTATAGATGAAGAAGAATAAAAAAAGGTAATCTACAAAGATTTATTTATTTATTTGGTACACCAACAGCATTACATACTAAACATTAATAGGAGACAATAAAAAAAAATATATATATATATAAAAGTACTGTTATGTATGTATGCCTATTACAGGTATACGCAGCATTCGCTACAGTGACAACAACATAAAGTTCTCTAATACTAATATACAATCTTACAATTTGAATACAATAAAAATTTTACTTAAAACTAAATGAAATGAAAATAATTATGATGATATGTATTATGATTTATGAATGTGATTTCTAAAGATTTTTATTTACAGTTGTATTAATAACTAGTTGCGCAGACGCAAATGAATTAAATTATCAGAAGTTAATAAGTTTAAAAGCAAATTAATCTACTCCCGTACCTCAAAAACTGATCTTCTAAACTTGGTACTTGGTACTTGGTGTTACTCTCAACAGAGAGTAAGGCTAAATAACTCGGTTTCCAGTAATATGCAGAAGTTATTGTAGTTTCTACATATTCGTAGCAAGGGAACGTTAAGACCGAGGTTTGATTTGCGGAAAGGAATATGAAACAATCTGATAATGGTAAGATTTTATGGTACGGAACAGTTCCAACTGTAATAAAAATTTCTCAGTTAAGCCCGGTATCTGAATTAGTGGCCAGTTGACGAAAGGACATCCGCCTTCATGGGGCTTAATCATAACTGGCAAAATATGGTAGTTCACTTCACATATGGTAGTTCACTTCACATATGGTAGTTCACTTCACATATGGTAGTTCACTTCACATATGGTAGTTCACTTCACCCTCAACAACAACATCGGATATTACAGGAATGATGATATGTGAGGAACATTCAGTACACGAGTACGACTCGCATTTACTTGATTTTGTACATAATTTTTCGGTACGAAAATATAACTGCTATTAACATTAAAATTGGTACAACTTTGAGCGTTATCGGCCCTTGTCAAAAGTTTTCGTTTGTTATTGATAGGTTTTCGGTCCCGTGTTGCGTTTTGAAAATATAAAGACCCTTCATTTTATATATAAAACAAATGGATGAAGGAATCTATTTAGATGTCGGTTCTATTGCTACCCGCATTTAGGTTTGAAAGACAAGAAAATTTATATTTTATCCAAATTATATGAATGTATTATTAAGATTTGAGAACTTTATGTTGCTGTCACTATAGTGAATGCTGCGTATACCTGTAATAGACATACATACCAGCACTTTTTATATTATTTTTATATTTTCATATTAATTCTTTACTGCTGTTGGTGTGACTAATAAATAAATAAAGACTGTGAATTATAAGGAAAGCATTGGAACTGTAGAATTTATATACTAGTCTTTCTGTAACTAGTAGTAAATGAATCGTACCGATAACAATTTAATGATATAATAAACTAAGTACTCGTTTCGTCTGTACATGAACCATCATTTTCATATATCTCCTAGAAGCTGCATTATCAGCCTAAAATGTTCACACTCCTTTTTTTTTTTGGGGGTGGGAAATCATCAAATGACCTCTCCCTCTCTGGGTGGAGCGGGCGGGCTTGTCAGACTCTTACTGACTAAAACCCACCCGTGTTCCTTCAGTTGCCTGTGCCAAGGGCCACGGTAACTCTTTCGAATAAACCCGCAGCCCTGGTAGGCATCGGTCCTAGTGGACCCCGTCAGTTTGTGCTGACATCTCTTTGGAACACAACGCGGTATCGACCCGGGCCTGGTCCTTACCGGACGGCGAGCTACCCATTGCTCGCCATCCGCAAGCCCGCGCCTAAAATGTTCACACTCCTAGGAGGCAGGTCTCGTCTCTGCAAAAGATCAAGTGGGCCCTTATCCACATACACCAAACTATCTAGTCTAGTACTATTCACTTACACTCATATTAACATTGACTATAACAGACCTAAAATAAAAATATGTCCATGTATCAAAAACAGAAAAGAATGATAGGGTGTCAAACAATTCGTCCGCATCGCTGTCAACGGGGAAGTGCCCAAAAAGCTGCCAGCCTAGTCCAGTACTCAAATATTCTATACCTCAGTAGTAAACAATAACCAAAAGGTTTATAAATAAATCTGTAATCCAGATGAGAACGTCTAAAGAGCTTTCTAAGATATCACAAATAATATAGAAGCGTCTCATGTACACCTTTAACGTGTTATTATTAAATAATTTAAATCCCGTGTGAGCATCTCAGGAATTTCTATCGCTCAAGGCAGATCACTATTAATTGCGTTATCATAAATAGCACTTTGAAGACATGCCTCTAAATATATTATGTATGTGCTTATAAAAATACAACCCGTGAACCTAATGAAATTCTTCTTAGGCAAAAATTACGAATTTGCATATAACCTTTCATCTCTTATTCAACCCGTAAATAGCGAGTGATAGCCTTGTGGTGTTACCGTTGGACTGCCAAGTCACTGGTCTCGAGTTCGAGCCCAACACACGCACCTCTGATTTTTCGGGATCATGTGTGCGTATTGTATAATCATCACTTGCTTCGATGAAGTAAAACATCGTGAGGAAACCAACATGCCTGAGAGATATTTCTCGACGGCCATGAAAGCAAAGTCAGAGGTCCATGGGCGGCATTAAAACTCTGACACCAGGTTAGGCAATAACCACACGATAAAAGAAGGCCCCTCTAAATGATTTTCCACAAATATGCATATATGCTCACTTTTCAATGAGGCAAAATGTCTTATTTTTAAACCCTGTGGTTGAGGTGATGCGTAATCTGACAGTGATTTTAAGATTTTGTTACATAAGAGTGCATGATATACATAAAATTTGAATGAATTGTAATGTGTGATTCCTATTGCAAGGAGAATTTACAAGGTTTATTAAACTTTTTTATTGTTTTTAGCATTTTTCGTTTTCGGCAAGTGAGATCCTAAACGATTAATTACATATCAGCAGCAAAGCATTAGGTAGTCTATTATAAAAGAAAATTACCATTTTAATGAAGAAAATGGAATAATAAACATCATTAAACACAGTATCATTGAAAACAGATTTATAATAAATAAGTTAGTATTTATGGGAATACCTATTCAAAGGAATTCCAATGTATTAAAGCTTTAACTATAACTGCAACAACTTTGAGTTTGTTGATGTACATTAATAAAATAATTTTAGCGAAGTTCTTGTTGGATATTGTTATTTTCAAGGAAACTATTTGCAAAATCCAATTCACCAATCACCAAACCTTTTGCAACACTCTAAACCCATCAAAACATAAACTTAAATACTTATTTTACCCCTTACACAATTATCGACCATAATGACGAAACTTCCACAAGAAAAAGTACGACCAAAACATGAAAAATCGCTCCAACACCGCATTCTGAACGTAAACCGCGATTGATTGGAATCACAGCGAAACTTTGCGGGCAGACTTGGTAAATAAAAAAAAGGTGGAATCAAAATGGCGGCCGTTTAATGCCCACTCAAACAAAGCGCGAAGTCTAATGGAAGCCACTGAATTTTAATCCAGATCGAGCGACCTCCATCCACCGGAGCCTCTAGGTGAGAGTGCAACAGATGAATTGTGAAGTTTTTATCTTTAAATTATGATGATCGAGGCTTAAATGGTGGCGAAAATATCCGTAGTTTGGAGCCAAAACCCAACTAATACAATATTACTAATTTAGATACTTTTACATCTCATTATTGATGACTTATTGGTTTGAATAGACTGTCAAGTTCTTATTTTTTTATTGTGCAGAGCTATCACGCCATCTCAATATTTCACATTCTTTTCTCCTTCTCTGTCATTAGCTCAATGCTTAGGATAACGATAAATTGACGGGCGTCTCCAAGTTATACGCTCTTCTATATCTACATACGACATACCGTTATAAATCTAAAGATGAGTCAACATAGTATAGTTATCAATAAAACAAGAATTATCTTACCTTAAAATTGAGCTAATATGGACTGTAATACTGTCTGAAATAAAGATATTTTTACTGTTTTTGAGCCATCGCTCTTTTTATAGCCCTCTCTTATGGCGAAAAGTTGGTATCTCGAGACTTATCGTACAAAGTCAGAAGTCTGATTCCCTCATAATAAATCCGGATCATAATCCAGGCGCAAAGCCTTGGGAATAGAACAGTTATTATCAGTTGTACTCGCGGTTTGACGGGGTAAACTGTTTGTTTAGAAATCATCTTTTTAATAACGTCGGTATGTGACGAACTGACAAATAAATGTAAACTAAATAAATATAATTGAACATACCAGAAGTTATACAGATCATCACCACTATAACATACTCACATACCCATTTGCAATTCTTCATGCACACTCCTACACACTCATCCACGATGTACACTTAGCAATGCTCAGGTGGGTTACCATGATCGCGAGCGCTAGACAGCTGTCTAGCTCCATCTCTTACCCACTCTTGGAATAGTACTAAAACATTCCTGCACTAACAGATCATGGTAACCCCCCAGATTGTAATCATCAATTGTTTATTATTATCAAACTTAATTTTAATTATTAAAGTTTGACATAAATTGCGGTGCTATTTACTAATTCTTGACATTTTAGCATAATGAATTTAATTTGAAATTATTAATTTGACATTATATAATTTGACATTATTACTTTGACATTATATACTTTAATTCGCAATTATTAATTAACGTAATTTTGAACTGGAATGTATTTAATTATTATTTTTTTCTTATTTAAGGGACTAACCAAGTTCCGAACTAAATGTTGCATGCCTAGTGCAGAATATGGTGACACTAACAATTTTCCTCTTTTTCAAAAATCCACCTGTATTACTTACCCATATTTGCAATAAATGAATTTGATTTGATTTGATTTGATTATGCTAGCGGTTCACTTCACTCTGAATGTATGTTTCTGCTGCATGTATTGTATAATTAGCTATTAAATTGTAAATCCGTAATTGGCTGTAAGACTAGGAAATATAAATATATTATTATTAAGATAAAATTTCTAAGAGCTGTGGATTTTGTGAATAAATAAATGAAATAAAAATAAATAAATAAATTAATAAATAAAATAAAAATTAATAAATAAAATAAAAATTAATAAATAAAACCTGTTCAATAGTAAAAAATATATTATTGAAAAAACGCAAAACCTGAAAAGGAGGTCTTTGTATTACAACATTATGAAAAACTTTTATGATATCTAAAGCAAAAAGAGAGAAAAAATATGTGCTTCGTTCATTTATGTTTGTATAACACGACAAAATATAGTGACAGCTTAGTTTTTTCACAACGTTGCCTTGGTCCCGTATTAAAAGTGTTACATAATGATGAACAATGACCCCTTTTTCGAGTTTTGCGTTTTTCGTTATTTCAGTCATACCCTGTAGTTGTGTAAGTTTATAAGTATTTATGTTAATTCATCAAGAATTTGACACAGATTAACCTGGACTAACATCTAAATAATATACGTTTTATTCGAATATATGAAGTAGTTAGTTGCAAAAGCGGTGTGAAAACCCAGCAAAGCGCACTAATTAACCACTGAATACTGAAAACCTGATAGTCTTCGTTAGTAAACTAGCAGTGGACTCCACGTCAGCAGATTATGATTTGTTGAAAAATATAACAACAACAAGTATTGGTATAATTAGAACGGAGCGGAGCTGGTTTACCTACGGATCAAATTAGCCTGTAATTTATCCGAGAGTATTTAGTAGCTAGATCGCAGGGAAGACCTGGTTTGCGTTTGCTGCGTTAGGCTGCAACTCGCCTGCTGTGAAGCGATGAGTCGGCTTAGGTTAGAGCACGCTTGCCTAGACGAAACCGATTCACTCGAAGTCTTTCTACAAAACGTAAGTAGCAAGGTACTCACTCCATATGGCACTTAACATAACTGGTAAAATGCGACCGTCCTGTAGGTACCCTCAATTCCCTTAATAGATTATGTACAGTTTGAATACTGACATCCGTATCTATAGTCAAGTTAGAGTAATTACTTGAGTTTAAGTAATTACTTATGCAACCACATACAATAGACAAAAATTTTAACATACATAGTATGAACCGTCAAAGAAAGCAAAGCTAACACCCGTATCTATAGTCAAGTTAAAGTAATTAATTGAGCTTAAGTGATTATAGCTGTGAAGCTCAGTCAGCTTGTATCAGTGTTTAATTATATACTAAAGTTGGAGCTATATAGAAAATAGAATGTCATGCTCACTAAAATGTCTCGCTGATGGTGGTACGTGTGTCGAGTCGTTTAGTTCCCTTCAAAATGGTTCACTTGAATGATGGCTGATCCATGCCTCGTGTCCGTGAACGGGTGCTGTCAGTAGGGACTGGTCATCTCGCAGCTGCCATGGATTGGTATACTTTTGAATTGTTGATTTTATCTTTTTACTCTGGATGCTCTTAATACTCCCACGACTTTCTACATCGTTCTCACATATATGTATAATATCGACATGAATGATGTAATCAAGATTTTGTAACAACATATTGATTTAAAAGAGTGGCCATGGAGTTTCTTGCCCATTCTTCTCCATAGAGATCTACGCTTTCGAATGGGCAACTACAGTTCTTTCGCAATGCCCTGTGACTGGGACTGTAGCTTAGTTTTTTTTTTTGGGTTTTGACATTCAAAAGTGCCTGTAATAGTCTAATTGAAATAAATGCTTTGAGTTTGAGAGTTTAAACGTAGTAAGAACCGTCAAAGAAAGCAAAGCTAAAAATTCTAACTTTTTACAGTTCTAACTTCAAGCAATTACTAAACTACATAATAAAAATCGTATCTTAAAAAAATACACTAACTCAAGTAATCACTTTGACTTGTTTATAGATACGGGTGTAAGAATTCTAACTTTTGACAGTTCTAACTTCAAGCAATAACTAAACTACATTATAAAAATCGTATCTTAAATAATTACTTTTACTCAAGTAATCACTTCGACTTGTTTATAGATACGGGTGTTAGACTTATCCTAAACATACCTAAGCTCACACCCTTTTCCCAGAAGTTGCATAAAATGTAAAATAACAAATATTTGTAAAACTTTCAAAAACCAGGTATGACTACAAAAAGCAAGCTAGACAATTCCGAAGAGGGCCACTTAAACAAGTTCGTATAGAATTAGGTATGCTAATGCTAGCTGCATATGAGCTGACCTGACCTGCTTATGTAAAGTACTGGTGTCTATATACATACGAGTACATATGTAAGTGTATGCTATGCAGCCTAGACTAGATTCGGGCCAGGGTCACCTTTTTTGCTGCAAAAGATAAAGATTGGCTTGAGAAAGGAATTTTTAATATCGATTTTAGTTTTGTAATGATTTTGAGTATACATAGCAAAAACTGAACTTGTGGCTTATACAGCCTTCATTTTTTTATTTGAGTGACTAACTGTATTCCGCTGTTTTACTCACGGTTTAAATTTGCACGGCTCTTAAGGGTCGCAGCGTGATGTAAATAGCTTTTAACCATCTTCAAGAAATGGGTTATCTAAGAAAAACATAACATCAATCCCCGAAGGGTTAGGCATGAGGTACCTAATAGTACACCCACATTTCGCCAGTTATGTTTAAGTCCCATGTAATAGGGGGCGATCCTATTGTCATCCACCGGGCACAAATCCAGAGTCCGTAGCTGCTACTGAAAATATCCTGATGAAAAAAACCAATAACAATTTGCCCAACCCGGGAATCGAACCCAGGATATCATGCTCAGCAGTCTTGATTGCGACACTAGACCAAAGAGGCAAAAAACTTTTCAAAAATGGAAGAAGCAAGAAAGTTATTCCCAAAGGAAATGTAAAAAAAATATCTAAAAGTATGGTTTATCAAGAATTTCATCCTTGATAATATGCAGAGTCCAATAAATGTGTTCATTAACAAGGACATAATTCAAAGTAAACTTTGTTAATAAGCGGTGTTTTTCCACTTTATCTGTTAGTTATCGGCGTAACTGAAAGTCTGGAGTTTAACGAACTTCACTAACTTTCGACACAAAGTTGGAACATCTTCGTGTATCTAAGAAATATTTATGGATGGAAAATCCTTTACAGCTGTAATTTGTTTCATTTTATTTTAAGGGACTGAAACATACATACATTACTGGTGAAACAAAGTTGAAATATGGGTGCACTTACAGACCTCTGGCAAACATAGGCAAATATAGGCTTAATGTTACAGCAGTAAATCTCTTTGGAAAGAAGCATGCCCGGGGAAATACTATTATCATGTCTATTGCTGCTCCAATTCAATCTTACTTTATTTCAGTTTTCAAGAGGTGCATGTGTCATTACAGCTTTAGATTGACGACGCATCTGTTTCTATCGGCTAGGGAGCAATTTTTCAACCAATAACATCAAAAATACAATTTACTTAACAACAATTGCGTAGCAGCTACGCCGTAGCCTGCTACGAAGCTACGGCGTAGCAAAACAATTACGGAACTTAAGTTACAAGTTACCAGCAAAATATATTTTCAAAATGATTTACTCACAATTCAGTACCCAGTCGATTCTTTCAATCTTCCCTCTACCTGTAGGCTTGAATTACAGGATAGTAACAAGAATTCTTGAACAATTGAATTTCCGAGAGCTGGAGAAAATCTCAGTCGTTCCAAAATAATGGTTTTCAATTTGTTTTCTCAATGTAGACTGCGATTGGTTTTATGTACTTGAACGGGATAAAATATTAATGCAATCCGGTTTAGGTATATCTTTACTGAATTGCAGCTTATTGTTCAGATGGATGAAATTGTGGTATTTTCAGTTTTGATGCTGGAAAATGTTTAAATATTAATTTTGCGAAAATACAGAATTTATTACCGAAATAGGATGGTGTGTAATGAATAAGCTTGTATTATAGAGCAATACCCCAATTAAGGTTTTGTATTGGCAAACAAATATGTTTGGAATGATATATATTAATAAGTATAGAAAAGGTAAACAAATACTTGTCTGAAATAACGTCAAGTCATGATATGTCGACGTATTTTTGACTAGTCTTCAAAGACTATTTGAAAATAAGTGTCACTCTACTTCTAAATGTACATTCCTTGTGTATGGATGTATACGAGGGGTTAGAAGCAACCACTTCACAATACAAAGTCCTATACAATGTCTAATAAAACAATTAACGAAACAAAGAAACTAAACAAAAGAGAATCTCGTATCTAAACAACTGCGCAACAAACAAGTCAATCAGGATCTTCAGTAAAACAAGTTGTAGCAACACACACTAACTCTTAGCACAAACTCTAGGGGTTTAACGTGATTCCACCGAATACAATAATTAAGCCGAGAACACATCGCATGGTGGGAAACATGGAGTATGCACGAATGGAGTGATAAAGTACGGTAAACGGTTATAGTAACAAAGCCCGTAATTGTGTGGTCGCTGCCAAATGCCGTGCTGTCTTCTTCGTTGTGTTGATTCTTTATTGTTTTTTCTTTGTTCTGTGGTGTTAGTCGACTTTGGTAATGAGCATATAAGTCGCTGAGACTTGAACCAGTACTTTCGATATGATCATTGCTGATGAGTGATTAAATTTTGATCTTGGTCAGTCACTAGAAAGGTATAGTAGCCACTAGGTAGCTAGGTGAGGCAACTTTTAAACTTCACTTTTTCAACTTGACAATTACCTGTTATACCCAGATTACTATCAACACAATTTACTATGAAAATGATACCATCCCTGTTTTAATAGCATGGCGTAAATTAGTAGCACAAAGTATTTGATTAGCGCTCCACTTCCGTAACTCCGCAATGTACACTCGTTTTAGACGCCAGATTATCCCTATGAAGGGAGATTTGCTAAATTCCTCCCGAGCAGAGTTATCCGAGCGCTGAAATGTGCTCACCGGCTGACGGTGGGGCTTAATTCTTGAAGGCTTTTTATGTTAGGGCCAATATTGCCTGGTTGGGATTTCGGCAACATTGCTGTAGCTTTTAGAAGCTTTGGGTAACTGGTAATTAGCCTAAGCAATGTATTAGATGCGACACTACGACATAAAGTGTCCACTTATTCTTATCCGCCCCTTATTATGTGTGACTTAAAATAACTGAGGAAATTTTCACTATCACTTACAGGATAGATGACACTGACATCTCGTGATCATGGCGCTTGCAACAGCGTCGAAATATCATATAAGATATTATGCC
Organism: Standfussiana lucernea; assembly: GCA_964057025.1. Lineage (NCBI taxonomy): Eukaryota > Metazoa > Arthropoda > Insecta > Lepidoptera > Noctuidae > Standfussiana > Standfussiana lucernea. Next base: position 6,198,819 of record OZ059807.1, on the reverse strand, counting down.
GTAAGTGATAGTGAAAGTTTAGCTATAAACCGTGAAAGCTTAAAACAGTAACTGAGGAAATGTAGATATAAATTTGCCTTTAAGCGTGACATTCAATACCTGCCTTTTCCCAGGGAGAGACATTTTAGGCTATCAGTGTCCAATCTGAAATCAGTGTTCAATGTAGGTTTAAGTTTTAATTTTAAGTCAGAATTTTCTTCCACTAACTGTCACTTCCTTTAACATTATCCACCGTTCCTTTACAGGTTTTATTATAATTTTACAGCACTTTCAAACTTGGATCCCTGATTTAATCTTTTATGACCAGCCAATTATACAGACTTCTACAAAATCAAGGTTATCTTTAATGTAAAAGCCCCCATCTTGGTCTTTGTTTTACACGATAATTGCGCCAATTACATTGATTACTGAATTCTGAACAAGTTATTACAGCTCCTTGAGACTAGTGTCCTACTGTTTTTAAGTTAGCAGTAATTGAGTAGTTGGTTTTATTACTAACTGGATTTTATTAGAGGTTTTATTCATTAGGTTACAGTTTGTTTGCCTATGACTTCGTTTTCTTCATCACGGTTCTCTCTAGAAGTTCAATCAACTACTAAACTGACAGATTGATTGTCGGCAATAGGTATAAGAACGGCTGTGGACACTAAACTGACAGATACTTCATTTTTGTTTAATTGACTTAAAGACTAGTGTAAGTACAATTTCTTACAGGTAAGCACATCATGCATTACTTATTTGATGATGAGTGTCTACTTAAAATTAGATGAGTTCTTAATTACTTTCAAATTAAATTTTCATGCAGGCCTTATCAACAAAATGCTTTTACAAGTTTTTGAAATGAAATGAAATTCATTTATTTGCCAGAATAATGGTACTTACATAATAGCAAGGTAGAATAATTTTTGTCTCACTATATTCGACTTATCAGTCGTGCAAATACTTCAAGTACATGCAATAATAATATCATGAAATTACATCAATGTCATTAGTCATACACATCATACTAAAAATAAAATTAATAGTCTTGTTCATTAATATTAATTAGGCACATTGCATTATAAAATAAAATTAGTTTATTAGATTGATAGTTGGTTAGATTTGTATATAATGCTTCTAAGCTCTTCTTACTAAGTGAGTCAGCGTGCATATCAACGAGATCACTGCAGCTGTTTTATCATTTGTTTCATTTTTATTTAGGTGGCTAGGAGAATTATCATAAGTTAAGTATCTGTCAGATTCCGGTGTCTGGACTTGCGTCCACAATTTTTTCTAACCTTATAATTTTAAAATCTTTTTTGACAGATTCCATTAGATTTATCGCTCTATATTTGTGCCTCACTATATTCAAATCCACTCCAGTTCTGATATTATTGATTAACAAACAAACAGTCACACTAAAAGATGACATCTCAGAGTATTTTAACAAAAAAAATCCAGCACAATTATCGCTAATATTCAAAATTAAAATCAATGCATTTATTTCAAATAGGCCAATTACAGGCACTTTTGAATTGTCGAAACGAAGACAACAATAAAAATGAAGCTACAGTCCCAGTCACAAGACACAATAACTATGAAAGTACTGTAGTTGCCCATTCCAAAGGGTAGATCTCTATGGAGAAGAATGGGCAAGAAACTCACACTCTATTAAATCATAATATTGTTACAAAAACCTTGAATATATCATTCTTGTTGAGATGGTACATTATGTGAGAACGATGTAGCAATACGTGCACGTTAAAAGTGTCCATAGTACAAACAAAAAAAGACAATTCAAAAATAAAATAATTTGTTCAAATAAGCCGTGGCAACTAAGAGATGAGCAGTCACAACTGACAGTGCCCGTTCACGGACATAACGCATGGATCATCACCATTCAACTCAACCATTGTGAAGGGATATAAATGACCCGACACACGCGCCACCATCAGCGAGACATTCGAGTGAGCATGACATACTCTCAACTGCCAGGGCACATTCAAGTCAAGAAAAGACGTAGCTTACAAGTGAATGATAGCTTTCTAGTATATCATTATAAAAACTGCAGCTTTAACGTAGTTTTTTATTCCCTTTACAGAAACCACAGGTAGCAAATTAGTTTAGGGTCCTCTATGGTTGCACGGTGTATTTCCTTGGATTATAACAGAATATTTTTATCAAAAGAATCCAATACTATCTTCACAGACATTAAAAATAAAAACTACACCATTGCTCTATTTTTTTATTTTATCTACATTTACCACAGATAGCAAATTAGTTCCCTGTAGGGTCCTCTATGTTCTCAAGTGGCGCACGGTGCATGGTGCATGGCACTAGAAATTGTTTCTGCTCTATTCACTCATTTTAAACTCTTTGCTTTACGAGACTCTGCAGTTGACGGTTCAAGTGTGTACTGGTGGTACGATGGATTCTTGTTTATATAATTTAATGTTTATAATTTGTTGTGTATTGTGTTGTTCTATTGTTAATTAATATTTTTTCTAATTAACAACAGAACAATGATTGGGTATGCTTTTTTATAAAAATAGAATTTATTTTAATTGTTACTCGTAATTTAGAAACTTAATGAGTATTCAAAGAAATCTGAAAGAAATTTTATGGTACTTCTAAATTCTGGGCCAACGACACACAACTACATATATACATAAACTCACAACATTTTCCCATGGGGATAGGCAGAAACCACAGAAGGCCACCTGCAATGATCCTTACGTACTCCTTTTGCCTCGGCGTGCGTGTATGATCAGATGTATGAACATCACCACCACCACCACCACCAACACCACCACCATCACCAGGTTAGGCACTAACCACACGATGAAGAGAAGATCTGATCATACACGCATGCCGGAGGCGAGTACTACTCACCTAATTACAACACACAACTAATTGCCATGAATTTAGTAGAGGATTTTATACAAACCAGCGTTAAAATCTTTTTTTGGTTTAAAAATAAAACTTTTTCCATCCGCATCCAAACTCAAAATCCGCGGTTATAACGCTAATATCCTTAAGAAAACTTTAAACAGGCACTATACAGCAATATAAATAAGTTGAAGTCTTCAGGAAACTTTGATAAAGCTCTTCGGAATGTCTAATTATGCTATAAATGTCGACTCCTCTCTTCGCCAGAAATTAATGTTCTGAAACTTCCATGTAAAGGGACAGAGTATCAAAATTTTGCATACCAAAGACTTGTTTTTTACTCCTTGACTAGAGATTTGCCCGCGACTTTGTCTGCGTATTTGGAATTAGCCATTACAATCTTCAACAAAAAAAAGAATTCAAACGCTCGGGTCGATCTTTAGGTTAAGCCGTGCTTACCTAGGTTGATCTTTGGATGGTTGACCACCCACTGCATATCGAGTTTACTCCGTGGCTCGGAAAGCACGATAAGACGTTGGTTCCGGCTATCATTTCTAGACAAAGAACTTATTGAGTTATTGAAGAACTTTGACAGTCGTTACAGTTACCTAGTCAGTGGCTCGGAAGTCTGACAACTATTCTTACCAAAGGGTATCGTATTACCCAGTACTAACTGGGTGGAAGTCAGATAGGCAGTCGCTCCATGTAAAATACTGGTACTCAGCATCCAGTTAGACTGGAAGCCGAACCCAACATGGTTTGGAAAAGGCTAGGCAGATGAATCTTCAACACCCTATTTCACCTTTTCAAGTTGAATCTTTCAAACTGGTGAGGGCAGATTGCAGACACCGGGCTTTGACTCCAGTATATTATCTGTCCAAGTCGAATGTCCTGAGTCCAGTGCTTAATCGCACCTTAAGAAGAAAATTAATTCTTCATCATCATCATCGGTCTAGCCTTTTCCCAACTATATTGGGGTCGGCTTCCAGTCTAACTGGATGCTGAGTACTAGTATTTTACATGGAGCGACTGCCTATGCTGTTTACCCGTGATAACGTTTATAACAAACAAACAGACAGACAGAATACGATTTCGCAATCATAATAATTATTATGGATGAGTTCCTTACAGAAATATCAGCTCGAATTTCATCCATTAAACAATTACAATTTCTAACTTTCTTAATAATCTTTCTTGTAGCTATGCGTAACGACTGGTACACATACTCAGGCGATACGACTTGGTTCAAGCGGCACGCGTGTGTAACTTGTTTCTTTATCGTCATAAGATGCATCATGATGACTTATGGAAGCTCTAAACAACTTCATTCATTTGTTTTTTCCACAGTGGCTGTCGCAACAAGCTTGATGCTTTGACATGTAGCTCATGGCCAAATCGTAATAAGATTCACTTTATACACTTCAGCGAATAATCTTTGAGTTTGCAGATATGTTACTTCGAAACACACACACAAACTGTGTGTACGATACATGATGAGGTTGTAAATTGATGTCGTCATATTTAGATGATTTTTTAAATCAAAAAGGCATCAAACTCCAATATAGAATCCACAGTTTTTTTTTTAAACGAATCTAAATAAGGTTTCTTGATTTTAAATATTGAATTTTTCGTACATTCAGGGTTTGGCACTGAACATGAAATAGAACAATAACGTATTTAATTTATAACACTTTTAATACAAACACTCGTTTGAGCACGTCTTTTCTCTTAGAAGGAATTTAAAGGCTCCAAATTCCTTGGCTTGTGACAGCTGTCACTAACGCTATGACGTACTCGTAAAGTAAAGCTGCTATGGTCAGGATCATTTCTTGGAAAGGCGTTTGTTTTAAAAACAACCTTGAGTTTTTTTGCGACACAAAGCAACATTCCTTAGATGACAGCTTGTACTAGCGTTATCTAAGGTAAATTTGCACCGATTGGGGTTCTTTGCTTAGCTTTTAAAGACTTCATCTCAGCTATGCATAACGTACGTTTACAAAAGAATCTACAACACAGTGTGCCCAAGAAAAAGCAACGCTAGAAAACTGGTTACTCTCTAGATATATCCCTCACAACTTCAGAAACAGAGACAAACTCCGCATTCCTTACCCTGTGTTCACACAAAAGTATAAAACATGTATGCTACATGTTGCGTCGTCTGTTTCGTTTATCATTTACACAAAGACTAGAACGGTATAGAAAACTGCCCAAAAATGTGAAAAGGGTGAACATAAAATAGTCAGAATAATGTCTGAAACAAACGTCAAAACATGCATGAGACATGTATAACACATGTTTTGCCAACTCTCTCACTAAACTTGTCGCAAATCTAATTAGAACTTGTTTTATATGGTGTATACGCTGGTTTAGCATTACATTGAAACATAGGTACATACATTCAGTGTGTCGGTACCATTAGCAAAGTTCCGTAAGCTTGTGTTACAAGTAGTTTGCTGCGTGTTAACCATTCCACACTGAGTTCAGATTTCTGTAGTGTAGTTTGTATGAATGTGCGCCAGAATGCGGCTCTTTGTTCAGCGTAACGAGATATTTGAAAATAATCGAATGTGGGTAGCTATGTAATGTCACATGTAACAGTGACCTTTATTCTCATTGACATTATTGTCAAGGGTACAATAGCTGTGAAAAGAATGTAGTTTGAAAAAAAAAATATTAGAGGAAAATATAAAAGTTATTTTTTGCGCATGAGTTTCAAATGAGAACATTTTCATTATCTTAATAGTTTCGTATTTTTCTTCTTTCTAAGTCTGTTTTAGGGAAATCGATACAGGATGGTCTAGAAATTAAATCTTTTAATTACTGATAAATTTGAATGGAAAATCTGTTTCGAAAACCAGTCATGTCTACGTAATTACGCGTCCATTTATTTCCCTTACTGTGTTTTACCGATAAAATTATGTTATGTATGTATTGGTTTTCTATATAAAATATTGTTGTTCAATTTTATTACCGTAAATTTTCACTCTGCTTACATTTTCGTCCAACAAAAATATAATATTTAACTTTTAATTTAGCGATAAAACAGCCATTTGCTTTTGACTCGTGTGCACCATAGTCGACCCTTTATTAAACACCAAAAAGAAAGACAACAGGATATAACATATTATATCCTGTTGTCTTTCTTTTTGGTGTTTAATAAAGGGTCGACTATCCGGTGGACTTACTGTCCATACGTAAGTATTATCACTGATATACGGCAACATTGCAATTACATTTTTTTTTTAAAGTGTCAGTAGAGTTTTTTGCCGTTAAAAAGTTAAACTGCAGCTAGCTTGTAATGATTTACAAGTGCCCCAAAGTGTGCAATAATTGAATTAGAATCTGTTCTGGATCAATACTCGCAACTTATTACGGGAGATGCCTTTTCCCTGAACCGAGGAATAATAAGCTGGTACGGACCATTATAATTTATTTGGCAAATATTACCGAATGAAACAGAATAATGAAAATAGGCGTAGCACACATGGTAGGGCCTCCGTACTTAGCCCTGAGCGCACATTCTGTGGCCGCCACGAGGCTCGCCTGCTCGTTAAAACACTCCTAACTAATTTGTTCAACAGATGTGAACATGTGCGGGCTTCGCAACTGTCTGTTATAAGCTTTATTTTTGTTCGCTGGCACAAAATAGGCCTATGTTGTGTCAAGTGACGTCATTATGTACTAATGAGGATTTAATTGTATGTTTAAGTATGGATTTTATGGTAATTAGGATAGAATGGTGTTTTGGACCGTTCACTGTCATTTTGGTAGCTGATGAAAGTTTAAAAAATATCCTGCGCCAAAAAGTCTAAATAAAGTTTATGCATGATTTCTGACCAGTGACAAATGATAAATGATGTTTATTTTGCAAATAGGTTTTTACAAACACTTTTACACGTCTTCTTTTTTAAAACTAGATGAGGCCGGTGTTTCGTATCTGACTACTCTGAGAAGAAACAACCGAAACAAACTCAGAGGTCATAGTCTCTTTTAAGGTCCAGACATAAAAAAAGACACAAAAAGACATGGAAAAAAGACATTTCATACCGGACATGGGCATAATTAAACACATTTTTGCATTTAAAGCTAGTCTCTAGAGGACGGACAAAATATAAGTCATCGACACGAGAAAATGACGAAAAATTCAAAGCTACGAAAAATAAAATTAATAAAATAGCTTTTGAAACTGTATCCGTAACTTATAGCTCCAAGTCCATCCAGATACGAGACCAGTAACTGAAACATACTTTTACTCTGAACAAACTTCAATTTTCAAGTGCGTGAAGTGTTTCAAAACTGCTAGTAGGGTGCCTATCGCTGGAAGTAAACAAAGTTATAATATGTTTTGCAACTTTAGCAAAGCCGCTTGCAAGTGCAGCCAGAGGTAACGACTTGTGCAAGTTTCACAGAGAACTTGCGCAAGTAGAGAACTAACACATCATGCGTCTAATTGAAGTTATTAGGGAGCGTTTGCAGGTCTTCATTTTAAAGCAATAGATATTTTTAGCCTTTTGTTAGTATTATTTTTATTAAACTTTGATAATTAATAAATGAGTATATCAGAGGAAGTTTGAGAGTTGCGCCAATTACAGAAAAATTGAAAGGGAATGGTTTGTCTTCGTATCGGCAAGAGATGAGGAGGGATGGAACGCGTGTTACTAAAAGAGAGATGGATTTATTGTGTGCGGAATGATATGAAAGACTTCTTCTCCATAGAGATCTACGCTTTCGAATGGGCAACTACAGTACTTTCACAAGTTATTATGCCCTGTGACTGGGACTATAGCTTAGTTTTTATTTTTTTTGTGTTATGACATTCAAAAGTGCCTGTAATGGTCTGATTGAAATAAATGCTTTGAGTTTGAGTTTGAGCAAAATAAGTAAATGATAGCTTCTCGATTGACACGAGAGAATGGAAGATAAAAGGTATTTCGCCAACCCTAAGTAACATGGGACAAGCGCAGAAAAATGATGAAGAGATAGTTTTTGCCCGTGAGAAGTTCTTGCTGGGATAAAACTACATACCCTATTTCCTAAGCCAGGTTATGCTCTATCCGTGTACAAAATGTAATCGTTATTTGAACAGCCCTTAAGGCGTAAAAAGGTAACAGATAGACAGAGTAACTTCGCATTTACAATATTGGAGTATTTTTTCTAAATTAAAAAGGACTCTTGTGAATTTGTAATGTTATGCCTACTAATTGCGAACCTTCAAACATCTTTACAACTAAATCACTTGTGGCGTAATTACTATTACAACTTTTAAAAAGAATTTTGACGAAAGAAAAGAAGTTAATAGTGTTTTAACGAACATTTTTGGCAGTGAAACAAACCTCATAAGTAGGATAAAACACTATAAATGAAAATAATACCACTAACAATCATTTTCGTAGAACCACAACGTACAGCTGAGGTTCTAATGATCACAAAATCTCTGTTAAACAATGCCAACATTCACAACCTAATCCCGAAACCAGTAAAATACCAAATATAATATTATAATATTTCCCGTAAAATAAAATAGGTTAACACACAACATACAGATCAACGAACCCGTCTCAATGCACGGCATCGAGTATTCATTCGATTCGATGCAATTCACGGTATCGAGAGGATTCCAACTCGATCGGATCGTAATTCTATAGTAGCTATCATCGGTTCCCTCCCGGAGGTGCTGGAAATCGATAGTACTCTTGTATGAATAATAATACACCTGGATATACATTCAGGTCTGCTGGTATACGTGAACTTTGTGACCTTTGTTCCACAATTTTGTAATGCGAGTTATGAAGAAAGGTATTTATGAAACAGGAGAACGTACGGGTGTCCTGTTATTCTGTAAAAGAATGCATAAGCCTCTTCATACTATAGTTATTATGTTGTGCCTGTAATAATAAAAAAAGATAGAAATCCTCTTAGAATTTTGAACCGCTCTGTGGACCAACTACGCGGCTACGGCGTAGAACTGCAGCTACGGCGTAGCTGGGCGCTACGCTAAGCTTTTTTATACAATAAAATCGATATTGTTTTAACTCAAATTACGTTGTACTCTTAGATCACAATCGTTCTTTCGTGTTATTACAATCAATCTATAAAGATAAAAACTGTTGCAGAAAGAACAATGGCAGGTCTCCATACTAAGAATTGTCTGGGATCAAATTGAAGCGTCCCGTAATGAAAAATATATTAAAAGATTTGGCGTTAGCTCCAGAATCTATAAATGAGACTATTTTCATTTGGGAAAGCCGGAAAAAAAAGATTTCGGTGTTTGAATTTTTAGGTTATGAATGGACGCCAAACAACAATGATCTATAAAACATCGCAGATTGAAATTAAATCATAAAGAAATGTATAAGGTGGTGTGGTCTAAGTGAGTATAACAGTGTTTACGGATAAAATGAGAAAAACCCAAATAAATTCAAACCCGCGGTGAAGAGTAGTACTCAATTGTATGTTTATGAAAGCTGGGCGCGTAATTTAAAAAAAATGCACTTGCCCCGTAGACACTAAAACTGACGGTTAGAATACTTATAACACCTAATGTTAGGACAAATAAAAAACACATTTTGTTAAACATATTTATTTTATTGCTCATCCTCATCTCGTATTATTATGTCATCAAGAAAACCTGCTGGTGCTGAGATATGTTCTTGATGTCTGGCCCATCCTAGATACCATACTAAGGTCATAGTGTGTGCGCAGCAGCTTACAGTAGCCTACAGTTCCGGGTTTACAACAAAAATCCAATTCACTGGGCGCAATCGGAGCACAGTAAGATTAGCTTAAGGTCACGCAAAAGCAATATCGGAGTCCTAAGGGCACGCACTAGTCACACAGGCAGTATCAATCAGTCCACAAACAGTCCAGATCGGGTAAAAATAAATAGAAGGCCAAATATAAACACAACCGAGATGAAAAACGCGGAAGGATTCTGTAACGTCTTGACTTGACTTGTCAAGACAGACAACCACAGACAACATGTATTGTCACTGTCAAAGACAAAAGTAGTGCTGCACGTTTCGATTCCGTTTTCTTAAGAATCGATACAACACTGAAACGATCCTGTGATAGTTTTAGCCATTATTAATTGGAATTAAAAGTAGAAGTATTTCTTCAAAGATATCAGTTGATTAAAGACGAAAGAATAGAGGATTTCAATAATTATGTTACAAACAAAACCAACTCTACATGGGTCGATCGATCGGTCGATATATTATATCGATTCTTCGATTAATTATTGATGCATACTATTTGTACTCACATCACTATTCTAATGGTAACATTTCGAATGTACCTAATTCTAAAATCATTTGATAAGCTTTTAAAAACATAAAATAACTCCGGCCTTAACGAGAAGGAGTGAATAACTGAAAAATCGTAGAAAATTAATTAAATTTGATTCATATATATGAAATCTATGGACGCCAAAAAAAGTCCAGACCGAATACTGCCATTGTTCTTTATTGCTAAGTTTTTTTACTGTTAAATCCGTCCATAATCTGTATCGTAGAAATTTAAGTTTGCAATTTAAAGAGATCTTTATAATGAATGCTTTCACATTGAGTATCGAGATTAATTTTAAATCGTTGAAATGAAATGGGAATATTAATAATGGCCAATGATTGTATGCTTCATTTCGAAGTGGAAATTTTTAATCAATTATCCCGAGAGGCTCGTTAAATAAATTAAAATTATTTCGGTATTTCGTCAAATAAATTGGGCAGACGAAACAGCTTGTCAATTAAAGGAAGTAATATGTATGTAAATTCGATGTATGAAACAATCTGTCTTATTTGACATGACTGGGATGAAGTCCAGCGTAAGTTTCTACGAGCCATGCATTATAGATTCCATAAAACGTATTTGTCGTACTCACAATTACTTGATAAATATGGGCAGGTCAACCTAGAATCTAGACGTAAGTATCTAGAGGCTTCTGTGCTCTATGGTATGGTTCATGGTAATTTCGATTGTATCGATCTTACGAGTAAACTATGTTATGTAGTTCCACGCACCATTAATGTACGTAGTACACGTGCAGGTAGTATTTGCTGTCAATGCCTGTCGAACTAATTCTGGTTTGCGCTGCCCTATCCGTCGAATGGTTGAATCTTATAATTGTAATTTTGTTAATATTGATATTTTTATATGCTCAAAGTCCAAATTTAAATCTAATGTTATGAGAATTATTTAATATTATTAGGAATGTAAGCTAGTCTAGATTTTATTATTTATTTGTTTCTAGTGCTAATTATTGCTCTGTTGCCAAGCAACCAAATCAATTGGAATTTCTATTTTGCATGATGTAATTTATACTTCGTTTATCTAATGATTTAATAATTGCTAATTGTTATTTGTGTAATTATTTATTATTAATGTGATGTAATTATTTATTACCTATCTAGTGGCACTCATTATCATATTTTCTTTTGTTAATATGCGGATAATGTAGTGGGCTGCAATATTGTTAATGCTTTGTATTATCATTCCTCTGTTCCAACACATATTGTAGCTGTTTATTGTCCCTGAATAAATAAAATAAAATAAAATGTTTGTTGCTCTTTCACGCACTTTGCTTTATCCCGGTAGTACGACCCGTGGGAGAATTACCGAACTTAACGTAGGCGAAGCCGCAGACAAAAGCTAGTTCTCTGTATAATTGTAAAAACCGCATCAAAATCACAAAGTGGTTACACAAACACACAAGGAAATTTTGCTTTCAATTCAAAGCATACAACACTGTCACTTTATTCTTATAGGTATACTTTGAACCCCGAATCCCGAAACAAAAGCCTACCGCAATGATAACCATTAAAAATAATATGCCCTGCCGTAACCGTATACCTCATACCCTCACCAAAGGTCTCATGTTAAGGCACTTTCACGTCACTACAACCAACGTCAAAAGTATAGCCGACGTGCCGAGAAAATACAACAGCCTATAGATGGACCTGATAAGAATGATTAGGGCCTATCTTTGTCACAGTGTTAAGGTAATCAGTAAACCAACTCGGTTTTGAAGCTTTTTTTTACACTAAATTGGGTTTGGCCGCAATTTGCCTGATGTGAAGAGATGATGCGGCTCAGGGTGGAGCACGCTTGCCTAGAAGAAACCTATTCACTCGAACTTTGAAGAAATGAGAAATAAGGACAGCTCTTCGCCACTTCCTAGTGTCTAAATCACTACTACTAGTGGTGTGCTACTACTGGGAAGAAGTGGCGGACCAAACTCCCCAGCAACACATCTGACTGCTAGGATATATTGCACTACACGCATAAAACATTACTAACTGTCACGATGTTATAACCCCGACTTTCTCGCGAGTCACCTGTTAAATGCCGTAATCTTAGGATTCATTTAAACACTGCACTTGTGTGTGAGCCGATTTGGAACATTTATGCCCTTGGTTAAAATAACATACATAACAACACGCCGTCGAGGAAGACCGCGGCGAAGGTGGTGTGACGATCTGATCTTGTTTGAGGGGCGAACATGGCCAGATATCGCACAAGACAGAGAGGTTTGGAAGGAGAAAGGGGAGGCCTTTGCCCAGCAGTGGGACACATGACAGGCTAACACAAACACAAACAACACGCCAGTAATCTCCGAAGGGTTAGGCAGAGGTGTACCGAATAGTACACCCACATTTCGCCAGTTATGTTTAAGTCCAATGTAATAGGGGGTGAGCCTATTACCATCAACGCTCTTGCGACCACCAGACCAAAGAGGCAGTCAGTTGATTGAAATACTCTTTGTTAATACTAATATTTGTACTGTCTTTGTGTGTTGTAATCCTTATCACGTTGACTGTGAATAGACACCTTTACGAGTCGGAAGCATTGAAAGATAGAATGTAGGTGGTGATATCTATCAACGGAAATATGTTATGAAATTATCAAGTTTTTTTAATACGACTTGTGTCATGCCAGATGCTGCGTTTGATCGATGAAAATAATAGCAACATGTATAAATATATAGATTTTATGGAAAATTACTATTTGCCATTAAATCTAATGAAAAAAATAACAACTTCGTATTTCTAGTGTTTTGCAGGATGGTAATTCCCTTCGGATTATGATAGCAAGTGTGTTACGCAATTGGAGCGCTAATTCCCATAAGTTTAAAACCGAGACCATTTTAACCGACTTCAAAAAAAGGAGGAGGTTCTCAATTCGGTTGTATTTTTTTTGTTATTTTTTTTTGTGTTTGTTACCTCATATCTTCGTCATTTATGAACCGATTTGAAAAATTCTTTTTTTATCTGAAAGGACATACTTTCCGATTAGTTTCATAGAAATTTAATCAAAATCGGTTTAGTAGTTTGGTTTTTTAAATCAAAATAGCTGGAAAAAGTATGTCATCCAAGTAAAAGAAATTGCGAAATTGATACTTGACAAGGATTTATGTGTGCTACAATAGCTAAAAAAGGGTTATTTTTCACTATTTTTGTGTTTTTTTTTTCGGAAGTCGGTAATTTTTTTGCAAAAAAGTTTTTTCGAGATTTACTCAACTCTTTTTATTAACGAACACTGTTATTTAAAGCATAGTAATAATATCTTTGTGTTGACCTTCCAAGTTACCGAATATGATTGAAAATTCTAGTACAGTTATCATTTGAATTTATTACATAATACCAAAACTTAAAGGTCACACAAGGATCCATCAAGATCGACAGCTGTACCTTCGACCAAATGTTTACAGGATCGTCGTCAAAAATACTGACAACGTGTCATGAAAATACAACACCAACAAAACGTGCTGAGAATTGTAAGAATCACCCGATACGACCCATCTTTATCATTTCACGCACGCACTGCCATGGTCCCAGTCTAACAATAGGCCTTTTCCCGTGAGTGGTTATCGGTGTCGTATCCTCACTAATATATACGGTGGGGAGTATGTTCGTGTGTGAAGTATTCATGCCTGAAATGCTGTACCGACTGTTATATTTCACAGGCAGAATCGGAACGTACTACGTGTTGTGGGTGGTGTGCATAAGGGCATTAAAATAAGGTTTTGTTGGCGCCTCATTTCGTTTTTGGTTGCGCGATCATCAACATCCCACCCGAAAGTAACCACGGCATCTTTTACGTATCTTTCGCGCTAAGAGAAAATGTTAAAAAACTAATTTAGATGAAAACCCGTTTCGGCTGTTTTCAGAAACACTAGGCGACACTTGAATGGATGCCTTAACAAAGGCGCACATACGAATTCTTTTCGTTCAGGTGTCGTTTAATGTAAGTTAAAACGGCCATTAGTTGTCTTTTTCGACTGCCTCACCATTTTAACTTCATCTTCCAAAGTTTCAAGATCAACTGATCGCAGAGAACATAATTTTCCACATCTTCTCTAGAAGACAAAACCTTTAAAGCTTGTCTGAATTCACAAAGGCTGTAGCGAACGTGTTAAATCGGTTACTGGTGAAGTTTCACCCCCAGACACGCATCGCATTTGCGAATCACTTTGAGCACTCTCTGTTCTTTGTTATGTTTATAATTAAAGAACGCCTTTCCACCTTACTGTGGTTGTTTTTTGATGTTTTTAGCGTTGTTTTTAGATGGACTTTTTGTAGTGCGGCATTTTTGCTGTTCTTTTAAATGTGTGCTTTCTCAGTTGGGTTCCAAAAAGTAACATGGCCATAATACATGCTCCCAGCATTAAAGAACCCCTCTGCTTCTTCGTAAGAGTCATCTGGTAAAGTAGGGCACTGACTTACATGTCAGATTAAACGTCAAACTAGACACATGTTGTGGTGACCATGTGGTGCAAAGGCCTCTATATACAGAGAAGAATAGAGTTATCTCACATCATTTGATATCAGATGATTTTATTAAATCGCAAGTAACCAATATGAAACGAAATACTTAACAATTCAGAAATAAAAGTAACGATCATTAATTTAACCCACAAAATGAAGTGTGAAACCTGATTACACTAGGAACAAGAACACACAAAAACTTTTTTGCAAAAAATAATCGACTTCCAAAAAAACACTAACTGTGACTATTGTTTGTTTCATTGACTTTTTTGGTACCGACTTCCGAAAGTAAAGTTATTTTCCATTTTTGTTGTTTTTTTTTTTTTGGAAGTCGGTTATTTTTTTGCAAAAAAGTTTTTATTGTACCCTTTTTAGTTATCGTATCACACACACAAATCCTTGTCAAGTATCAATTTCGCAATTTCTTTTACTTGGATGACATTTTTTTTCCAGCTATTTTGATTAAAAAACCAAACTACTGAACCGATTTTGATTAAATTTCTATGGGACCAATCGGAAAGTACATCCTTTCAGATAAAAGAACAATTTTTCAAATCGGTTCATAAATTACGAAGATATGAGGTAACAAACACAAAAAAAAAAGTACAACCGAATTGAGAGAGCCTCCTACTTTTTTTGAAGTAGGTTAAAAAGTGAATCTGTACATAACAACATAACCACAGAATGACACAATCCAAACCACAAGAAACCTCTCTAATTGGTACACAGCACATGAAGTCCCAAATACACAAAGAAAATCACGAGATCATTTAGCCAGCCTGTGACAAAAAGGGGGTGACCGCAGAGATGAGGGTTCTTAGCAAACAAACGTTGTTACTAACTGCTGGGTAAATGTTACGCAATCCGCTGAGGTTTCCAGTTACTTATTCACTCATAATTTGATATAGGCTTTGTTGACTGTCTTGCGGCGGAAATGCTTTCGTTTGATCTTAGTTCTGGTTGTATTAAATGTGAGAAATGTACATGTAATTATGTAGATGCGTCCTGCGTTGTTTTCTTCACGTGAATACCGCCACTAAAAGTGTGATCTTAACCCTTACTTTAATGATAAAAAAACATACAAACAAAATAATCTCTTAGCAAAAAATCTGACGTTATTACAAAGATCTGTCGAAACGTCACTTAAATATCTAGATCTAGTATAAAGAGCTTATAAATTAAACTAGAAAATACCGCGTAAAAAAAAAAGTAGTGCTACGTACATTTCTATAAGATCTTTAACGGCATTCTGAACGATTCTACAAAACACTAAAGAGTGTAGAAGATAGCTTGCTCGTTCACTGTAATGGTTATTTTTATTACCCTATTTGGGCTGAGCAGTGTATTGCTTATTTAAACTTACATATATTTTGTTAGGCAACGATCATATGTGCTGAAAGAAAGTGGTGCTTTCTTTTGAGCACTTTATTTTATTTTATGACCTGAAACCCTATTATTTCAGGTAAGAAGATATAAAGAGTTAGATGAGAAGTTACCGAAAAAGATTGGTGATGGAATGACACCCGGATTTTTGTCTAGACTTTTAGAACTTTGAAACGGTATCCTATAAAATTGCGCAGTAACGAGCTCTAATAATATGTATACACGTATATTTCATTTCATCAATATACCTTTTACGTTTTCTCGAACATAGTATTTTGGAAGCCATACTATTATAAAATAGGTCTTATCTTTAAGTAGAAACCGATATTTCACGAGAACATCGCTTTTGTTTTTTTTTTAAGAGTTTACACATTAGAGCTCGTGACTATTAAATATAACTTGATTGCGACAATAATGACATAACTCCAAAAATAAGAAATACAAGACAGAGTTTTTTTTTTAATTTAGACTAAAAATATTTTGATTAAATTAACTTTTTGTGTACAGAATCGTGTTTATACGCCGCAGTAGCCGTATTATACGTATTTCGTTACTTAATTTAGTACTAAACTTTCGTTAATTTAATATTCAACTACAAACAAAATCGAAAAATATTTTTTTAGAGTTATGTCATCACTAGCTGTTGCCCGCGACTTCGTTCGCGTGGAAATTTTGTTGTAGTTTTGCCCAGTTGAAGGGAATAGGCTCGCCCCTATTACATGAGACCACAACATAACTGGTGAAATGTGGGTGTACGATTAGTTACACCTCTGCCTAACCCTCTGGAGATTAGAGCCGTGGTGGTATGTTAAGATGTTATGTTATTTATGAGAACTAACGCCTGATCAAAATGTGATAATTTGAGTGATGACTACAAAAGGCGTCCTTTTTAGGCGCTGTAATTCTGAGTGGCCTAGGTCCGAAACAAAATTAAATGGCATTGAAAAGACGTTATGGTTTAAAAACTGGAACATTATGGCGCTATACAACTTTTTTTAAAGTGAAACAATCAAACGCCTTGTTGTGAACAGCCATGCAATGCATGCAATTGACCATGTGAGTGAGTTGTCAAACAGTTGAGGAATATGGTCATAATGCAATAATCCTGATAGTATATATACTATGTGCTATTCCAGACTATAATCTATATCTGTGTCAAATTTCATCCAGATCCGTTTAGCTGTTCTGGCGTGATTGAGTAACAAATATCCATCCATCTATCCATCCATCCAAACTTTCGCATATATAATAGTAGTAAGAATTAAGATTTTCGCAAACTAGTGGTATGTTCATGACCATGTCACAGCAAGTTATGGAAAAAATTCGTTTTGTAAAGCGTCACCTCTCTCACTCTTACCTGCCTATTTTTCGAGTTACTTCAGACAATAAATCCCCGGCATAAAGGTGACCGAAAACACGGTGCGCGGGAAGTCCAATGGAGGCCGATGACATTATCAGTCCTGTCGGCTAGTCGTGGCGCAAAATAGGGAACAATGTCATGAAAAGGTAAGAGGTAACTGCCTAAAGTAGGTAGACAAAAGCTGAGGATTATTACAATGATAAAATAGAAATTTGGAAAAGTTCTTATTAAAGTTAATTCGTTCAACATAACATAACATAACTTCATGCCTGTAATGTGTATCTATCTAATATTTCACCCACATTTCGCCAGTTACGAGTATGTTTAAGTCCCATGTAATGTGGGCGAGTCTATTGCCATCAACCGGGCACAAATCCAGACTCCGTGGCTGTTACTGAGACATTCGTAATGGTAAAACCCAATGACACTTTGCTTACCTGCCAAATTACATGATAGCGATTGCATATGTCTGTCGCATAAAATATTGATCCTCATCACCTGTCTAGCTTTTTCCGAACTATGTTTGTGTAGGTCTCTAAACTATCCGGATGATGTAGCTGAATACCAGTATTTTAGATGAGTAACTGCCTATCTAACAACCACAACCCAGTTACTGGGTAACACAATAACAATTATTGGTAAGACTGTTTGTCTTACCAATAATTGTTATTGTGTTAGTTCTTACCACTAGATTTTAACCTCATTTTATCTAAGCATGAATATTTTTCGAAAATATATTTACAAGAATAAGAATAAATTTATTAAACCATAGTTACAAGCATTTTCTTAATCTAACATCATTATGGATATCGGCAAGTCTCATTTATTCAGACAATCTCCTTTTTCTTCTCGAATCGATGACTGAATTTTTTCCGACCAGTACGTAGCGACCTGCATAGCTCTGTCGTTTGCCTAAGACAATAATTAAGGCTTACTTCTAAATGCTTATAAAAGCTCAATTAATTAATTAATAAACGTTATACCTAAAGCTGATACGACACGCGTGTCTAATCGAGACTCGTGAATATCTCTCCCTAGAGCGACGCTAAGAGATTATTATTAATACGAGGTTTACAGCCACTGTAACCCTGCAGTAATATACTGCAGGCGTTTTAAACTCTAAGTGGTTGTTAAATAAATAATTACATACTAAATGGCCATGTGCATTATACTACAGTTTTGCAAAACTCGCTTTTATGAAGAAAGTAGCCGTTATTTACGGTTTCACTTGTATCATAAAAAAACTGCTTCATTAACCCGGAAGATAAGATAAGAAGTGAAGAGGAGCTCGTGGCTTAAATAATAACTGCTGCTCAGATCAATCTCCAGGATAGTGTTTGGATGGGTGACCATATACCAAGTTTCTTCCGTATCTTGAGAAACACGTTAAGCCGTTGGTCCCGGCTGTCATTTGTAGATCTTTGACAGTCGTTACAGATAATCAGTGGCCCCAAAGTCTGACAACCAGTCCAAGATACCAAGGGGTATCGTAATTACTAGCGGGGTTGTGGAGGTCAGATAGGCAGTCACTCCACGTAAAATACTGGTATTCAGCTGTATTCGGTTTGACTGGAAGCCGACCCCAACAAAGTTGGGATAAGGCTAGGTAGATTATTACCCGGATAAGAAGTGTTCAATATTTCAAAACAGATCTTAGTTTATCTGTGTGGTTTGTGAGCTCTTGGCTAAATAATGCATGGATCGATCTCCAAAGTTAAGCAGCAATTGCCGAGAACCTTCTGTACCTCGGAAAGCGCGCTAAGCCGTAGCTCTCGGTTGTCATTTGTAGATCTTTGTGGTCGTAAATGAGTTGTAGAGGTCATCAATCCATGTAAAATACTGGTATTCAGCTGCATTTTTTATACTGGAAGCCGACCCCAATAGCAAAAGGCAGATGGCGATAATCTATAGTCTACATTCTTGCAAACCCTAAAGCGTGATTCTCCTCTTTCTTTTCGTGTGGTTTGTGCCTAACCTGGCGTCAGAGTTTTATGCCGCCCATGGGGCCTCTAACTTGGCATAATATGCCGTCGAAAAATATCTCTCAGGCATGCTGGGTGGTTCCAGGAGGCCATGTCCGACATATGTGACGTGGCAATGCCCCGAGTTCGGCCAGGACGCGCCCGGCGTCAGGTGTACTGGTGGTCGCGCGAGCTGACAACTCTGCGCGAGGCGTGCGTCGCTGCGCGACACCCGTACGCCAGGCATCGCAGGCTCCGCATTCGCCCGCCGAATGCGGAAGCCATTGAGGCGGAGCTATATGAGGGCTACAGAGCGGCGAAGACCGCCCTCCGCGAGGCTGTCCTGCGGGCCAGAGATCGGGCCCGCGAGGAGATGCTGGGGACTCTTGACGGGGATCCATGGGGGCGCCCTTACAAGATGGTGCGGGATAAACTCCGCACCTGGGCCCCCCCACTGACGCAGAGTCTCCGGCCTCAGCTCGTGGAGGACGTGGTGAGCGCTCTGTTTCCCTCGCGAGGGGAACATCCCCCCCCGCCTATGGCTCCGCCACCTGCGGTGCCGGAAGCGGACCACGACGACGACGACGTCCCGGAAGTGGCTGGGGTAGACCTGAGAGTGGCGGTAGGACGGCTCAAGGCCAAAAATACCGCCCCGGGACCCGACGGCTTGCCTGGCAAAGCCTGGGTCCTGGCCTTTGAGGCTCTCGGGCCCCGACTGGAGGGGCTCCTAAGCGCATGCTTGGAGAGAGGCCAGTTCCCGCTTCGTTGGAAGACGGGGAAGCTGGTCCTCATTCGGAAGCCGGGGCGCCCTGCGGACTCTCCGTCCGCATACCGGCCCGTTGTGTTGCTCGACGAGGTGGGCAAGCTCTTTGAAAGAGTCATTGCAAACCGCCTCGCCGAGCACCTTGCGGGGATGGGTCCGGATCTTGCGGAACACCAGTTTGGTTTCCGCAAGGGGCGCTCCACGGTGGACGCAATCATGCGCGTGGGAGCCCTCACGACGGGGGATGCGGTGTCCCGGGGTGGGGTTGTCTTGGCGGTGTCTCTCGACATCGCCAACGCCTTCAACTCCATGCCCTGGAGCTGCATTGGGGAGGCACTCCGGTATCACCGGGTGCCGACCTACCTTCGTCGTGTGGTCGGGGATTACCTGACGGACAGAGCCGTCATCTACCCCGGTCGCTCCGGAGAGTGGAACCTGCGAGAGATGTCGTGCGGTGTCCCACAGGGATCGGTTCTAGGACCGCCCTTGTGGAACATCGGCTACGACTGGGTGCTGCGCGCCGACCTCCCTAGTGGCGTCAGCGTAGTGTGCTACGCTGACGACACGCTAGTGCTGGCACAGGGGAGGTCGCACGAGGCGGCGGCCGATCTGATGACACGCGGGGTTGAGATAGTCGTTGAGAGGATCCGGCAACTGGGTCTCGAGGTGGCATTGCACAAGTCCGAGGCCATGTGCTTTCATGGGCCTCGGAATGCGCCACCGTCGGGATCCTCACTGACGGTAGGAGGGGTTTCCATCGGCGTCGGGTCGACGTTGAAGTACCTGGGACTTGTCCTCGACAGCCGGTGGAACTTCGTGGAGCACTTCCGACGTTTGGCCCCTAAACTGGAACGGACTGGGGCTGCCTTCAGGCGGCTCCTGCCCAATCTGGGGGGGCCGAACGCCTCCTGCCGGAGGCTCTATGCGGGGGTCGTGCGGTCCATGGCCCTTTACGGTGCCCCGGTGTGGGCGCGTTCCTTGAGGCGGCGAGCCGCCCATTATCTGAACGCGCCCCAAAAGGTGATAGCCGTAAGGATGGTCCGTGGGTTCCGCACGATCTCGGGCGAGGCTGCGAGCCTCCTAGCCGGATTGCCACCATGGTATCTGGAGGCGATAGTCCTCGCGCGCCTACATGAATGGCGCGCGGAGGTTCTTCGCCGGGGGGTTACTCCGCTGCCGCGGCTAATTGCCGCTCAGCGGACAAACCTCCGAGCCGATCTCATGGTGACATGGAGAGAGCGACTGTCGCAACCCCGTGCAGGGCACGCCACGATAGTGGCGATAAGTCCCCTCTTTGAGGAGTGGCTTGAGAGGCGCCACGGCGTCCTCACCTTCCGCCTGACGCAGGTCCTCACCGGACACGGTTGTTTCGGGAGGTTCCTGCATCGAATCAGGCGGGAGGAGACGCCCGGGTGTTTCCATTGCGAGGATCGACCGGAGGACACGGTGGTGCATACGGTGGAGGTCTGCCCCGCTTGGGCGGAGCAACACCGTGTCCTCATAGCGGCGATCGGCGGCGGCGACCTCTCGCGTCCGGCCCTGGTTCGAGCCATGGTCCGGAGCGAGACGGAATGGGAAGCCGTCACCTCCTTTTGCGAAGCAGTCATGCTAGCAAAGGAGGAGGCGGAACGTGAGAGAGAGCGTTCCTCCTCACGTCCCAGCCGCCGCGGGAGACGCACCGGGCGTCGGGGGCCACGTGGTGGCCCCCGGCCACCGTAGACGCGGGCCTGTGGACGGTGAGCTAAGGGCTAGCTCGCCGTCCCTCCGTCTTAGGACGACAGGCCGTGTCGACGGCGCGTTCGTGTTCCACGCGCGCCTCAAAGAGATGTCAGCATAGGGAAGGGGCCCGCAAGGGCCGATGCCTGCCGGGTGCTGCGGGTTGTTCGAAAGAGATACCGCGGCCCCGGAACACAAAGGGCGATGAAGGAACATGGATGGGTTTTAGTCAGTAAAAGTCTGACACTCCCTCCCGCTCAGCCCAGAGCGGGAGAAGTCATTTGATGATTTCCCATCCGAAAAAAAAAAAAAAAAAAAAAAAAAAAAAGGCATGCTGGTTTCCTGATGATGTTTTCGCCCACCGAAGCAAATGATAATTATACAATACGCACATGAATCCGAAATATCAGAGGTGCGTGTCATGGTTCGAACTCGAAACCTATGACTTGGCAGTCCAAAGCGTGATTTACCAACATACATCCAAAGTCACAAACAGCCTAACTTTCGCAATTATATCCTCGAGTAGAATTGTAATGCGTCTTCCGTGTCTCGACGACAAATGGGCTTCGTATAATTAAGTGCTAACTCATTAGCGTAATTATAATGAGCTCACAAATTAAAAAAGATAGCGCTTTGTGCCATTTTAGCTATAAAAGTTGAACAGGCAATGAACTTGACCGAGGCTGTCGGCCCTACCCCTCTGAAAATGATCCACCCCTATTATGTTGGGTGAAAAATAAATACCTATAAACAAGAATATAAAAGACTAACAAAACTAATCTTGTTAGCCGTTTAAGCTGTTACGAAAGAAATCTAAACGAACTTTATTTATAACTAAAACTTGGAAAGAACTAAATTAATCAAATTGTTAACTCCCAGTATCCTTAATCCCCGTTTTATTAATAAAGGATCCCAAAGTTAGAGCTTATATCTTTCTCATCATGCATCAGTGGCTTAACACAGTCCAAATAATATCTTAGTAAAGGTAGCCGTACACATTAGGTTATGCGCCATGGTACCATTTCAAGGATAAAGCCGGTCATAGACGATAGGTTATGCATGTGCAGTTAAGCCTGTACATTCAAACTGTACAGACATGCATGAACGTGTGTAGGAGAAAATTGTACAATTATCCTTGGATTGGAACTCGATTTTGCTTGAAGGTTTTGCATGCACATTTAAAACAGTCATGCATAGGTAACCTAGTGTGTATGGCTACCGTAACTGCACAGTTTTCACTTTTTTATGTGGAATTTTTCAGCGGCGGGAGGTCCGACTATGGCTACGCGCCAAAATAACCATACAAGACTACAGCGCTGATTGACTGTCACATTGGGCCTTGGGGGTTTGTGATAGTAACGAATAAACTTGGACTGCTCGTAAAGTCCCAGGGGCATGATGCACAAGGAAACAGGAAAAATAGAAAAAGAAATTCCATGACCTTTCCTATTAAGACAACCTACATTATCTTCAAAGATTTTACGTAAAAACAAGTTTATTTTCTTTTCTACCATAGAACTTACTTTTCATCATAGTATTCTCTTGTGGGGCAGTGCCGTCGATATTCAAACAATTTTTATTTTGCAAAAAAGGGCAATTCGTTCAATTTATAAATTAAGTCCCAGATACTCCCACAGAGAGAAAAAAATAAATTAATATACTTACTACCCTCTCAGTTTATTTATGAAAACCTTTTGTACGCACATAAAAATATTTATTTGTTTAAAAAATACAGTGATATCCACAACATAAATCCGAGGAACAAACACAAATTTGTTGTTCCTGCAACGAGGCTCAAAAAAATTGGGGTTATGTACGTTTAGTTGCCAATGTTTACGTTTTTATAATAAACTTCCGAGACATATTCAAGCACTAAGCCTATATGTCTTAAAGCCTACTATAACGTTAATTACTATCTCGAAGATAAAAGGCTTGGGATTAAGCTACTCCAATTTGCTCAATGAATGGCGAGATTTCAAAATTTTCATCTGTTTATTCCTTTCTTTTATACAATTAGACATTTTATGATTTGACATAAATATTTACTTTGTGTTATTATTTTTTGTTTGGTTTTGCGGTTGTCTTGCACTGGCTGAACAGGTCCTATCAAATCTGTGTGGTTCTTTCTTCAAAAGACCATCTCAGACACTCACCTGCATAGTTCACATGTGAGTTGACCAAGATTATGTTTGGACCATAAAAGAGACTATGACCTCTCAGTTTGTTTCGGCTGTTTCTTCTCAGAGTAGTCAAGAGCGAAACACCGGCCTCATATAGTTTTAAAAAAGAAGACTTGTAAAAGTGTTTTTAAAAACCTATTTGCAAATAAAAATCATTTCATTTCATCTTTCTGTAGAGTAAATACTCATATTCTAGGCTTATGTACTTAACGAGTTTTCTAGCCCCAAATAAGTGTGTATAGTAGCTTACAAATATTCTATATTCAACGTTTTTACATGAGGGCCTTATGTAAACAAAGACCTCCGGCTTTTAGACGTCTTAACATCATTTCTGTGTAAATGCTTTTAGGCAAGTTTGCAGAAATATTCACTTGAATTTAGTTATTCTTCGGCTGTATACAATGGTCTACTTTGGCATAATGTTTTTCTGGCTGCAAGGTCTATTGAGTTGCTAAACGTACAAGTAAAAAAAAAACAGACTATCGCGCTTAAATGAATTCGTAAAATAGGCTTTAGACTAACAGAGATAGGGTGCGATATTGCTCAAACTAAAATCCCCTTTAGCTTTGCCCTTAAAGAAGCGTTGACCCATGACAATTATCTTCCATAACGCACGAATACAAACAATGTTTCTAATAAAAGCGCACACGAAATAAGCTACAATAAATCTTAGTGGAAATGCAATAACATCCAACCAAAAAATAAGTCAATACAGAAAGTCAATTCCACATAACCAGCGGAAAACAGGCGCATGTACACATAGACGGCTATGTACGGTGATCACTTAACGCCTGTCGCTTGCACTTTGCTTTTTCCTCTTTTCGAAGTTTTAGTAACATGGCATTCTATGACCCCAAATAAATTCAGATCAGGGCAGGAGAATGATGATGTTGTTGGTCCCATGGAGAAACTTGTTTAGTTTGATTGTTTGTACTGTACCGCATCCTTAAATACAATCATACCTTTCTGAAACACTCTATACACCCGACCTTCTGCGCCCACCTATGTTGTGACCTCACAACGGGCACTCGATCTCATTTGAGAAACATTTTTACGACTTCACGAGTTTTTCGGGCAAAATTATTATCTCGTATTTACAGTGTGAATTGTACGGTTAGTAGAGATTCTTTTTATGATGTCCATGTTTGAAATGCCCAGCGGATGGAAAAACGGGCGTTTTATGGGCAAACACTTTCGCCCTCTGCACGACTCGCGAGGTTTTATTACGGGAATCGTAAATTCCAGTGGGCACTGTCAAGTTTATTTCTTGATTTGTTGTTGATTTAAGCAGCGCTTTATGTTGTGTGGAGAATTTTATAGTCTGAAAAATAATTAGATTTCCGCACTTCAATATAAAAACCAAAATCCTTACTTATTAACTTTCTACATGGATAAAGGTTTTCGCCATACTATACATTAACTATTTTCTAGCCTCCCTGAAAATTTTATGTTTCCACCTCGAAAAAGCTAGTCGTTACAATTCCACTCTGCTAACACATACATTTCCAAAGATACACGCGCCTACGAAAGGGGATACACTCTTCTTTTTGTTTTATATCTTCAAATCCACAACGTACCAGAAAAACACAGTCTATTTATAGATAGCATACACTCGATCAACAAAACGTGATCTTCACTACCGTCATCTGACGTCGTTCCTTCGTACAGTCCTTACACAATTAGATTACGTCTGACAGCAGCAACCGAACAACAACTTTCTCTTAATGGGGAAGTGCCAGGGTAGGTTCTCATTAATGTTCGACCGAAAGTTCGGTTTCGGCAAAAAAACGAGTTTCGGTTTCGGCGTCAAACCTGCCGAAACTGCATTCGGGAGTTCTTGCGCTGTGATCGGTCATGTTCGGTGCGTTAAATTCCATCCAAGCGAGTATGCGTGCCGCGTCCACGTGCATAATCAAGTCGTGACTGGCTTGTGTTTGCATTTCGTTTTGTTTGTTGTGAGTTTTCGTGTAATTTATTTTTAAATTAGTTTTATTACGTGATATATAGATTATAACAACGCTTTCTTTATTTTCCCTCAAAACATGATATTTGTAATGAAGTTTCGGTTTCGGCCGAAACTGAGAATGTTGCCGAAATTCGATTTCGGTTTCGGTTTCGATCGTAAAAACCAGTTTCGGTCGGACACTAGTTTTTTTTGCAATTTGCAGGTCAGTATCAATAGTAGAAATAGTCATTGAATGGGATTAAATGTACTAAGAGAGTTGTATTGATGATTTTAATAATTATAATTCTGTAAGCATACTTATTACGGCCGCGAATCATATTTCGTTCGAAATACAACCTGACACTGACCAACAAATTGCAAAAAACGTAAGAAAATTTGAATTTCGCGGGCTGCCTGGCGCTTCCATCTTGACGACAACAAAGATCACTGTTTGTGGCAGCAGCCGAACAACAACCTTAAAATAACGACTATAAGGATCACTGTCACTTTGACAGGGATACCCAATCAGAAGTAAACTGTGAAGGAATAGTACGTAAGTACTACGAAATATAACACCTTAATATACCTAACGCCATTTACCTTTATGTCAAAATGTGTGCGTACATCGGAAATAGAACAAATATTGACGTCACTTGACGTTATGTGAAAAACAATGAAGATGTGTTTTGTTTTACCCTTTTCAAGGTAAGTAAAGTGATAGTTGGTTTTAGATCATGTTTCTTATTTTCGAGTGCGTCTGTACTTATGTTATGTGTTTATTATGTGCTCAAAATACGAGACGGCCTCGTTGGTCGAATGAGGTCCTGGGTTTGATTCCCAGGTCGGGCAAAGTGTTATTGGGTTTTTCCATCAGGAATTTCTCAGTAGCAGCCCCGGAGTCTGGTTTTGTGCGCGGTTGATGGCAATAGACTCGCCCCCTATTACATGGGACTTAAACATAACTGGCGAAATGTGGTCGCACTTAGTTGTTAGGAACACCTCTGCCTTACCCTTCGGGGATTACAGGTGTAAAGTTATGTTGTGCATACGAGCATATAATAATGCCAGGTTATAATTTTCTTACTGCAGGGTAAAGACCGCTTTCTCATACGTAGAAAAAAGGCCATTTTAATAAACCAACATGCTACTAAACTAACTTTTTTAATTTCATCATCTGCTTTGTCATGATAATTAAAAATGTGTCACATTGTCTGTTATATTAAAAGTAGGCCCAAGATTTTCTAACGATATTTAATTCAAGTAAAACAAACCTCAGATTTTTCAAAAAAACTTTTCACTTAAATGAACATCTGTCCGTTATAAAATTTTGACGGCAAAGAAAAGAAGACATTCTAAGATATCAACATCAAACAAAATAATTTAAGAGTCTAAACCTGAAATTCCTTGAAGTATAAAGCCAAGACCCGATATTTATAGGTGCCGGCGAAATCTCTTTGTAAGTGCCGCGAGCCTTACAAAGGGAAGCCAAAAAAATTGTTATCCTTTGCCGTTTGCCGATCAAGTACACAAAGGGTATCAGATCGAGCACAAACGGTAGTTTTAGGGTTTATCTACAAGGCCGACTTTTTAGTAAAACTACTATTTTGTGGAAAAGTTAAAAGCTTTAACCCTGGTATCTAAAGTCAAGTTAAAGTAATTACTTGAGTTTAATTAACTACTCATGCAACCATTTTTATGCAATAGACAAGAATTTGAATGAAGTAAGAACCGTCAAAGAAAACAAAGCCAAGAATTCTAACTTTTGACTGTTCTAACTTCAAGGAATTACTAAACTACAGAATAAAAACCGTCTCTTAAATGATTGCTTTACTCAAGTAATCACACACATTTGACTTGTTTATACGGGTGATAATGTTTTTCTTATCTTCACGACGGCAGAAAAATATTTTCGAGCATAACTATCAGTCAGACCTGAAACGAACTTTCTAGAAAACTTAATATAAGAGAAAACTATGGATAGAGGAAAACGCGAGTAATAAAATTCTCGGAACAAAAGATATAAAGTTTTTACATGGCATGAAGCAATATCTGGCGATAGCGTGAGCGTCTGTTTTAAGAAAAAAATAGACTTAGTTTTTAGTAATTAAAATAATTTATTTAACTTCACTTGTATGTCCTGGAATTTTCTAATCAATATTTCACCCACTTCCACTGCAGCTATTGAGCTGAAATGTGGCACACACGGTTGGTTCTTGTGACAAAGCACGAAAATATTTTTTATATATTTTTTTTTATTGTTGCAATTATTATGAAGTAAAGACAGACAGATCATATTACTTGTTAACAGTACAAAGGATGTGGCTGCCCATCTTCTTGATAAGAACTCATTAGTCAACAATACTTCAGGGCTGAAATAATGGCCGCGCTCACGTAATTCAGTAATTTCAGTGATACCTAGAATAGTGCCAGACGGTCATTTAAGTATTCCCTCTATTGCGGGAGTATTTTAACACAAATCGTTTTATTGTTCTTCATTGTATACGGTAACGTTTCATGTGCCCAAGTCTTTACTTTTTATTTTGACTGGCAACACGCATTTGAGTGCAACACTGACGTTGAGCGTCTGCTCAACGTCAGTGTTGCACTGAAATACGATAAAAGATAATAAGAGCTTTGAAATCAATAATGGCGTTCAACAAACATGTCTATGTTTGTTCCACACCTCCACATCCCCAGATCTCCCATCCTGCCACATCTCCAGTTAAGTTTAAGTCCTATTGTAATAAGGGGCGAGCCTATTGCCATCAATCGGGCACAAATCTTGACTCCGAGCTGCTACTGAGACATTCCTGATGAGATAACTAGATAAAAATTTGACTGGCCTGGAAATGGAAACAAAACCAATAACATGCTCAGCAGTATCGCCATCACTAAACTAACGACCAGGGGGCCTAAAATGGCCACTTTAGTCAGAACATAATGGGATAATAATATGAATCACATTAAAATTCTTAAAATGGTCACAGACACTGTTAATATGTTGAATTATGAGTTTGTGACCATTTTACGAATTGAACGTAGTTCATATTATTATCATATTATGTTCTTCTAACGAGGCCATTTTAGACCCCCAGTTAACTTTTTGGAAACTTACGAGTAAAAAGCATGGCGTTTCTTGTCGGGTATAAATAAAATAAAATTGTTATATAACGAAAAATGCTCACAAGAAATATCCAGCCGTTTTTATGTTCGCAACAGATAATAATACCAAATAGCTACTAAAAAATAAATCTCTGAACTAAAAAGATTTCTCACGGGTAGCACGGCGCTAAAGTAACGTAAAAATAGCTGACGTGGTTTGGGGGTCTATTCTGTCATCTGATGTATTATTTATGTAAAAATACCAGGTGAGATTAAGTAGATCACTCTTTGTATAGCTTTTGAATTGAAAATAAATGGCACGCTCTGTTTTCATACGGATTGTGATACTTGCAGTATCTAGGTATATCTTTATATGTGAAACCCACCGTGCCCGAGCCGGGAATCGAATTCAGGCCCACTAGACGAACAAGGCAGAAAAATGATCATCATTCTCATGCCCCTATCCCAATTTATTTGGGGCTGGCGTAGCATGTCTTCAGCTTCCAAACTGTTTTTCGAATGATGCAAAACAATAAAACACCTAAGTAATCATCAGTATCTTTATAGACATTATTTACTATCTTTTTTTTTCTTTATTGGCCAATCAACAATCATTGTTTGCACTGTAACTATTTATAAGGCCATAATGTACCATATTTCATGCAAATAAAGAATCTTGAATCTTAAAGTAATATCTACCATAATCAAAGGTTAGTGTAAAAAATTTCTTGCAGGCTAGACCCCATAAACATATTAGGTGCGCCACAAGCACTGTACTATAAAGTTAATATCTAATTGACTAAAATTAGCATTACCTAACTTAAAATATAAACTACCTACCTACTATCGAGTGATTTTATATGTATCATGTTATCGAATGCTTTCAGAATACCATAGTTGGAAGCGGAGCTTTTACCGGATGTCATGGTGGGACCGCATGTGGCGACGTCGCCCGCTCCCCTCTCCCGGATCTAAAGCTGTCCACACACATGTGACGTCACACACTCTATTATGTATAGCCAGCATTAAATGATACCTTTGTTAAAAGAATGTGGATGAAAATAAGTTGCTTCTTTGTTTATTGTACATCAAGGTTTTGGTTGCAAATTCGCAACCCATAAATCACAATCTGAAAAGTAAGACATCCTATACTACACCACAATATTTGGCCAGTCATGCTTTGAGTCCGATGAAATCCATAATTACAAGCTCCGTAACCATAGATTTTGGAATTAAATTAAGCATTTTTATTAAGGGCTATAAAAAATACGCTCTCAGTTTTCCAATTTTGTCAAAATCCAATATTTAATCATCTCTCACCTTTCAATACCGTTACTACTGTACTGTTTTATAAAACCAAGACTCGACTATTAGTTTGGCTAATCTTTCACCACTTGACCTTATTAATTAATTGAACACTATAAGACGTCGCTAAAAAATATTAAACTATTATTTATCAATTTACACACACTTCTATCACCTATAATATTTTTTTCATTAGTCTTCTATATCCATGCTGGGCAGAGGCTTCTGCCATATAGCGTAGTCGCGGGCATAACTGCTACCACTGGGAAGCCCGTGCCTAAAAGGCACCGATTCGGGCTGATGATGATTTCGTGACGGTGTTGAGGAGGAAGCGCCGGCCGTCAGCTTACCAACAAGTACCGCTTCGGCACAGCTCCACCGGAGCCCAACGTGCCTATTCGTGCCGCGAAGCCGAACACTCCGGTGTACATCTCCCGCCTTCACTACACCACTACGGCGGCGGAGGACATATGGACATGGAGTACGTGCGTCAGAAGACCAAGTGCGTGGCGAGAGTGCAGCTGCTTGAGTCGCGCCGCTACGTCAACTTTATGGCGTTTGTGGTGCGAATACCAACGTGTTATCTACACCTCGTCGTGGATGAGGACTTTTGGCCGAAGGGAGTGGTGTTCCGACACTTTCACGGGCAAGTGGCCACATGCACAGTGACATAGTGCACAAGTGAAGTTTTACTAACATAATTTTAAGGTTCTATTTATTATCACAATTTATATATTATCGTATGTATGTTTGTCTATAAGGCAAAGCATGTATCTATGGGCCATAGTTGCCTGAGAATAAAATTGTTGTTGTTTAATATAATATGTTGGTACTCTTCTCCCGAACCACCTCGAATCAGCCTCTGTGATGCGCGTCCAGAAAATTACTTTTCGATAATTAAAAGTAACAAAATGTGGTTTTAAACCGTGTCGTGGCGGCTCGCAAAAAGTACAACGTAATTAACGAATTTTAATGAAGCTTCATTAACGAAATGAAGGGATGTATCGGTGCCATGTTAATTAATCAGCCTTTATTTATTATATTTGTAGTTTTTCCTTTGTACATACTTATTCTGTTGTTTTATACGAGACGGAATAATGTAAATTCTGAAACGTAAGGAAATAATTGGTCAAAATAAATAGTATCGTCACATTTCAATCAATAACCTCAGCCAATTGCAGTCCACTGCTAACCAAAGGCTTCTTTCAATTTTATCGTCAGTGACTAAGGTCTGAAGATTTTAGGGTCGCCAGATTTTACAGACAACATATCATATCATATCTATTTAAATTATGGACTCGAAAACTACCAGATAAATTTCAAGAAATCTTTAGTTTAGGAAGGGCTCACACAATTAACTCAGTCTCCCCCAAGGTGTGCCACAACACCCTGTCGTCTGTCCCTTGTACCAAGTCGGTCTCAGCTACTTTTAAAGGTCGTCGGATCGTTACTTTAACCCGTGCACAACCCAAAAATACATATCCAACCAAACTTCTAAAACACAAAACATGTTTTTGAACTCAACAACAACAGGTTTTGAATCCGTAAGATAAACTTATTCGACGAAACCTTCAACTTTGCAACGTAAGTAATCCTATAAGTGTGATGTTCCGACCGCTCTGCAATTTTCCGCGTCACTATTCCAAGATCCAAGACTTACATCTTGCTAGTTCCAAGTTGGAATATCTTTTACATTTTCTACGCGATATATCTTTATAAAATTAGACCATCTGTCCCCGTCCTGAGATTGTAGGATAGAGCTTTCGATAAACGAAACGTTTCGCTATAAATAAGGAATAGTTCAGAACTTGTTCTATTTTCGATTTTTAAAATTGCGCAAATCTATGGGTCAACTGTTTTAGTTTTAAACGAGACTAGATACACGGGCTGAAGCTAATCCGATACACTTTCAAATGTTTTAAGGTAGACCACAGTGATTGAATCATCGTCATCATCGGCTTAGCTTCTTCACGACCATGATGGAGTCGGCTTCCAGTCTAGAACCAGAATAGCAGTGATTGAATGTGAACTTGATAATCATTACACCTACCTACTTTAGTCTGGCTTCGTCAGAGATTGACGCAAAATAAATTAGATATATGGAAAAAAAAGATTTATTACTGTTACAGAGAATAATTACGAAAATAATGGCAAGATGTATTCTTACAAAGGCAAAATTCACCCACACCCACTCAATTCACGAAACAGACAGAAAATAAACCCAAACGTTACAATGGGTTCACTGAGAGCTTAAGCTTCAATTGCGATGAATATTCAAGAAACCAATACATATAACATCGAGGCTTCCATTTTCTTTTTGTTTTGTAAAAAGAAAATCCTTATCGGATTCCACAATCGAGAGGCATTTAATTAAATTGATTCCTGCAATACTGTTCACTTAGCCGTACGGAATATTCGATATTCTATAATCGAGAATCGGAATTGTGTCGTAAAAACGATACACGATATAATTAATTGCGGGTAGGGTTGCCATGTTAAAATAAATATGACTTTTAATATTTTTATTTACAGTAGTTAACAATAATAATAGTTTTTGATCAATATGATTATATTTAGATATCATATATTCTTGTTGGGTAGTATTGCATATTATGCTTTCTTTCTTACTTCTTTGAGTGTGCGTTTAACGGGGTTCATATTTGTGACAATAACGAAAACCAATCATCTACAGTCACATAACTATATGACCACTTTATGTGTGCAGTTCAAGATGGCGTTGCTTGTCAAGAAAATTTGCATCGATATGTGAAACTTGGTACATTTATTTTAGTTCTGTGTTTTCCCGCCTACACAGATACTCGTAAGCTGATTGATGTATACCGATCTATTATGAGGTCTCATGGGATTCACAGTCACGACCTTCTTTCACACGGAGCGTAGAGCCTGATAGGGTGTAAGTGACTTAGATTATATTTGCGGTTCTATTCTAGTTTATGGAAAGACTGATGGCCGATGGAGCAGACGAGTTCTCCACTCCGGACTCGTTGGGTGTTATATCGGCGTCCTGCTGGACGACCCCCACCTAGATGAAGTGACGACCTTTAAAGGTGGCTGGGTCAGGGAGGATGCGGAAGGCGGAGAACAGGATGTAGTGGCGCACCTTGGTGGACACTGACATAATTGTGTGACCCTTCCTACACCAAAGATTTCTTGAAATTATCTGGTGGTTTCCGAGTCCAAAAATAAAGTAGATACAATAATATTGCTTGCTGTCTGTAAAATCTGGCGACCCTAAAATCATCACACCACACTGACAATAAAATTCGCGCGATATAATAAATACGGTTAATTGATGTAGGCAATTACTTTTAGTGGCAAGATACCGCGTTTCAGTGTAAAATAAACCTAATTAGGGGAGGTCAACCACTAGGGTCAATGGTACCAAAATACTGTGTGAATTTTACAATATTATTTTAGACAATTCCGTTCGCATAAAATAATACACGCCGGTGCTGAACTGAAACCTGTGTATATGTGCATATGTACGGTCGCTTCGTTGGTCAAGTAGTTGCAAGCGCTACTGCTGAGCGAGAAGTCCTGGGCACGATACCCCAGGTCAGGCAAATTATTTTTTGATTTTTCCAGTAGTAATTCGTAGCACGGAGTCTAGATTTGTGCCCCGTTGCTGGGGTAGACTCGACCTCCTATTTTAACATAACGAGACTTTAACATAACTGACGAAATGTGAGTGTAGGTAGGTACTATGTTTTACCTCTAACCAACCCTTCAAGTAAAACAGATATAAAGAAAGAAATAAAAACGTTTATTGGCACACGCCTCAAGTACACAATATAAAAAAGCAAATAAAATTTAAAACTAACCAAGAAATATTGTGTGACTCACGGCTGCGCCAAATAGGCCCAGTTCAGCAAAATGCTGGACAACTAGTGCCCGACGCTGGATTTCAACTGAACCTCTAAGGTGAGTGTGCGGATGTCAATAATTTCAATAATAATAAATAAATATTGTGAAAGACATGGCATGACATGAGATGATGTTCTTCTTCTTCTTCGTCGTTCTCTCACTGCTAAATATCGCGACCACATAATTATGACACGTCTCCAAGCCATGCGGTCTCCTGCAGTGTGAACCGCTCGGTGCAGGAGCAGCCTTCTTGATCGCGTCTACCCATCTTGCCGGAGCCCTGCCTAGCCCAGTATTATAAGCCTTAAGACATGATGTTATGAAACCATAAAACCCACAATAGAATTTAGAACCAAAAAATTGTGTAGGTAAACTAAGAGCTTCTCAAATGCAAGCTCGTGAGTTCTGTAATCGTTTTGTCTTCATTCGCATCGGTCGGGATTTCCTCCTGAATTTCCATGCCAAAAATGGACTTCAACAAAAATATACTAAAAAGCCTAGAAAGTTCAAGGCTTGGGTAGAACTTTCTAGACTTTCTTTCTACTTTAGTTGGCCCTTGTCACTATTAAACCAGTACTAAATAATTCCATAAAACCTAATGAAAATAATTACTACGCTAACTGACTTCGTAAAAGGTTACACATTTCATTTTTGTAATCTCATTAATATGATCCCGGGCCTGCAAAGGAACGCAAAATTAAAATATTTCTCGAGCAAGCTCTACCTGCTTCAAACGAATTGTTGAGAGATCACGAAGCTAAGTAGGTATGGTGAAAATTGCTCGGGGTTACGTTGATAACATACTCTTGTATGAGAATTAATGTGATAAATTATAATTATATATATTTTTTTAATTATATATACATGTTAGAAAACATTAATATTGCAATGCCTTAACAGGCAACTAAGTTCTAAGAACATGCCTATTGTTAACACCTAATTACTATACACTTAGTTCGCAATAAAGAATTTGAATTTGAAATTTGAATGTGTTCAAGATAGAACTTGGAAGGCATTTCTCTTTACCTATGGCAGCTTTGAAAAGGCTGTTCGGGGGGTAACACCGAAAATATGAAAACCATTTTTTTGACAGGTGACAGGCTTATTACAAGTACCTGCAATCTGCATAAGTAGCTATAGTCTGTTTTTTAATCTCTGAGACTAAAATGACATTACGTGGGTTGCCAGTTTTTTGCAATTCTTTAATAGTGATGTGCCTCTACCGTAAATTGCCGTTAATAAAATCAAGTAGTATCGTTTTTTTATAATAAGTTATCCTATTTGTATGGTGTCATGTTCAAATAAATGCCGTATTTTTAAAAAGTTCTGCCGTTTTGTAAGAAAAGGGTATATATAACCGTTTTATCGTGTACAGGAACAACACTAATAGCATCTGTATTTTTTTTCTAATCGTCTAATAAATATAAAAAAGTTACGATTCAACAAATCGGTATCGTAGGTACAACACTACACAAAAGAACTGGCATAATTATTTGTAAGTTTGACATTTGCATGTGTCAATTTAGTCTCAGGGATTAAAAAACAGACTATACAAGCCACTAATGAGCAGTTAAAGTTGATACCTTTTCTTTCCGTGTCAATGATCAACTCAGTTCGTCCCAACCGGTGTGACCTGGTGGGTTACCATGATCTGTTAGTGCAGAAATGTAACAGATCATGGTAACCCCCTGAATTATGCTTAAAATTAGTTAATCCGCTATTTTTGTTACATGACTTAATGATACATTGAAGAATGTTTCAAAGTTTTTAAAGAATAGATGTATTTACAGTCCACAATTTTTTTCCTTAGCATTTTCCCAACTATGTTGGGATCGGCTTCCAGTCTAACCGGATGCAGCTAAATACCATTTATATGGAGTGACTGCCTATCTGACCTCCACAACCCAGTACTAGATACCCCTTGGTAAGACACAGTCCACAATTTTTATTCATCTAATTCAATTTCAGGTTTTCTATAGTGAGCTCGTGTTAAATTCATTCGCGATCAACTCGAGACACTTCGCTTTATTAGTTCGACCGTTATAATGTTCTCCCAAGAAATACCTTTTTTTCGCAAATGGCGTTCTGTAGTACATGTATTATTAAATCATTCTTGATTAAGAACGAAAATACGAATGTTTTTGTTATAATAAATCAGAGCGAAATTACGCTTGGGGTTAGTACACCTCGATGTTTATCTAAGTGAAAATGGTCGTATCTTTTCTTATAATAATTCAGTTTGACCCTTTTATTTTGTCATATTTGTGTTCCCAGTCATTGTTGGCCGATAGGGTAAGGCATCGAGGTAAGGTTCGCGAAGGAAGTTTACTAGTTTTTGGTTTATTAATTTTGACCTTCTCAGAATTTTTTTTTAGCTAATTACAACTAGTCAACTAAAAGACAACTTCATTAGTCTCGTCAGTCAAAAGTATGTGTCACAATACCAAAATAACATAACACAACGCTCCCGTATTCCCCGAAGGGGTAAGCACACACATTTCGCCAGTTATGTTTAAGTCTCATTTAATAGGGGGCGAACCCATGCCATCAACCGGGCACAAATCTAGACTCTGTAGCTACTACTGAGAAATTCCTGATGGAAAACCCCAATAACACTTTGCTGGACCTGGCAATCGAACCAAGGACGTCTTGGTTAGCAGTTGCGCTTGACCACTAGACTAATGAGGCAGCAAGTAAGAATAAAGGAATACAATAAAATATTCATTTTTCTCTTCCTAATCTTGACATTTCATCATTCTGTGCCAAAATTATCCAAAGCGCCAGACTTATTTATGAGAGCCACGTACTAATTGTTATTCAGACAACGTTCACTTGGATTAAGTTGACACACAGGTAGGTAAAATGTAAATGTTTTAACAAAAATATAATTCAATATTATATTTCAACTTTTCCGGCCGACCCTTGGCGTAAATGAGCTCAGACTGGCAAAATTTACGAGCTACGATAGAAATACTTTACAAAATTAGTATTGTATTTGACTAGGCAGGTTTTATTTGGTTTAATAAAACCGGTTTCCCCATTATTGACATGAACAAGAATAGCTCATACCGTTGTAAAAATATAATATAAGCCACAAGTCAAGCAGACCGACGTTTGTGCCTTCATTTAGAGGTCCTAAATGCTACTAGTATTAAATTTGAAATATTTTCAGATTTACATCTACCACTGTTTCTCTGCATCACCCAAAGGTTGACTGGTAGAAAATGCCTATGGTAACTCAAACTCAAACTCAAAGCATTTATTTTAATTAGACCATTACAAGCACTTTTGAATGTCAAAACACAAAAAATAAACTAAGTTACAGTCCCAGTCACAGGGCATAATAAGTTGTGAAAGTACTGTAGTTGCCCATTCGAAAACGTAGATCCTATGGAGAAGAATGGGCAAGAAACTCCATGGACACGCTTTTAAATCGATATGTTTTTACAAAATCTTGGTTACATCATTCATGTCGAGATTATACATAATATATATGTATGTGAGAACGATGTTGAACGATGTTGGTATTAAATCCGCCTCTGTACACTGTGCTCGAGGTGTTGAATAAAATAAAATAAATTCTTTACGTAGCTAGTAAACTCTATACGAGTATGTACGCCTTAAGAGGCGTATTACAAAAAAAACGCGAAATTGCAAGGTTTCCTCGTTGAAATTGTATGTTATCCGTTCGTGGTTTGAAATAACAATTACATGTTAAAAATAGTTCGTTTCCTCTACTACAATAATAATACAGCGAATTTTAGATAAATTATTAATTTATTCTGCATGATAATATA
The DNA here is from genome assembly GCA_964057025.1 of Standfussiana lucernea. Classification (NCBI taxonomy): domain Eukaryota; kingdom Metazoa; phylum Arthropoda; class Insecta; order Lepidoptera; family Noctuidae; genus Standfussiana; species Standfussiana lucernea. The sequence continues at coordinate 6,160,795 of OZ059807.1, read as the reverse complement.
ATTAAATAATATAATTATCATGCAGAATATAATTTCTCACGGAGAAAAAAAAACAAAACAAGAATGTTTATTTCAATTACAAAAGTGCGTTTACATATATGATTTGGAGATCACCTTTTAAGCAATGAGATGGTTGTGTTAGGGGACTCTGCTCTTCCATTTACTTATCAAACCATGCAATAGTAAACTTTTAGCAGCAATTATTCTGAACTCTTACTTTAAGGGAAGGCAATTTTGTAAGTCCTATGTAAATAGATGAGGGAGCGAGCGTATAGCCAACTATTAACTACTTAGGTCCAAACCCAGTCTTCGACATTTCATTCCAATTCTATTCCCTTCCCGATTCACAACTCAAGTGTACAAACATCAGGCAAAGTTGTACCTAATAATACACCCATATTCCGCCAGTTATGTTTAAAGTTCCATGCCATTAACCGGGTACTAATCCAGACTACGTAGCTGCTACAGAGAAATACCTGCTGGAAAAACGCAATAACACTTTGCCCGACCCGGGAATTGAACCCAGGATCTATTGCTCAGCAGTCGCGCTTGCGACAAACGAAGTATACTTAATTTATTTAAAAAGCATATCGCACAATAATTTCTCCGACGAACTTAGTGTGAAACAACCGAAGTTCGGGCGTGTGCCACTACGATAACAATGTTATACGGAGCCTGTCTACCGCCAGTGATTAATTACAAGCAGACGAGAGGATCTGACGTCACAATTAACCCGTTAGCTACGAGTTTCGGGGCCTTAGAGAGATGGCTACATTGTTTCGTGATTGCATACCTGTTTAGAGTGGCTATGCGATGTTCTAGACACTAGGTGGTGAACGGTTTATTATTATCATGGCCGTACTATCATCATCTGCTTAGCCTTTTCCAACTATGGTGCAGCTGAATACCAGTATTTTACATGGAGCGACTGCCTATCTGATCTCCACAACCCAGTTCCTTTTAGTACTGGGTAATACGATACCCCTAGGTAAGACTGGTTGTCAGACTGACTACCTGTAACGACTGCCAAAGACCTACATATAACAGCTGGGACCAACGGCTTAACGTGATTTTCGAAGCACGGAGGAAACTCGGTAGGTAGGTATGGGTGTAACCCATCCACGAACCAACTTGGGCAAGCGCTGCTTAAGATGATAAAGCCACAAGCTCGTCTACCTCACCTCTAAATTTTCATGATAAGAATTAAGAAATAAAGCGTGGTAATCATTTGATCACCGCTCGATCTATTTTTGAATGATAAAAGGGTTTAGCTGTACTGCGGAAAATAAGTAAACTCAAAGACGTATATTGTTAGACTTCAATATAACATAACATCCTCAACACTCTTAAACTCAGAGCATTGTACCACCCACTTTCTCGACGCAAACAAATCTGAAGTGAAAATCCTTTGTTAAGCTAAAATGATTATAATGTACGTACGCGTCAGTTCGTTCCATACGCATGTCACTTCGCATTCTCGTCCCAACGCGTGCCTTAATTACGTGGAAGTGACCTATTTCCTCTCACATTCGATGTTTTCTTACAAGTAGGTTATGTTAGTACAAGGGTGGCGGGAGTGACGACTTTGTGTTTAAGAAATTACTTTGTACTCTAATGTTATGTCGTCTCGATGATCCTGTAGTCGCAAGCGCGAATGCGAAGCATGAGCTCCTGGGTTCGAATCCCAGGTCGGGCTAAGTGTGATTGGGATTTTCAATTAGGAATATCTCAGTAGCAGCTACGGAGTCTGGATTTGTATCCAGTTGAAGGCAATAGGCTCACCCCTATTACATGGGACTTAAACAAACCTGGCGAAATATTAGTGCACAATGCACCTCTGCCTAACCCTTCGGGTGTAACCGGCGTGATGTTATGTTACGTTGTTGAACATTTTGATGTAATCTTCAACCTCACCTTTGGGGGCCTTGGCCCAGCTGTGGGATGATACGAGATAACCCCTAAGAATTTATTATAATACAGATTCCTAGGCAACACTTGTGGAGCGCAATATCGCGAATGTCTCTATTTCTAACTGCCTCAATACCCATGGAATTACTAAATTAATCAAAGATGTCTGTCACCGAGATATAGGATAGATACTTAGGTAATGAGGAGACCCTAGAAAAAAACTCGTCTATTTTCTGACAAAAGTGGCCACTTCGCACACTTCCTATAGATACCTAACATATTACCTCGATGTTTGTGAAGTAGATCACTAAATACAAGGTAAATTACATAATTAGACCCCAGACAAACGGTTTACCAACTTAGTATAATCTACAGCCGATCTAACTCCATTAACTTAAGTTGGTAAGCACTTCATCTGCACACAATGTTAGAGATTTCTGGATTTTCAGCATTTCATCAAACTGAATATCATAAATCCTCAGGTTCAATTAACGTAGAGATAAACCTAAAGTTAACCGAATATAGAATGTTATTTAGGCTTTTAAAGATTAAAATAGACTGGCATATTGTTTACATACAAAAGGTGAATTTAAAGCGATCAAATCTGATTAACTTGAAATTCACTTAGCACATGTTTTTGCAAACAAAAGCCAGGTTGGTTTTATTGTTTATTCAAAATGGCTTTGTTGAATAGACCAAATTTCGAATATTCAGATGCTTCATAATTTTAATCCAATAGTTTTCACGTGAAGTCCAACCAAAGTTCATGACTTCTATACAAAAGCTTAGCCTAGCTTAGCTTAGCTTAGTTTACCTAGATGAAGCCGCCCTGGGAGGTGCCAGCGGGCGATAGATTGGGGAGTCTTCTTCGTATTGCACGGCCCTCATGAGTGGTGACGATGTCTCAGATGAGCCCGGACATCGCCAAAGGAGTTTGGTGCTCAAAAGCGGGCTGCGCTTGATGGGTCGCGAACGTAATGCGTAGTAGTTCTCGCAGCTCACCCAACAAGGCGACATAAAGCTCACGGCGGTGTTTTTCAGTGGCTGCAAGCCCCACATAACCAAGCCGTCTCCCCGGACGGTGCGTTATGCTACAAGCCTTTTTCACCGCTTAAGAAAAACAGGTATTATCAGCCAGTAGTGTTCCCACAGCTGGACTCAGGCTTCCTCTCCGTAGGCAATGGTATAATCCACGACCCAGTACGGTTTGGTGGATGTCACATTCTCTCAGAATTTTCGGTTCAAGGTCAGGCCGGTTTCCTCAGTGTTTTCCTTTACCTTCTTTTGAACATAAAACAACACAAAAGGACAAAAACTTATTTACTGAAAAAGTCTCACAAAGCCTTTTAAGTTTGAGTTTACTACGAAAAAAGAAACGTAACAAACAATTTTATATAAAAGAGAATAGCAATATCCTCGTATGTTGTCAGTTTGTGAAATCCTAAGGATTTTCTAACTCTTATGACTAGGATTTTCACTGACACGCCTATGTTCTTTATTCACTAGCAAAACATATTCCACACGAGGCTACTTGTTTTTGTTTTTCGATATACGAGTACATTTGGATTTAGAGAAATAAGAAAATATTTTTGGAGGTGTTTTGCTAATACGAAATGGAGAAACACAAGCCAAGTCCGGAATTTAAGCTTCGTGTCTGGAATGCGGGTAAAATTTGAAAACGTCCAGAATATCCAAAAATAATAATCTTAAAGCCGTCTATTATAATATAAAAATATTTTTAATGACATCAATATACACTCAATCAACTTACATATTATGTAATATAAGTACCGTTTATATTTTAAGTACACCGGAATTGCTTCTAACACTGGCGCGAGTACTTGCCTCCAGCCTTGCTTAAGCAGACCGCAATGTTTTACAACGAAACATTCTCTATTATATTTTAAACATACAAATTATTGTAAAAAAAAAACAATAGAGTTATTGGTACTGCGTAATGAAAAGTCCGAAATTTTCTCCGGAAATCCTAGTTAAAGATTTTAGAACCCTACTTGCATGTGACTGTGGCTACCTTTATGGGTCCCGATGATCTGTTAGTAAATATGTAATGCGTTGTGTTATTTATCACTAACCTATTTATAAATAGATAATAGTATTGATCCAATTCGACACAAACGTCCCGTTAACTGTTAATTACGTACACGCCAAAATTAATCCCACCCCGAAACTATTCTTAAACATAACTGATACGCGTAACGCGCTCATATTTTATCACTATCACTGGCTACACGCCAGGTGCGTGTCAAGGCACAACAAGTACCGAAATGGGCACTTAAGTATCCTCCACACAACAAACAACCTTAAATTTTGGGGAACAGGGTAGAATATGAGTTGGAGGGCCCGATAGAAGTAGCAAAGTTAATGGCTGACACGGAGAAATGTCGAAAAACAGATTGTAAGAAATTTATCAATGCCCTCGTTCTCGTGTGTTGGTTGCCCAGCGATCGCTCAAGTGGTTACGTGGTTACAGCTGCAATTATGCCAATGGGTAAACAGGGTTCATATTTTAATGGGGATGTTAATTAAGAGGGTTAAATTAAGGGCGAGATCATTAGAAAAACACACAAGAAGAAAATAAAACGAGGTTTTTTTTAAAAGGTGGGGAGTGTCAGTAGACATCAAAGATTCTCCTCGTCCCTTTTTTAAACCCTTTTTTCACCTTCGGCAAAATAGGAGCTGTCGTCAGCGAGCTTTTTTTAAGGGATGCATTCCTTAATAGGAGTTAGTTCGCTATACAGTAAGCAGTACATAATTTTAATGCTAAGATGACCAAAGCTCAACCTACTTTATGATTATTGATTTTTAATCATATTTTTTTACCGTTTTTACTATTTTATTCGTTTCCATTTATTATTTATTGTTGTATTTGGGTTTATTGCCTGAAATAAAACACAATTTATTTATTTTATTTTATCATTAAGTTGATCAGTGAGGAGCTCGTGGCTAAATAATAACAGCCGCTCGGGTCGATCGTCAGGTTAAGCCGCGCTTGCCTGAGTTGGTCCGTGGATGGGTGACCACCCATACATACAGGAATTTCCTCCGTGCCTCGGAAAGCACGTTAAGCCGTTGGTCCCGGCTGTCAATTTAAGATCTTTAACAGTCGTTACAGGTAGTCAGTGACCCGAAAGTGAGAGTCTGACCAGTCTTACCAAGGGGTATCGTATTACCCGGTACTAACTGGGTTGTGGAGGTCAGATAGGCAGTCGCTCCATGTTAAATACTGGTATTCAGCTGCATCCGGTTAGACTGGAAGCCGACTCCAATCTAGTTGGGAAAAGGCTAGGCAGATGATGATTAAGTTGATCAGTGTACTTACTTCTTGGTCGTACCCTTTTCTCTTATATATCAAACATTATAACTTCCTAAAAAACTTTAAAAAGTAAACTGATTTTGTGCCTCTCATGACCTCGACAACCGCTCCAAAACCTAAACATTTATCTACATCACTTCCATCTTTCGCAAGATATTTCAACCCCACTAAGCCCCAGTCAACCCCATTGAGATCATAATCCTGCAGCTGTTAGAACAATCTCGGGGGTTGAACGTACACCCCGGGGGTGGAATGCCTGCTAAATAATTACAAATTATCCCAGTACGCTCGCGGGCATGTTTTTGATCGATTGGAGTTGTGATTGAAAAGCAAATGTGGAAAAAAATGACAATAGGGAAAATGTATGACAAAATAAAATTACTGGAACCAACATTTGTTTGGTAAATGTGGCGATAATAGCAATATTTCCTTTGGTTATGGTGACACATGGTAAATAGAAAGAAAGAAAGAAAAAGTATTTATTAGTCTCGCACTGGACAAAACAAAATGGTAACTTGACAATAAAACAAGATTAAAAAAAAGTTAACATAGGAACAAATTAAAATAAAACTAACTAAACTGGTCCTGTACGAGGCCAAAAGGCCCCTATCTCAGCATGGTGTTAAATAGTCTTAGATACTTCGAAAAATAGATTTGGTCATTAGTGGCGGTACTTTCATACAAGCTTAAAAGCTCGGCTTGCCCTTTTAACCTACTGCTCTTCATGATGTAAGGATTTCTGAACAGGCTGCTTGCCTTATGGGCTCGCCAGATTTTTGGCCACTAGGTACTCCACTGTTTCCAGTAGTAAATTAAGTACCAGTTCACGATCTAGGCTACCTGTTGTAACCAAGTTCAAAGTGTTTGGATATCACATGATGATTTTTGAATATTTAAATGGAAATTATCAAACGACATAATTTTCATCTAACGTTTATTTCGAATTGCCTTCCATTAAGTACAAACAGTAGGTAAAGACGATATGAATGAAACATCGTAACCCTGTGTTTACCTCTGAAATAGCGACAAATCCCATTCAAGCATTCAGTTCAACACAAAATAAATGATTCAAACTGCTATCGTTTCTAAAACAGTTACTGAATCTAAATTATTTCCGTTTGTAACGGAACAGTTCCGAAATGATCCCAAAACAATAGCAGGATGAATATTTACGGGTTATTCATGACTGAACCATAGTATAAAGATAACAGTAAACCAACTAGACCCTTTCTATAGTTCTGTACCTAAGGATGCCAACGGGACCCTATTTCTAAAGCTCTGCTCTCTGTCCGTCTGTCACTGGGTTGTATCTTTTAAACTATTATAGGTAGACTTGACATTTTCACAGAATTTGTATTACTTTGACCGCTATAACTACTAATAATAAAACAAAACAAAATTAAAAATGTATAGGAGTATATATATATATATATTTATACAAGAAATGTATTTTTACGGAACCCTTCGTGAGGTTTTATGAAATCAAACGCGGGTTGTCAACTAAACTTTTTGTTTTGTTGCAGTACATACACACATAGATATTATCACTTGTCTCAATAATACAGCCTCGGCTTACTCTGGAGTAACCTGCCACCTTAAGCATGCTAAGAATTCGTAAACGTTTTGCATGCGCTTGGGGCCCGATTCCAACCATTTTCTTCTTAGTTGATACCATCATCATCTGCCTAGCCTTCTCCCGACTATGTTGAGGTCGGCTTTCAATCCAACCGGATGCTGCTCAATGTTTTACATGGAGCGACTGCCTATATGACCTCCACAGGGTAATACGCTACGCCTTGCTAAGACTTGTTCCTGGTTGAAATACTGTAAGTTAATACTAAAATGTGTACTGTGACTCGACGAGCGAATTTAACTGTGGACTGGCGTTACGGTTGAAACGGATATGGCAACAATACTGATCTTCACATTATGTTTGAGGGACAAAAGGTTTGTGTACGGTCTGTAGTGAAATCGGAGAAACATTCATGTCGGAATCGGACAAATATTCATTCAACATTGATTTGACTATTTTATTTAATGTTTAGGATTGAACGTTTTATTCAACTAATTAAATGTTTTGTTTATAATTGCGATGTGATACGAAATGGTTTCTGTTTCATCCCATAGGTATTTATTAAGATCGTTCAACCAGTAAGTGTAAGGCATGCGCTACAAATGAACATTTTTATAAAATTCATGCTGACCTGAAGCTGAGTCCCCGTTCATGGGTTCGCAACTCAGGGGACACGTCCCCTTGACCCACGCGGTTGGCTCCACATTCCCTTGTTTCCTTCGCGTGAATCCCATCGCTCCGCAAGCCGCGTCTATGCTCTAAAGCATCTTTTTCATTTTTTCTTCCGCAGGCGCTGTTGCAAGTAGCGTGTAGTTCGTAGCCAAGAACAGATAACCGAAAAAGCCAAGAGATGATGCACGTGGCAAAGCTGTTCGAAGCATAGGCCTTGCACTGCACAGTAGCTTTATTACACCTACTTGATGTAGTCGCTAGATACCCACTTATATGTCGATGTCCTCCGTGGGCGGTGTCACTCAAATGTGAATAGGTGTCTATGTCTAAGCAGGTACTGATGTCAGGTGCCCCTAGGTATTCAGATACGCTACGATCTTGCTGTCTAGGTAATCTTTTTATGATTGCATGAGCTACATTACTAAAGATTAAGGGCTCATTCACACGGCTTCCGTTATTGACGATTCGTCATAAAACACGATGCGTCATGACGGATGGACGTCTTTTGTCGTGTTTTGTCACGATCCGGCAAAAAAAATGAATTCGTGTTCACATTAGTTTCGTGATTTTTCGGGAGCAAGCGCATCAGCGAATCCGTCACAAAAACACCGTGTTTTTTGACGTACGTGAATTTTAAAAGACGGTACGTGATTTAACACGGGCATTAAAAAAGCATTGAAGCTGTCAAAAAAAATGACGGATCGTGATAAAAGACGATACGTCGAAAAAAACGAATTGTCCTCGTGTGAACGGGCTGTAAGTAATTAGTACTTAGTAGGTGACTTACTAATGTTTCCACTACTGGGGCAAAGGCGTCTTCTCTATCAGGGTGTAAGAGGCCACCACGTGGGCTTAGTGCGGGTACACATGTATGTCACATGTCTCCGATTTTCTTGATTAAATGTAGAACATGTCCTCACGATGTTTTCCTTCACCGTTTTGGGAGCAGTGGTGATGAAATAAATTACACAAAGTAAGGCGCCTGTCTCTGTGCTAACCAAAGAGATTTAAAAGAATTATAGAGCGGACATTGGGACTATTTTCATACATAAATTTTGATCCAAAACATTTTCTATTTTGACACATGAATGCTCCCTGACAAGCGGGCGTATGACAACAACAACAAGTATTAGATTACGATTTTCTTTGTCTTGTCCCGTCTATCGCTTGTAAACATTTGAATGTCTTTGGTGCTAACCTACGACCTACAACTCGTAATTCGTGAAAGTTACTCTACGGGGCCAGCACAGTCTCTTATGCCGAAAGTTGCGAATAAATAGAGAGATTGGTTTCCTTTTTCAGAAAATTTGTTTTTCATAATGCCATATATTTTTTCGCCACACATTTTACTAAACGTTTTCCGCATGTGCGGCTTTTTCACACCCTGTTGTGAAATATGAAAATGATGGTGGTGTTTCTTCCGTCTCTTTCACAGCTTACATTCGTAATTTAAAAGACTTATAAAAGTAACTCACAAAGGAGAATAAACACGTATATTCGAGGTTAAGAGTTTTCTTAGTAAACATCACAAGATGTGAAAGTAATAAAGATGCTGTACGTAACAAAGTAAACCAACTCTCAAGAGGAAAACGTTCATGGAAAATGCTTGGTAATTTAACAATCGTGTTAAAAGAACAAATACAAGGTGGATGGGACACCGACGCTGAAACGTTACCACGTAGAAATTTTTCATCGGTAATTTTAGAAAAAAAACAGCCTGCTGTTCCATACATTTTGACTGTGTAGGTATTGCAGTTTTATAGAAAACATCTGTTATTTTAATAACCTTCGAAAAAATTATATGAGTCGTTAAGAATGATGAACTGTATACGTGGTAACCACCCTGTATTATAATATTGCAAAAATATAAAAGGCGTACTAAAAACGAAGATTTCACGCAAAAAAAAACTTTATTTGAAAGCCGATAAAGATCTATCGGCTTCAAAATGTTGTGTTTACATAAATTATTCGTTCACTTGTCGTTTCGCAATTAAATAACACACGCTTCTGTTGAAAGAGTTGGAGTGGACTCAGTGCCAACTCTAGTTAAACACCGTTAAATCAATCTTTCCCACCTACAAAAATATTTTCCATTTATAAAACTGACGGGGAATAAATCGGAGTTCGGTGTTGTTGGGAATTCCGGATACGATTCACAAATGTAATAACCGAAGCTTTTCGAATGTGACAATCGATCAATCCGGTATATTTAGAGCACATAGAGAATGTATGGAGGCACTGTTTTTTAAATGGGTTTTGGAATAAATAAGTTTGTTATTTTTGTATCCTTAAGTATATAGGTATGGTTTTAATAATGTTTTAGTTTAATGGTAGGTTGAAATAGGCTTTTAAATTTAAGAGAGGTAGAGGGCGGACAACGCCCTCTTCCGGCCCCCCTGAACTGGACCCGAGACGGCGCGGAGGCGCGTAGTTTTCTTTGCGCGCATCTCTATGACGTAACGGGGGAGAATTGTACAGTACACCTCACTCCCTCCCGGGACGAGGCCCGCAGATCAAGCGGGCCGGCACTAGTCCGGGGCAGCGAAAGTCCCATTAGTTCCCGCTGCCCCCCGACGCAAGTGTGCGAGAGAACACCGGTGTGGTTGAAGTCAGTACGAGTCTGACCGACCCCACTCTCCCCAGGGCGGAGGAGATCTATATTGAGGATTTCCAAAGCGTGAAAACAAAAAAAAAAAAAAATTTTTGAAAAGATATTCCAGGATTTTCCTTAGTTAAACTTATTCTCTAAACGAATGCAATAGACTGAAAAATTCCATTTCCTTTGCCAAAATATCCAAATTCCATTTGCATTAAATATGACGTCGGTGGAAAAGCAAAACTTTTTGAAATTCGAACAGCGGATCTGACAGTAAATTAAGCATGGCCACGTTGCGTTCGGAAGCAGCGTATTAAAAAACTAACAAAGTATAACGAAACGGAATATCTGAGTGAAGCGATCTCTGAGTTTTTACTACCCGACAGCTCGGCCAAGCACGTAAAGCCGCATTCATATCGGAATACAGAATATTGTATTGACTGCAGTAATTTTCATTCGTTCAATTTCATTTTGTTAAAAGTTCAGCCCGGGCCTGTGGCTTAAATGTCTCTCTTTATAAAAGAGATAAAATAACTAGTTAAATGGCTAGAAAGGGAGTGTCTACTGAGATGGCTAATAAAAGAGAAGTGTGGAAGAAGATTGTTTTTTTTTGACATGGCCACTCGCAGCTTGCCAACTCGATAAGGTTGGTTTACTGCTTAACCGGACTATTCAGAAGAAGACATGCTGCGCCGACCCTTAATAAATTAAGATAAGGGCAGGACAATTATGATGATGTAGAACCAGGTACTCAGATCTTCACTACTCCAGATTTTCTGCTTAACTTTGTAGAGAACGACTAGACAGCTTACAAAAAATAATCTTTAACAAAAAACTTTTTTGCAAAAAAAAACACTAAAAAAAGTGGAAAATAACTTTACTTTCGGAAGTCGGTGACTATTGTTTGTTTCATTGACTTTTTTGCCACCGACTTCCGAAAGTAAAGTTATTTTCCACTTTTTTTGTGTTTGTTTTTTGGAAGTCGGTTTTTTTTTTTGCAAAAAAGTTTTTATTTTACCCTTTTTAGTTATCGTATCACACACAAATCCTTGTCAAGTATCAATTTCGCAATTTCTTTTACTTGGATGACATTTTTCCAACTATTTTGATTTCAAAACCAAACTGCTGAACCGATTTTGATGAAATTTCTATGGGACCAATCGGGAAGTAGATCCATTCAGATAAAAGAAGAATTTTTCAAAAAAAACATACAACCGAATTGAGAACCTCCTCCTTTTTTTGAAGTCGGTTAAAAAACCTGACCTTTATGCTATCAGAAACACTGAACTCGGATAGACTTGAGGGTTTAAATGCTTCCTATAGCTTTTATAAAGAGATTCTTGAGTAGGTATTGTTTGAACAAGCCTTGGGAAGTTCCCAGTGATCAATCATTCCCATTTTTTAGTTATCTTGATCAACCCACATTTAGGAACACGCGCGTTGGTGCGTTTATTGAGTTGTCATTATTGTACTTGACTATTAAAATAATTATGGGGACTTGTTTATTCGTAAATAATAACAGAGGTGGTTAGTTTTTAAGTGTTCCATTTGGGTTTAGGACTATCATTTGTCTAAAAAGTAGGTACATATTACAGATACAATTTTATTTTTTAATAAAGTCTTGGTTTCAATTTTAGTGCTTAGGTAAATTCAAAATAAATTGACCAAAAAATGAAAGTAACAAAGTTTACTTAGACAAAACGCTACAACAAAATTTAATTTCCCACAAAACAGAAACATGCTACTTAAAAAAAATAACTTCTTCTTCATCATTTTTCTTATAAACCTCTTATGAGCTAACTCTGTAAACGCTCAAATGTGATCAAGTCCCCGACGCCAAGGACTCATAAACTCGATTTACATCAGGCTTGCCAACAAAATATTTCAAGAAATATTAGCTATGTACCCGTATAATTTCAAGTCGGAGTAAGGTAGGTCAATATAAGGTAAGTTTTATAGAGGCCACTGTTACAGAAAAGATGAGAGGGAGTCGTCTGTCTTGTTATGAACATGTGATGATTAGGTATAGAACACGTGACTAAAAGAGTGATGAATGGAGATTGTGATGAGTTGATGGATGGGGAGGGAGAGGAAAACCAAAGAAAAGATGGATGGATTGTATGAGGAATGATATGAAAGAGAAAGGAGTAAATGATGCCGTGACGTCTGACAGGGGAGAATGGAAAAAAAACATGTTGCGCCGACCTTTAATTTTTTGTTTTTTTATTTCCCCAATGTTTGAAACAACAAAATAGAAGAATATAGGTAGGTAATAGATAAATACCATTAATTAAAAGTAAAGGCGGTCTTACATTAAAACATTTTCTTTCTTCACGTCTTTGTAGCAAGCTTTTTGGTGGCTTTGTAGTTAAACAGTGAAAAAGCCAGGTCGAAACAATCGTAGACAAAACGATCTGACGGCGAATATTCCATAGTTGAAAAGTCCTGTCGTCGAAACAAACAAATGCGAACCATTCTGTCGGCGAAACATCCAAAGGTGAAACGTTCCATCGACGTATCTCTCAAAAACGAAACGCCCTGTCGGTGATTAGTCCAAAGGAGAAACGACTGTCGGAGAACGCTTGCAGAATCCAAAAAAAGCGATGCACTATAACATGAAATAAATAATTAAAATCGTTACTTTTGTGTGTTTTGATTTGTATATCTTAAATATTTAAGCTCTTGTCTTGCTTCTTTAATATTATTGTTTATTGATAAAGTTTTAAAATCACTATTATTTTTGTAGGTATTTTTTATGTGTGCGGTGAAATTTTGGCTTGGGCGTGGAGGGCACACGCGTGCCTTTATGCTCTAGCCTTCAAAATGTTAATAAAAAAGAACAATTTGGAGTCAAATAATTCTTTGCGAGACCTCAAAAATAATATTTGTTCCGTTTCGAATTCATGAATAATTCTTTGTAGGTACCCATGTAATAAGCTTTTGAGAAAACGTTTTCTTTGTCTGGTCTACAGTAAAATATATTCAATCCAAATCCAATAACCTGATTTTCTTTTTGCCCTTTGTACCATAACAAACTGTGATTCGAAGAATACCGTTGAAATATAGGAAAACTAATGTGATTCCCGGATCACCAAGAAAGTTATATACAAAAGATGTGTCAAATTTGTCAATCCCGCTACCTGTATGCGGCGGCAGACGTAATCGGATTACCTGACACGAGTTATGCTACAACATAAATCGGATTACCGAATGCCTGCGTTTTAACCAGATTTTCTTAGCTTGACGGTAAAAAATTTATTTCCCGGCGATTTATTTAACAGCAACTTTATTACGGCGGGGCTTGACGTATTGCTTAATTAATCAATGCTACCGTCAGTGTTGCGCTGCAATCTTTCGTTTTCGAAAGCATCGATCCCTACGTTTTACTTAAATAATCGGGTGCCGTTGAATCGAGTGTCGAACGAGTCATTAGCTAATCGGATTATCTGTGATACGGACAAAAGACAACTGATTGGCTATTGAAAAGCTTTGTTACTTTAGGTTTGTTTTGGTTGTTTGTGGAGAAACCTTTATTTTTCCGGAATAAAAACCCGTCAACACTTCAACCTTCTGGTTTTAACACCCATTTTAAATTACTTGGGGTCTTATTTGATATGTATCTCAGTCGATTTGTTATTCAAGATTTTAAAACAGGAAGTCCAACACCTCTTATCCACCTACCCTAAAATATCCCAAGAACATAAATTTTAATAAATCCACCACTTCAGTGTCGTCACACCCCTAAACAACAGTGAGGCGGCCATTGTTATACGCAGGAAAGCATTTAAGGGCTCACGGTGACCCACAAAAGTCAAATTTTATATTGGGTGGTGTAAATAGTTGGATTTACTGTTGAATATACTACGGTGAATAATTGGGTAGCTTTGCTGCTGATATTTGTTTTAAAGACAATAACATGTTTGCGTAAAAAAGTGGTCTATAAGAATCTATGCTCCACAGTCTAGCGCACATTTCACTATTGCAATGAAGGTTACTGTTTGAAAACCCAAGTATGGGCAAAGCTCGCCTTTTTAGCATAATTATGATGCATTTGAAACAGAAAATCTAGTCCTAGAAACTGTCATCTAAATATAAAATATCCGACTATATAAATAAACTTTTCAGAGTCCCAAAGGTACAAAAGTAATTGCAACAATAAATCTAGACAATGCTGAACAACAAGACAGTTGTAACAATAGAACTCGATAGAGCCTACAAAAGTAATAAAGTTATCAAGTGGCTGCTGCCATGAAAGTGAATTTATTGATATAACTTAGTAGTTATCGCCACCTGTGCCGTTGGGGATTTATTCGACAAAATGTTTCTTTTGATGATAACCAATACCTTTCCAACATTTTCCGCAGTCGTAATAAATACGTATGGGAAATAATCAAAGCCTTTCCTTGCCAGTAACTTTCAAAATTCAATGTAATGATTTCTCGCATAAATTTTAAAAAGAATAATCTAAACGACCATTATAAAGAAACTTAAAAATTATTTGTCGTGGTCTTTTGAGCAAAGGTCATAAAGCATTTTAATTAATATATTTATATACATAGTTATATTCGCGTTGGGCGCCATCATTGCAATTCAGTAAATTCTTTAAATAACCTTATATAACTTCATCTCTCAAGAAAGGGAATGCTCAATAAAAAATTCAATAAGAAAACGCTGCAATTAGGTTACTTTGTTATCAATAATTGACATAAACTTCGATCTATGTCGGGTGCTAAAACTAAACAGTAAGAAAAAGAATTAAGGGTATGAGAAGTCAACAAGTTTCTCAAAACTGTCTGATAAAAGAATAAACAAATAACAACGTTTTAACATGTGATCCCAGTTGGGCGCCAAAAATAGGATGTTTATTTCTCAATTGCAGGGAAACTCGCGAGAAAAAATAATAATGGGAACTACAGACGTTGCAAATGAATTGAAACTTTTTTTGATTGAAAAAGATATCGGCGAAAATGGCGAATTATGGAAAGCATCGATTTGACGCAACTGTCGAATTCACACAAGTGTTCAATCAGCGAAAGTGACGAATCAACAATACTGTCTAGTTAACAAAACTGACGAGTGAGGGAAAATGACCAGTGTTACGCGGACTCGTTTTGACGTTGTCGCTTTGTGCATAACACAGCACTGTAGCGGGAGCCAAAACTAAAAATGAATTCATATCTACATCTTTTTCAATCAGAAAAAGTTTCACGGAGAAGTCGATAAGTTTCTCAAAGTAAAAATACAGTAAGGAAAGAAATAAATTACGTATTCGTTTTAATATCCGTGTCACGATGGGCGCTAAAAAAGGGTAGCAGGTAAACTCACAAGGAAAGCGCATAATAGGTTTAAAAGGTATCCGAAAAAAAGAAAATGGCAAGCTTCTACGGTTCACTTGGTGCTCAGCACAGACCCTGTCGGGTACCAAAACTAAAATGTATAATAAAAGTTTTTTTTTTAAATATTCAATAAGATGAGAAGTCAAAAAGTTTCTAAAAGCTGTCGCTACGTGTAAATGCTGTAAGAGAAGTAATAAACTACGTTTTGTTTCAACATTTAATCCCACGTTGGGCGCCAAAATAACAAATATATTTACTACTCAACTTCAGGAAAACTGAAGTGGAAAGAGAGGGGTTTGTGGGCGGTAAAAATCTAATTTTGTCTAATTTTTTTGAAAATTAAAAGAAAAGAATGAGGCTAAACTTCACTAAGAATTTTCAGGCAGCTTAATATAACTCTCATGTATAAAATTTAACTTTACGTACAGAAAAAGCTTTTACTTCATATCTTTATTTACCCCTCTAGGATTAGTATTCAATCTTGTTTTTTAATAACATTCAACCTTTTGACAGCTCCCAGCCGAAAACTAACACGCATCCAAATAAAGGACGTTAATTTCGCCGTAAATTTATCTCAATAACCTTGGCAAGGGATCCCAAAACGTCGGCGCTCGGGTTTCGTGAAACAGACGGCCTGCTGTGAACATCATACATAAGTGAGTAGCTAATAAAGCCCCGACGGGCCACATGTGCCATAGAGGCCCTATTCAAAGAGATTGTGTACTTTTCAGTGGCGACGGGTGATTTCATGAAGGAGGGAAGCCGCAGCAAAAAAAAAACAAAAAAAAAACTTACCAAGGCCAGGCGTAGTCCAGGGGGGGGGGGGCGTAGGTAGGGTGTACATATTTCTCAGTCCACCCTTACTATACGTGTAAGCACTGACTGATAGATTGAAACAGTGTCTTGCAAGTATAATAAAAGTGGCTTTGAAAAAAGCCGGTTGTGGTGTGATGAACTGATGACGTATGATGTCTACTATACTAGGCAAAACTACTACTACTACTTAACAACAAGACTACTCTACTCACTTATTCTACTTATAATAACTACTTATACTCTAAAGCTATTCGTCTATTCTTTCTTACAAAGTGCGCTAAGACATTATCATAAAAGCCGGGATTATTCTTAATTTTAAGTAACAAATGTTTCTCTATAGAAAGAATGGCTAGATCAGATAATCGTTCTTGTTTTTGAGAATTACGCATGTACGTATGAATTCGCTTCAAAGCCGAAAACGACCTCTCCGCGGATGCTACTGTAACAGGAAGTGTCAAAAATATACTACATAATTTTGTAATTTGTGGAAAAGTGTCACATAATAATGAATTTTGAAAATTGAGATAAAGCTCGTAAACATCTAGTTTATTCAAAGATTGAGTTGTGTATAAGACTTTCAACTCATTCTTTAAAGCAGAGAACTCAAATATTTGCGGAAATTTGATTAACAAAGAAGATATTATTTCATCTGGAAATGATCTACTATAAAAACTATACTTAGATTTATTGAGTAAATTAAGAAAACTCATTTGCGAAAGTGATTGGTACCTGTGTTGTATTTGCGTCTTAACATTGTCTATTATTTCAATGAAAAGACGCCGATACATCGTTCTAACGTCTACTTCTGTATTTAGTCGTCTACTCTGTCGCGGCGGCTCACCGAATTCCTGAACGCTGTCATAAATAAAATCAAAATTGTTTATTAAATCATTTGCAAGCCAACTATTGAATGAATCTATTTCGCGGTTTGCCACTTCAATATCAATCTGTTTTGACTGCAATAAATTAAAAAGAACGTCGGTTTTTTGAAAAATGTCTGATAATACGTGCAAAAAAAACAAAACTGCATGTTTTCTAATTTACTGAGAAAACATTCTGCCAAGGAAAGTGATTCACTATCCCAAAATTGCGGGTTATCTAACATCGAATTAAAAGTTTTAATTATGTCTAATCTACAGTTAAAAATTACATTAATAATGCGTGAGTGATAATGCCAACGTGTTTCGGATACTCCGGGCATACGGCGGTCAGCTATTTCCTTCAAAAGGTTGGTCCGTTTAGTAGATTTGTTGAAAAACCTAACAATGCTATTTACGTGCCCAAAAAAAGTTTTCAGTTCCTGAATATTTTCAAGGGAACGGCTAAGAACTAAATTTAATACATGAGCGTAACATGGCACAAACATTGCCATATGGCATGCATCCCGAATTTTTGCTTGAACGCCACCGTGCTCACCAGACATAACTGCCGCGCCGTCGTAAGACTGACCAACCAACTTATTCCTACAACGATACTGGTCAAGTATTTCCAACAACTGTTTGGATAAAACTTCAGCAGTTCGACTTCCGCTAACATCGTAAAAACCTAGGAATCGTTCTTCGATTCCAGTTTCAGATAAATATCGAAAAATTACAGTTAATTGCTCCCTATGACTGACATCGGGAGTTTCGTCAATCATTACAGACAGAAATTGAGCTTTATCTATCTCGATTCTAATGTGGTCTCGTAAAACGGATGCAATACTACGTATTAAATCATTTTGAATATCACTAGAGAGACCAGAAAACGCGGGGTTCTGAACTGAAGAACATAGTTCCAAATGTGAGTCCATTACTGTATCATATTTGCTCAAATATAACAAGGTTTCGATATAGTTACCACGGTTGTCGGAATTCGGACTTTCATCGTGGCCGCGAAAAGCTAATTCTTGTTTACCTAACAAAATAACGGTGTCGATAAACCGTTTCATTAAATTCCTATTTCGATCTACTTTTCTATTATGAGCTTCATGCGAATTAGCGAAAAATGATTCTATTCTACTACACCCGAACTCGTGTAAATCTAAACAGCTGCGAATATGCTTTTCAGTTTGAACATGTTTTTTCGAGGAATTCGTCAGATTATTAATATCCGTAAAACCCCCTTTATTCCAAAGGCTACTAGAATCTGAGAAAAGTAGGCACGGGAAACAATACATTTTATTTAATTTACAGCTGCCAGTCAGCCATTGATATTTATCGTATAGAGAAACATTAAAATGTTTCACAAAACCATCTTTTCGTTCATAATTAATTGCCATATTTGGACGCGCCCGCCCGAGTTTTATAACATGTTTTTTATTCTCAAAACTTAACCTTGAAAAACTAGTTTCTTCGCAAAGCAAATAATCTGTGAGACAGCAGTCTAAAGCGATCAATGCCATCCTAATTCTAATTAATTTTTAAATCTACTCTAAATAGGTAAGAAATTTCAACTTGATAAACTATCTACTTACCCAAATACCTAATTTCAACGTACTTTTATACTTTATTTTCACTACACAATACACGCACAAACTAATTTCTAATTGATACACTAATCAATTCAATTAATACAACGAACAAATTGCAAATTACCTATCTAAAACAAAATGAAAGCTACTACATTACATTCATGCACATGAAAAATACGAATGCAATGCATTTGTTTACAAATTCTCGAGCGCCGAGCCCGAAGCATTACGAAATTTTACGAATCGAACCGAGTACGGCGCCCGTGCCAGTACATGCGTCTCCACTCTCCGATATACGCATCTCGTTTACTCGCAAACAGTTATTGCCTATAACCCGCATTATTCCGGCTTACCGACTCCTAAGATAACGCGTGTCACGTGGCTCTGAGTGACGTCATGACGACATAGATTTGTATAGACATTTTAGAAGGAAAAAGCCGGGACGCCTACGAGTTATTTAGGAGCAACATGTTGTCTTTTTGGAATTTATTGACAAAAATTGTAATTTTGGCAGGCGTTTTGTAATACATATTTAAATTGTAGGGTGTATTAAATACCTTCATTATTATACACTACTGACTTGAATTTTCGAAGGGAAGCCGGCAGGAACCGGCTTCTTAGGTGCCTTCGGGCCTGGTACTTTTATACTTTCTATAAGTAGGAACAGAAATAGAACTGGGTTTAAGGTTCCACGGTTCTGCCCAACTGCCTAATATGTAAAGGTGACCTTTGAAGGTAGTTATCTACGCGCATTGTCTGAATTAATTAAAGCTTCACTCTGTTTTGTGTGCTTGAGTTAATTTGGAAGACAATTTAGTAGATTTCCCCTTTTATTGTGGATTTTTCGGCGTGGTAAGTGTATTGACATACTTAGCAGCACTTAGAATTAATGTTTTCTGTATTATCAAACTTATGTTTGTTTGTTTATTTTATGCGGGCAAAAATATTTACCCAAACATCTTAATTAAAAGGTAGTGAATAAAAAAAGAGATGTTTACATAGCTCATGACGTCATCCACATCTCAAATAAGTCAGTACTACAAAATTATTACAACACTTTTTGTGTTATTAAGTTCAGAGTTTCAATACTAACGCGAAATATGCTGTCTTCCATAAAATCTCTGTCGTTTGTATAAGATCATAATTATATGAAGCTGGACTCCTGCAACAACCTCCTCCTGCACTTTTTAATTATAGGAAAACATTCTATAAGCTACAGAAAATCTCGTCTCTAAACGCGACGTAAACATGCTACGTTGTAGTTTGAGCTCTGGTGCGATGGACCAAATCAACCAAGTAATTGATTTAATGGGCTCCGCTAGAGGTAAGCTTGCGAGCTTGGGGTGCACACTGATTTTTTACTTTCCTTTTATAGCTAAGTAAATTAGTGCCTTGTTTGAGGTGATTTTTTAACCGACTTCTAGAAAAAGAAGAGTTTATGGATTCTACCAGCATATTTTTCGAAGTCGTTGACTTTTGTTTGTTTCATTGACTTTTTTGCCACCGACTTCCGAAACTAAAGTTATTTTCCACTTCTTAGTGTTTTTTTTTTGGAAATCGATTATTTTTTTCCAAATAAAGTTTTATCTCCGAGATATTATGTAGGGCGATGCTGCAGCTATATTGTTTGGACTCACAAGTCACAACGACGCGAAGAAAACAAGTGACATACGCGCATGTCACTTGCCACGATTCGAGTCGCATCGCCAGAGATCGTAAGCGTTTATTTTCCAAGAAAAAGAAACAAGAAGAAAGAAGGTAAAAGAAATATAATGGTGCATTACACTACAGATTATGCAATTTAATAGCTAACGGAATAAGTCCATAACTATATGGTGGTAGTAAGTTCCAGAGTGAACTCTGCTTTCTCTTCTTTATCGTGTGGTTAGTGCCTAACCTGGTGTCAGAGTTTTTGTGCCGCCCATGGGCTTCTGACTTGGCTTAACATGTCGTCGAGAAATATCTCTCAAGAATGCTGGTTTCCACACGATGTTTTCCTTCACAGAAGCAAGTGATAACTATACAATACGCACATGATTCCGAAAAAACAGAGGTGCGTGTATTGGATTCGAACTCGAGACCTATGACTTAGCAGTCCAACGGTCACACCACTAGGCTATCACTGGTTGAAGTCTGCTGATTTAATGAAACCATGGGGGAGCATCATAAACAAAAAAAGCTTCCTCACAGGGGGTAATCATAAACTGCCAACGCTCAAAATAACTCATTTCGCCACATACTTAATGGTTTAGCGTTGTTTTAACGTTGCATTATAACAAATACAGCCTTGTATTAGCGGGTATGACAATAAAGTTGCGTATATTACGTCGTCAGTCGCACAACGAGCTATTAAACGCACGACATGTCGCTTTATGACTGTTTCTAGTATAATATATAGTCTTCGCGATGCGGGGGGTACATATAATGGCCGACTACCTATGCACAAACATGTACAATTATAAAAGGACTAAGTTATACTTGCGGCTTCGCCCGAGTCTTAGCATTAAAAGTATCCTATGTCCTTCGATCGGTGAAAACGTTACATACAGACAGAGTTACTTTACTTGCATTAACATATAATATTAGTATGGATGGCACGGTCCGTCATTGACACGTACATATTAACAAAGTTTTGTGATAAAGTGCGATGTAACACCCGCTGCGTCAAAGGGTCTTTATTTGGTGCTACGATGCCTACGAAGCTACGGTGTAGGCGCTTAGAGGGGTCTGTACCAGTAAAGCCAGATTAATATAAAGATTGTCTATGACGTATTCTACGTAAAAAAATAACGCTAACAATACTATTCCAAACATACCTACATAAGTAGTACTGTTTCTGATGCACGATGTTTTGTTAGAACGCATTTATTTTTCTGAATAGAACGCTATGGACACTGCCAAGGTTTCTTTGGTAGAAATTAGGTACAAGTAGAAGACACTATTATATAGCTGAATATGATCAAGGTAGTAAATATGTAACGCAAACTAACAATCGGCTAGATAGCTAATAGACAGATGTCTAGCACCATCTCTTTCCCACTCTCGAAATAGAACTAAACATTCCTGCATTAAGAGTTCATAATACCCCTGCACTTTGATTAGATAGGTACCTACTTCACGAGAAGGCTAGAAGAAAAATAACGATTGTTATTCCGACAAAGACAACACTTTGTAAAAGGTGTTTCGTAGAATAGCTGTTAGAATGTACTATACCAACATTGTATTTCAAAGATGAAAAAAAAAACAAAGAGATAGAAATCTACCTTGATACTTATCATTAAAATGCGCCAGAAGTAAATGACACTATCTCACAACATTAATGAGAGAAGATGGACAGAAAGCTACAATTCTACGAATTGGAGCGAAATTGTAAATTAATGGCGACATGTGGCAAGGATAAAAAGAAAAACAGGCAAAGGTATTAAGACTTTTTATTCCAATTTGCTACGAAGAACAGAATGTAGCGAACGTCCAATGTGACTTTTTTATTTGCAAATGCAACGGAGTTATCGGATCGAAAGAGCATTTGAAAGATCTCGACGACCACATTGTGTTTATGGAAAATTTATTGCATTTGAAATGGAATTCTGCCCGTAGATGGCGGATGAAGAGGATTCGGAATTTGTTACCAGACTACCGCAAAACAAAAAGGAGCGTTATGATTATGATTTTGACCGGTTTATACGTATGTCCATCTGTTCCCTCAAAACTTCTAAACTACCTACTTATCATAATTTGACAAATGAGGTATCGTTCGAAGTCTTGATCGTCCGCCGGTTATCTATAGGCTGTGACGTCACATTATATTGAATAGTGCGCCCTCAAGAGGACATCAGGAGCAAGGAAAAATATGCCTTCTACAAACAATACATTCAAACAGAAGCTTTAGGAAAAAGTGGCATATAACCACGGCTATCCTTTGAACTATCTGAATATTTTTTGTTGTTTCATACTTTTTAGAGCGTGATTTTTCAGTAGTCGCGTTTTGGTAGCAATAATCTAGGTACCTATTAAATTAAATAGATACAATCAGTCTCCCCATCTAGGGACACTGACTTTAAGTACCCGGAAAATAGTAAGGCAGATAGGCAGCGAAGAGCCATCGGAATTTACGCGTAAATTCCTTCTAAGAAAAATAATAAACACATCGAACAACGCATGGCAGGCTTCTAGGTATACGCCCGACTATAAAAATATTATCCACCAACACATTCCAAGTAGGTATCCATTGTTCATTGAACAAACAGTCTTGGCGCACAATGCGCGCAGATATTATGGGTACGGATCGACCTGGGTATGGCGGAAACACTTCGTGTGTAGGCACAGTCGACCTTTATTGTGTGGCGCAATAGCTGGCCCGGAGCTGCGTTAAGTATAGGTTTTAAGACGACTTTCGTTTCATAGGATATTTTTTGCTGAGTCAGTTTCGGGTTTAGAACTGGCGCATGCGGAACCGGATTTCGGTCCCATAGTATAACCCGTTTTTCCAGAGTTTTACTATTGGACCGGAATCGCGAATCGGGTTTTGAGTGATCACTCTCGGTCCCACACGAAATACCTAAGTAGGTACGTAAGTAAGTAAGGTGGTACTTAGTATCAGCAACCAATCCCTACCGTGGTTCTCTTTAATCGAAAAGTGTTGACAAAGAATTCCAATAAACGACACGTCCAATTTACCGTGCGCCCTAACAAATACTCTCTAGAAGAATGTAGAACACGAAAATAATGTTAGCGGCCGCTTGATGAATACAAATGATTAATGACTACGGATAATGCCGCCTGGGTGCTCCCTGAAGCGCTTTCTTTGAGGCTGATAAACAATTTAACCAGGTTAAGCACTATCTTATAGGTACCTAGATATATATTGTGGATTAGGTGGATCTTTAGAATAAATTGCTATTGCGCTGAACATTTTTATTTCGTAAGGTTTTTGATTATTTTTCAATCTAGTTACGGCTTTACCATAGTATTAATAGGCTTAGAACCGCAGCACCAATTTCGTAGTAGTGATATAACTCCCCTATCCGCTGTGGTATCGTTCAATAGTTTCCGCCACCGCAAGACGTACGACACAAGATCAAATGCTTTGGTAAGGTCTAGGAAACAAGCGTTAACAGGCGTTTTCCTAGACATTTATTACGCTTGAGAGACAGTATGGCATTTTCCGTGGAGAGACCAGGTCTACGTTTTTTATTTATTGGGTTTTTGCCCACCTTTTTTCTGAAAGACGTTGAACGTGTGTTGTCCATTAATTTCCATTTTAAGCCAAATACTTTCTTGATCGATTTCTTTGCTTTAGTCTTATCTCTGATTGAGGTATTTCTAACTTTGGCTTTTAGTTTGTGGTTCGTGTAACTTCTTTTTATTCCTCTTAAGGCTTCCTTAGGCCCATGGGCGGCATAAAAATTCTGATATCAGGTTAGGCACTAACCACATGATAGAAATTCCTCTTTGGCATAATCTTTTCTATATTTCTTTTTGTTAGGGACCATCTCTGGCAAGCATAAGTTAGATAGGGAAATAGACAGGTTTCTCTAACTTTTGTTTTTTAAGTTGATTCGCATTTTGCTCTTGAATAGGTACTTCTTTTAGTGACCAATATTTGTTCCAGGTACTTTTGATTCTTCTATCTATTTCGTGTCCAGTGCAGTCTCCAAACGTAATGAAATGTTCCAAGGAGACGTATTCGTATACATATCCTAGGTTGGTGGTTGAAATAATTATAACGGCGAAGCCCAAAAGGAGGGTTATGTGTTTGACCTATATGAATGTATGTCCGTCGTTTCTTTGTTCCCTTGTAACTCCTAGACGGATGAACCAATTTCGATAAATTATACGTTGATAGATTTGTGAATATGATGGAATTCGGGAGCCAGTGTGGGGGTTCGAATTATTTTTTTCTTCCAACTCCATGGGGTATCAAAAATAAGGGTTCTAAGCGGTGATCACAAATATGTATATAGGATTATCAGGATTTATTCCGATAGATTCGGAAATCATGTGGGCAGACGAAACACACTGGATGCGATCCACTGCTTTTATTAAACTAAGTAACAAATTACTTGAAATTACAATTCGCTGCGAGATTAAAATTAAATAAAAGTTGCAAGCAGGCGGGCATTCTTTTTTTTTGTTGTTGTAATTATTACTATACCAACACACTTCACTTTCACTTTTGTATTTTGATTTAAAATCAGAAGTCTTACAAATAAACACTGTTTACGACACCACTCCAATTAGCGAAATCAGGAGTAGGCTTCCGAAAGTAACCGTTTTGCAGTACTAAATCAAAGGTAGGGCCTTAAAAAAGTACTATAAACTAAAAGTTTTAATCAGAATCTAGCGCTTCCATTCCGCTCATCTCTGCATCGCTGTCTGAGTAATCGTCATCGTCATCTTCACCATCATCATCACTACTGCTTTCCCCTATAAAGATAGAACATTAATTTATGTAGGTAATTAAAATGTTACGCCAACTCTTAATTAAAAGAAAAATAATAAATGATTACCTACCTAAGTTTACGATAGAACTAAAGATATCATCGTCTTCAAAAATCTCCCTTTGCCGGTATTCATTTTCTATATGTTTGACATGATTGATTTCTCTCTTCCAATCGTCTGCGGTGATTGAAGCAATTGCATCTAGAGTTAGGCTCTCAATTTCGCTTTCTAATTGTTCAACATTTTTGTCTGCCACCCTACGCTTAATCAAGTGCCAGATATATTCAATCGGATTCAAATCGCAATTGTAGGGTGGCAGCCTCAAAACTTCGAAGCCATGGGTTTTAAAAACGCTGTCTATAACATCTTGTTTTGGCAGTTTGTGCCTTTTTATTAACTCATAGAGTTCCGCTTTTGTGAAATATTCTTGAAAGTCAATATTTTTTTCTTTTAGCCATGACTGCATTTCTTCTTTTTTTGTGTTCATGTTTGGGGACTTGGACGCTTCCATGCTATGGTAAGGAGCATTGTCCATGACAATTATTGCATTTTGTGGGAGATTAGGTATTAATTGTTCATTTATCCATTTAGTGAATTTTGCAACATTCATTTCGTCATGATAATCACCCGCTTTTAATTTTGACTTGAACATAAGAAGCGCCCCGTCTATGAACCCATTTTCACCTCCAGCGTGAGTAATTATCCACCGGCGCCCAACGATCTCATTCTTTTTTACGCCAGATACAGTGCTTGTCTGCCAACACTTCTTGACTGAATAGTGAGCATGTATCCATGTCTCATCTACATAGATGACTGGTTTTTTTAAAGCCCCCAGCGCATCATTTTCACGAATGCGTCGTAAATATTTGGCTCGCCATGCTCTAATATTAGGCCTTTGAACGAGAGCGAATCTATTGCTTTGACACTTTTTAAATTTATAACCCAGTGAGTTCGCCATTATTCGTCTTAAAGTTGCTTTACTTCCTGGAAAATCTAAGTCCTCCTTTGCGACAGCTAATATTTTACCAAATGTAGGAATTTCTCTCACTATGTATATTGAATTTATTATATTATGGAGAACAGCAATTTCAAAACTATCGCAAACTACAGATTTACCTCGAGTTTTCTTTTTTGGTGTTGTGATTTTGCTGCTGTTGGCTTGCGCATCTCTCCATTCGCGTCGGATACGAGTCAAGGTATTTTTATTTATACCAGTGGCCAAATGAACTCGCTCGGCTACTTTACTTGTATTTTGCAAGGTTTGCAAAATGCTCTTGTACATTTCGTGAGTCAAGGTTATATTTTCTTCTGATCCTGAGAGCATAGATGCTTTCTTTAGATCTTGTATTAATTTAAGACTGTGCTGTTTCTCGCTCTCAAAGTATTTGTCTACATTGCAGACAATCTCTCTAGCTCTCCCAGGCAAAACAGCGCCTCGTTTACTCATTTTGAAGCAAATTAAGATAACAGAAAGAAACAACAAAACAGATAACAACTTACACTACTTACACCATTAAAAATTTAACAGGAACCAACCGCGTGACAAACAGGATTAACAAAAGAAAGCACTTGCACTCAGTCGCACGACGAAGCACTTAGCACACTGACAACGACAAAATGGCGTCGGTTTTGTAGTGAGTTGTAGTGGGATATTTTAGAATATTTGTATTAGATGTCATAGACTAAATGTTAATCTATGGTTAATAAAACAGCCGTTTATAAGATGGCGTTTGATTCAACACTTCCATGCTTGTAAATAAACGATAATAATCTGAAGATAACACCGAGATAATACTCGTATTGTCTTAAAAAATAATTTGTAATCGCCTTATTTTTGTAAGCCCTTTTTTAGAAGAGACAGTTGACAGATCGAGGTCATTGACTTTCCTATTCTTATTTATATCGCTTTGTAGCGTCTCATCTGATTGTAAGCGATAATTCAGTCGACAGTAGTGAGTTTACGCTTGTATCATAAGACGTAGAGTCGAAACTCTCTGACTACGCTATCGGGAAACAGACAGGAATGTCGAGCATACATTCAGATTTCGCGCGTTAACTGAGATATTCTCTGGGTTTTGAACCTAACTACAAATAAAACAATATTTTGATAATAAGAACATTGTTATTATTGCCTTATAAAGAATATGGGAACTAAAATAGTAATATAGAAAATGAGTTATAGGTACTGACTGTAACTCTAGTTACATATAAACTAATATTTAAGTGGTTTAAATCCATATCAATTTGGCTCCACACTTTGGATACCATTAAAAACCTGCCTTATAAATTATCAAAGATTCGACACATTTATAGCAGAACCAAGTAACATGTATTCTCAACAAGAAATAAATTCTATTGGCTTTAACTTCATATTATGCAACAGTATCAAAATTTTCACTATTATGGCATACATAGTGTTAGAACTTAACAGTATAACCCTTTGATCTCATAGAGTCCTAACAACAATTATCAACTTATTGAATTCGAACATTCTCCCAAAGTGTGGCAGTACATTTATGTATTAAACATAACTAAAACTTCTCAGTCAATAAGAAGAACCCTATTCTTGTCAACTCTCACATTGGGTGCACTCCTCAATTTCTTTATAAACTTATCAGCTATGCGGTCATCTACTTCTCTGCCCGTTGCTTCACTGTATTCTCCTAAGACCTTCTTCTGCAGACGTTTGAATGGAACTTCATTGCCTTTCTTCACCAAAACAGATAAGATTACGGCATGCCAGTTGAATTTGTCTCCACTGACAGCTAATTCTCCAATTTTGGCAACATTTTGGTCATGAAGGCAGCTGCTCTCTTCTGCTTCTTCTTCTTCCGTCTTGCTTTTCTTCTTTTGAGTCTTTCCCGTAGCTGCTACAACAGATTCAGTAAGCTCCACACCATTTTCAATCACTTCTTGATTTCCATTAACACTGTTTACAGTATCCTGTCTTTTACGTTTCTTGTTTTTGCCATTTTTACCTTCAGTAACATTTTCGTCACCATTCATAGATTCAGTCCTATTCTTCTTCTTTTTACCTTTCTTGTTTTCTGTTTCTTCTTCTACTTCTTCAGGAAGCGATGCCCCAGCACTCTGCAGCTCAGCTTCATATTTTTTGTGTTTCTTCTCTTCTTTTCTTTGTTTTTTGGATAGTTTCTTTTTGCCAACTACCTCTGTTTCACCATTCTGTTCTGTATCCCCATTTTGACCTGCATCACCATTCTGTTCTTCTGTGTCATTTTCTGTGCCATTCTCTTCAGATTTCTCATCTGTCTCCTCAATAGTACCATTTTGTGGTTTTTCATCTTCAGCAACAGACTCATCTTTCTTTTGATTTTGGTTCCTATTGTTGGCATTAGATAAGGCAGTCAGTTTAACAGAAATCAAGTCCCAAGCTTGGTCAATGTCTTTTGAGTTTGTCTTGGATCCACAAACATTCTTTACAAAGTTAATAAACTTGGGTTTCTTGCGTGGAGTGTTGTTGTGTTTGGTGATGGTCTCAATAATCCTGAGCACATTTCTTGGTGCATCTTTTTGTTCGTCTAGGACTGATGTTAACATCTCCACCCATGTATTCTGTTTCTTCTCACCTTTTTTCTCTTTGGCGACAAAACCTTTTCCAGAGTAACGTTCTTCTTCCGTTATACACTTTGTGTGTGCTTCATAGTCCTTACCACTGGAAACAACAACAAAACATACCTTAGTTAATTTGATTGACTAAAAAACTGGGATGGAACAAAAATGGCCGCAGAAGCATTGAGACTATCTAAGTATCTACAAAACAGAATATCAACTATAGTATTAATCACATAGCCAAAGGAGGCAGACTTAACAAAAAATATTGCATGTTTATGCCAATATCAACAGAATCATTGTCAACGAAATAATTGAATAAACAAACATTAGGAACTCTTGGAATTGTACGTAAAAGAGGCTAATAAACATGATGTATAAAATGATGAGCAAATTAGTAACTTCGTCAATAATCACTAATATATAGGTGCGTAATTTATTTCCTGATTGGCAACAACAACATGGTATCATTGGCATAGTTCTATTTATAGAACAACCCAATAATATTTGAATACTATACAAACTATTAGAATCAAACCTCTTTGTTTACATAAAATGCGGTCACGTAAACAAAATATATCACGCGGTAAATACTCCATACTCACTGAAAGTCTTTAAAACAATCCATGCAAGACAAATTGGGATTCCTATTTCTGCATGCTATCATATAATGTTTCTCGACCTTAGGTTTTGTCACAGATTCGCCGCAATGACCACACGTGAATACGACCATGGCAATAGTTAGAAACACGTGTTTTTAAAACGAATTGTTTTGAATACAAATATTATAACCTGAAAAGGAAATGGGCGTGTTGTTAACTGGAATAAGTGACTTTTTATAAATATCACTGAGGTCTCAAAAATGAGATTATTGAATTAAATCAACGTACTTATTATGTGAAGTATTCTATGAAAATTAAAATTTGCTACGATTTTGTGAAACTTTTCTCAAAATTGTCAAACTACCAAATGTCAAAATTTTGTTCTTTTTTAGCTGACAGATTTTTTTTTTTTTTAATTTATTCTTGACCATGGATACATGTCCTTCAGTCGTAATCATTAAACATTAGACTTAGCTGACAGATGCAACCGGGTGTTCCATGGCAAAAAAAAAAAACAGCTAAATAAATAATCGAATGTTTGTGTTTCAAATTATAAAAAAAAAAATGAAATAACTTTGCCTCGCCTCGATGTGGATTTCAGGATTCGGAGACCGGTCGGGTAAACATTACATTTTATTTCCATTGTACTAGTAAATCTATTCGTTTGTGACATCATGCTACAAAATTCCATGGATCTTGCCCGTATCATAGGGACCAGCATAGCTATTCACAACTACTCGATTGGCTGTCATATCCAATCGAACGACAGTCCTATCAAAAAAGTCTTCTAATCTCTATTCACAAAACCGAAACCCAGTATTCGATTCGATTGTGATTCGATATGAAGACATCAATCCTGCCGACAGCTATTTGCTGTAGGCAGTGCAATCGAACCAAAAATAAAAGTGCTGTTAACTAATTTAGGCTTTGTCTGAAGTACGTATATGTATTGTATGTAAAGTTTTACTATTGTTTTGACCGCTGCAAACATATTTACACGATTTTTCGTGGTAATTTAACCCTAACATTAGTACAAAGCTTTGATTTAAATTATTTGGGTTGATGGTGTACCAGGCTCTGCCATCCAGGAACCATCGGCGTGCCGCATATCAACACAAGCAGGAGAAATTGTCTGTTCAACAAATACTACTCCGTGGATATTATAGCGCTTGGCCATAGTCGGAACTATGACGCCTTCTTGTCCTATACCACAAATAAGAGTCGATGCGGATCCATTTATTAATAATATCATTGTTAAATGTTTTTAAACATATTTATAGTTACCCGGATATTCAGTATAATCTTTAGTAAAACTTGTGGAAATACTCATTAAAAATAATTTATATTCCACATTATATGTTCTGCCACAATTTTTTTATTTTTTAGCATGCCGATCGGGTCTATGAATAGCGTTTTGCCAGTCGTTCGATTAGAAATTCAGATAATCGAACAAGTGTATATGATCGATTCGATTTCGAATCAAATTTTTGTGAATAGCTATGGTGTAGAGTTGTAGACCATGAGGTCATGAGAATACCAGTGGACTACGAAGATCAGTCAGCATTTTTTTGATGAATAATGGTGCTGTAATATGGTAACACTGAAAAGCATCAATCAAATTGGTTTTGACTGTTTGCGGCTGGGGTGTGTCCAAGAATTAAGAATATAACGAAAATTCAATATGAAATAGTGCTTTGCTGACAGAAAAATCCTTAATTATTAGCAAATATGAATATTTACTTTATTTTAGCACTTGTTCCCATTCTTGTGGGTAAGTAAATTCGCTTAAAAACTGCACCAAAGTTTCGACAACTATTTATTTACAAGTAGAACTCTTGTTAGTCGTATTTTTATCATCAGGATATCATTAAATTGAATGAATGTGGTGTAAATAGCCAATTATCATTTTCTTTTTGTGATAAATAATTAGGTAAAGTTACTTAAACCGACGATGTTTAGGTATCCATGCGTCGTCTATAGTGTAAAAGTCATATGTAAAAAAAGAGCCAACTTAATTTTTTGATAAATCTCTAACTTCTGTAGTACCCAAAAGATGTTACGTTTAGGCTACTAAAAACCTTATGAAACAGTTATTACCAGTTCCCAATCAGTGGGTCATCTTAGGGGTGGCTGCCATGTAAACTTACTCAAATTAAAACAAAAAAAAATTAGTAGATAGTATTAATGAAACATTTAGTGACTGAGAAATATTCTTTTATTTTATTACAGGCACAACAACAGCCAGTGTCTATGGCAGTGAGAATATCAATGGCATAGGTAAAATACCCAAAGTGGAAGGACAGGACATCATCACTTGGTGTACCACATCTTTATTAGAGACTGAGAAGTGTGAGAAACTATCAAAGTCTGTTCTACAGGACAAAGGACTGTTTGGAAAGGATTTTATTGAGCTGAAGTGTAAGAGGGTGAGTTTATTTAGTTTTTAGGATATATGGAAGGGGACTAATTAGTATCTTGTATAAGGGACAACTAAGAGAAACCCTGTCATGTACTGTGCTTAATTTTAAAGTCAGAACGAATGCTGAAAATTCTTGATTACCAATAAATGGAACCTTGGTATGCCGATCCATGGATCAGCACTATCATGTGTACTGCCAGAAGGCGGATCCACAACAAAAGGATATCGCGCGTTTTTACAAAAAAAATGCATGGAACGTGGATCTGTGTGTAGATCCACATTCCGCACACCAAAGGTCAATTCAATTCAATTTATTTATTCAAGTAACCATGGAAACATGTTTTATATAAACATGTATTTAACTACTTAATTATAATGTTTTCTACTTCATGACTTATTCAGCCGTGTACATAGAGCTGTGCATGACAATGAGCTACAATAATTCTATTTTATTATTTACTTCCTTTGCAGGCTTTTGACACCGAAGAATGTATGACGTGGGTAGACCGAGGAGAGGCTTCATTGCTTGGTCTCGATGCTGGTGAAGTTTATGTTGCTGGCAGATACCACTCTCTTGTGCCTATTTTACAGGAGGTATGAATATGAATCATTTTACTTTAGGTTTTATGTTAGGTTAAAAACTTAAGAGGCACATTGCTTCAGCATTGATTTTTACAGTATTTTTTTTTTTTGGTACAAATCAAGCACAGGAAATAGAAAGGCAACATAAAAATTAAACAAATGGAAAAAAGACTTGCCAGACCAAAACAACTCCTATCTCAGTATAATGCTGCACAAGGTTTAAAGTCTATTACTCGTACATGCTTACTAATATTATAAATGTGAAAGTTTGTATGTATGGATGTTTGTTACTTATTCACGCAAAAACTACTGAATGGATTTTGATGAAATTTAGCACACAGATAGTTTATAACCTGGATTAACACATAGGGTACTTATATTTTAACCTAGTAGTATGATCCCATGGGATAATTACCAAACTACATGGGGATGAAGCCGCGGACATAAGCTAGTTTACAATAATTTGATTTCACAATTATCTTGGTTGATTAAGATAAGCACAGAGATCAACAAACGTGATCTCTGTGCACATCTCAATCAACCCAAGCCCAAAATTAATTCACTATTTCTGTCAACAGTTATATGGACGTGGGGAGCCCTACCAATACTCCATTGCAGTAGTCCGCAAAGGAGCCCTACCTAATGTACAGCCTGGCTACGGACTGAGCGCATTGCGAGGGGCGAAGGCCTGCTTTCCGGGCGTCGGCGCGCTAGCGGGATGGGTGATGCCGATACATGTGGTAAGCTGATTCTTTAAATGTTATTATTCGTACGTATTTTATGTGTTACTATTCAGCCAATGCACTGGCGGGTGCAGACTTAATTTTCGTCACGTCCTGAGTTATGACACATCGTGTTTGCGGTATCCGTGGTGCACAAACAATTTAGACGGCAGGGTTGGCGCAGTGGCTGAGCGATTGGCTGCTGCGCTACGTGTCGCGGGTTCGCTCCTCGGAACGGTCCTGGAATTCCTAGTGTGGGGCAATATATAAAAAAGAAACGGTATATAATACTGCTAGCCCATTCCCTTGACAAAATCCAGCTTAATATCTATGCATGCACTGTATTTTTATAACTAAAGTCTTGGCTTCTGAACCTTGTTTACAGCTAATGCAAGAAGGTGGCCTCAAAATTACAGACTGCAACAACCACGTCAAATCAGCGATAGAGTTCTTCAGTGACTCGTGCGCGCCCAACTCACTGAAAAACATGTACAATCCTATTGGCGATAATTCTGACAAGTAAGTAAAATATTTTATGTTTTTGCCAACCCTAATACCCCAATATTTTAAAAATTGGTAATTCTAAAAAATAAAACTGCTTTTACGGTCTATAGTTCGATTTTTTAAGATCCTTAGATATCATACCTTGCCTGAATCTAAATAACTACAATTTCCTCAAAAAATAACTTGAGCACTTTCTTAACCTAAAATCCCTTTTCTCCAGGCTATGTAAGCTATGTATCGGCGGCGCAGGCATCCGCTGCACCCTGGCAGACCCCTTCGCGGGTTACGAAGGAGCCCTACGTTGTCTGATCGCGAACAATTCGGGCGACATTGCCTTCGTGCGCGACACTACCATACAACATGCTCTGCTGTCGCATCAAATACTTGGTAAGTCCAGACCACGATCAACTCACTCTATTAAGCTGGGCCACAAAACCTTGTGCCCTGACTTCCGCATCCAGGCTGTACCAGCCATAAGATGACGGCGTCACACGCTATGCTGGCCAGTCCAGTCCACAGGTCTCTAGATAACTAAATATTTTTTGTAGGACACAATCACCTTCCAACGTAAACTATGAATTCATGTTTTAATGCATGAAGTCATCTTTTAATTGCATTACATTCATGCAGCAACCTATTATTCTATGAAAACCACTTATTAATCTTAACATCCGTCTCTAGGTGGAGTAACAGAAGACCAGTTCGAGCTGATCTGTCGCGACGGCACCCGGCGTCCAGTCACAGACTCTGAGAACTGCAACTGGGGCCGCGTGCCGGCTGACGCTATAGTCACCAGCAGTGCGGTGTCTATGGAGCAGAGGAAAAAGTAAGTTAACTACTATTAGTCCTGCTAAGTGCAGTAACAGATCAGTTCCAGCTGATCTGCTTCACTTCTCTTTTTTTTTGAAAAATAAATATCACTTTTCTACATGAAAACGCCAATCAAATCTTGAAACTAAATACTATTTATAAAATCGTGGAAATAAAACTCTATTTCCACAATTTATCATACACTTAAAATTTTACCGTCTCCACTGTTTTTGCTAACAAACTAATGTTCCTCTTACAGGTACCAAAACCTCTTGCAAGTCATATTCCAACTATACGGCGAGCCAAACCCTCTCAACCGCAAAAATAACATGACAAATGTGTTCCCATCCGGAGCCCCGTTCAATCCGTACTCGACCACTGAGCCGTCGCGCTATCCCTACGACTCCTTCAACAGGGACAAGTTCAATAGTAACAACTTGAATAACAGGCAGAATGAGTATGACGATGATATGAATACCAAGTGAGTATGTTTTTTTCATCTTATTTTATACAATCCTCCATTCTTGATTTTGTCTACCATCTCTGGTAGCCGTTTTCTAAGGTTAAGATCTATAAACTTTACTTAGAACGTGTTTTGGCTAAGCGAAAAAAAAGAAGTAGGTATTTGATTTTGTTATTCCTGCATTGTCGCATAATGTCAAACCAATAAACAAGCTAACAAGTCTAAGCAAAACACGCACTTTGGAGGTGAAGTTGCGGACACCGGCCTGTTATACAATACAATACAAGCCAAAGCTTCGGCTTGTGATGTTTTTAGACCTGCGAATACGTATATATAGTGCGAAAGTAGTTATTCAACTACTTACATATTATTTTCCCACAGTATTTTCCCTTTCTCGGTGTGCTAATTGAGTTTAATAATAAAAATTACTGATGTTTTACAGAGCAAGTACTATGCCACCTTTCAAGACCCGCATGGACTCATCAGGACAACCTATTGAAGCACTGTTCCGACTGTTTAGATCCAACCAAACCACGGATTTGTTACTACAGGTCAGTTGGTATACCACCATTATATTATACATAGCGTAATGAGGAAGAACCTAATAAATGAATTTCGCGAAAATGGTTCATGGTTTATTTACATTCTATTAGAATGAATGTAAC
Source organism: Standfussiana lucernea (assembly GCA_964057025.1). Classification (NCBI taxonomy): domain Eukaryota; kingdom Metazoa; phylum Arthropoda; class Insecta; order Lepidoptera; family Noctuidae; genus Standfussiana; species Standfussiana lucernea. The sequence continues at coordinate 6,125,330 of OZ059807.1, read as the reverse complement.
AAACCATGAATCATTTTCTGCTGAATATTTTGTTTTTTTTTTTAAAGTGTTTTGGCTTGGCGCCGATTGCTTCGTTTTCCTTCAAGATGACTTGAAAAGCTTTCAGAAAAAAAAAATTACAATCTCAAACCACATTTTATAAATCTTTTCTCAGGACGCAACAGTAAACTTCCGCATACTAAAAGAAGAGGAACAAGCGGCCAAACACATCCTCAACAACGAGTTTGTGGGAGGACAGGCAGAGAACGCGGTGCTAGCTATAAGAGACTGTCCCATCAAGCGTGCCACGTTATGTGTCACCAGTGATCAGGAAATGGACAAGTGTCTCAAGATGAGGGTAAGATGTTTTATTAAATTAACCTTTTGACCACTTGGCTAAATATCAATTGCCGTGCCCCTAGCGCGCGGCTACATATCGATAAAATAAATGATACCTACAACAAATGAGCATTTTCAATACTTAGAGCTACGAAACATAATTTTAACCTTTTGAGCGCCATTGTCACATATACGTGACAAGCAAGCGCATTCCCTGTACGCCAACGACACAAATATGTGACCAAAAATGTGAAGCACTATCACACGAAATGAACAATTAAATCATTAATTTTGTATGTTTTTATTTGTATACCTTAAATATTTAATCTCTAGTCTTGTCTCTTTAATAATATTGTATATTGATAAAGTTTTGGAATCCGTGTTCATTTTGTAGGTATTTTTTTTGTATGCGGTGAAATTGTGGCTTGGCGTGGAGGGCACGCGCGTGCGTTTATGCTCTGGCGTTCAAAAGGTTAAATAAATGTTGTAAATAATATATATCTGTTTAATAATGGTTAGTTGTACCACGCAGTTAATAGGGCGAAAATAGAACGAAAAAATGCATGTTCTCTGTCGCAGAAATACGACACAAGCGGTAGGGGCACGGAAATATGTGTCGCATAAATGCGACACAAACGGTCAAAAGGTTAATGCGTTTAGAAGAACTTTCATGGCCAGGGGAGCTCTTTGAATCTTAATAATCTTCTTTCTTCTTTATCGTTTGGTTAGTGCCTAACCTGGTGTCAGAGTTTTTATGCCGCCCAAGGAAGGGCCTCTGACTTGACTTTTACATGCCGTCGAGAAATATCTCTCAGGCATGCTGGTTTCCTCACGATGTTTTCCTTCACCGAAGCAAGTGATAATTATAGGTACAATACGCACATAATTGCGAAAAATCAGAGGTGCGTGTCTTGGGTTCGAACTCGAGACCTTTGACTTGGCAGTCCAACGGTCACACTACTAGACTATCACTGCTCAAAATCAAATCTTAATAATTATCACTATCTATTGCCCGCGACATTCGTCCGCGTGAAATTATTATAAAATATTACTTTTCATGCGCACAATTTTCTTGCACAGAACTGTAATCCTTTTTGCTAAAATAAAAGTAGCCTAAGTTACTCCTTATAACATCAGCTATCCGCCGGTAAAAGTCCCGTCAAAACCTCTAAACCGAGGGTCGAACCCCATGTGCGTGTGAACTGAGGGACCAAAAGGGAATTCGCGAAATGAAAATCCTAGGATTTAGTAGTAGACTTAAAACAATTGTAGAACGAATCTAGGAATTTGTAAGCAAATATATTAAAAACTACGACCCATAAAGTGTGGTCCCTCAGTTCTCACAGACGATCAGCGAGATCTCGGAAAGTATCTTAAAATGGAAGGTTTTGTGAATACATTTAGCAAAGAATTTGTAAAGATATTTACTAAATAACAGACCACAAAGCATTAAAGATAAAAAAGATATAACGACTGAACTGTGGTCCCTCAGTCCACATAACAAAGTTAAATATTTTAGTGAATATTACTGAATAAAATTAACAAAACCGTTCTTTTTCTAAATAAAGTTTTAGTAGAAGTCTTAAAACATTTTGTATAAAAGAAATGGAGCAAAAATATCGCAGCATTTTGAAGATAGGGATGATTAAAACTGGTCCCTCAATCCTCTCCTCCACTGACATATGTGCGTGTGCTAGCTGCTAGACGAGAGGAATATCAGAAAGTCTAGTGTACTTAACTTTTAGTAATAAGTTTCTACTGAATAATAGGTATCTAAAATTGTGTATCTCTTACCTCTTAGCTGAGATAATATTATTTTTTTAATCCTATGAAAATAGATAGAGCAGTGTGACCACACAATAAAACAAAATGTAGACAGTACTATTATACTTTATTTAATATATCATTATTTAGACGAAACGAAAACACGGTTGTACGGTTAATTTAATGCTACATTACATGACTTATGTGTATTTAATAAAAAGTAGATTACAAAATTAACTAATCACTTATTATAATACTTTTATTTAAGTAAGTAACATTTGGATGTAGCTTAATGAATGTAATTAGTATATTTGTTGGTCAGTACTTTCAATAAGTTTGAGATGTTGATCATCATAGCAAAAGAAACGCTCATTCATAAAACAGTGACATCGGTAATGGCCAAGACCGCCTTCCTGTTTTATTTACCATAAATACTATGCGTACGTTAAAAATCCCTGATAGTCCAGTCAAAATAGACAAAAATTAGTCATGACTTAGCCAAAAATCGCATAGAGCTGAAAATTGGCAGAGACGTTAAATACATCATTATAAATAAAATGTCAAAAATCCCCTTCGATCCTACTTCTGCAAAAAAAAAAGCAATTTCAAACGTACAAAATTAAGGTTTTAACGCAATTCAAATGAGCTCACCAATCTCCCATAGGTTCAGCTCTTATAAATTCCTTTGCAATAGACACCATATGAAAATATTGTATTCATAGTTTTGCTGTAGGTCCTCGTTCTCCGTGCTCCTGAAGTTTTCATTTCATTAAACTGATAAAGTAATGCTTCAGCTATTTCATCGCCTTGTTCAATATCATTAAAGAAAATAGTTTTGTTTGTTACAAGTTCAATTGTATTAGTAAGGTTTTCATCCATCTCACAACTTAAAACCACGATATCTTACGAATGGTGAGTCATAAGAGAAAAAGTGACTGGATCATTTTTGTAGAGAATTGTATGATCTACAACTTTTGTTCGATCTATTTTCCCTGGGACTACATAATCTTCCTTTATCTACCGATATCACTGTTTTCTGAACGAGCTTCTTTTGCTATGATGATCATTATTTCAAAATTATTGTAAGTACTGACATAAGTATTATAATAAGTGATTAGTTAATTTTGTAATCTACTTTTTATTAAATACACATAAGCCATGTAATGTAGCATTAAATTAACCGTACAACCGTGTTTTCGTTTCGTCTAAATAATGATATATTAAATAAAGTATAATAGTACTGTCTACATTTTGTTTTATTGTGTGGTCACACTGCTCTATCTATTTTCATAGGATTAAAAAAATAATATTATCTCAGCTAAGAGGTAAGAGATACACAATTTTAGATACCTATTATTCAATAGAAACTTATTACTAAAAGTTAAGTACACTAGACTTTCTGATATTCCTCTCGTCTAGCAGCTAGCACACGCACATATGTCAGTGGAAGAGAGGATTGAGGGACCAGTTTTAATCATCCCTATCTTCAAAATGCTGCGATATTTTTGCTCCATTTCTTTTATACAAAATGTTTTAAGACTTCTACTAAAACTTTATGTAGAAAAAGAACGGTTTTATTAATTTTATTCAGTAATATTCACTAAAATATTTAACTTTGTTATGTGGACTGAGGGACCACAGTTCAGTCGTTATATCTTTTTTATCTTTAATGCTTTGTGGTCTGTTATTTAGTAAATATCTTTACAAATTCTTTGCTAAATGTCTGTATTCACAAAACCTTTTTTAACCCTTTAACAGGCGTAACAATTTAGCAATCGGAAAATAATGCTAAATAGGCATAAGTATTATTGGTAGATAATAAATTTCAACTTTTTTTACATGTTTTTATTTTCTTCAAGTAATTAGTGAGTGATTGAAAAGTCTTGTAATAACTTGTGTAAAACAATAGAATAACTAACAGGAACACATAATTTAATTATTCAGCTGAAAAATATGGTGGGAGAAATATTCCCTTTGCCTGATAAAGGGTTAAGATACTTTGAGATCTCGCTGATCGTCTGTGAGAACTGAGGGACCACACTTCATGGGTCGTAGTTTTTAATATATTTGCTTACAAATTCCCAGATTCGTTCTACAATTGTTTTAAATCTACTACTAAATCCTAGGATTTTCATTTCGCGAATTCCCTTTTGGTCCCTCAGTTCACACACACATCGAACCCCACGGGAGTGCTCTTATATATATAGTATCTTTATTGACAAAGTAAAATGAATCAATTGTTTTAGTAACAATATTCATCACCCCTATGTTAGTATTCCTATTCTAATCACTTAATCTAAAACCATGAATACATGGGAATCACTGCCACGCGCCTAACACCGAGGTGGACAACTTGCAATAGCGACTCACATATAAACAATCGAGCAAGCACTTTAGCGAGTCGTCATTTAATTTTGTAATTTTGTTGTAAGCCCTGACTAGGGGCCTTAAATTCACTTGAATTTAAAAAAAGACCGGTTAAGCAGTATCGCAACCTTATCGTCTTGAACTGCGAGTGACCAAACCAAAAACTAGAAAATCTTGTATTTTCTTGCATGTTGTAGTTTCGCTAGCTTAATTGATTTGACCTGTATTTTCCTAGTAAGGCAAGATTATGCTTCTATAATTCTATCTGAGAGTAAAAGTAGAAATATATCCCTATTATTTTAAGTTCTCGAAATTCTCTCTAATATTAATTGTTTCCATTCCAGGTAGCGTTAAAAGCCGCCTTCCTGTCGCCCACGCTGATCTGCTGGCGCGGGCACAGCACGCGGCACTGCGAGCGCGCCATCGCGGAGGGCGCCGCGGACTTCGCGCTGTTCGACGCCGCCGACATGCTGCACGCCGCCAACATGCACCGCCTCGTGCCCTTCATGCAGGAGGTCAGATATCCTAATGGGGAGCCACGCTTTATACTCTAACTTTTACTTATTAAGGCAACTACCGTCACCCTTGGTTCTAAAGAAAAAACAACACTTGCGTTTCCATAACACATACACGTAATATAGCGCCTGCCTATTATAATAGTAGACCCATAATATAACGCCAGTTATAAACATAACTCACATTTCGCCAGTTATGTTTAAGTAAAAGGGGGCGAGCCCATTAAAAAAATATAAAATCATTTTAACTCAAGTATCACTGACTCATAATAGAAATATTACAAACATACAGTCACATTAAAATTCAATCCAATTCATGACAATTTAATTCACTGCATTCAATTACTACTATTGCCAGCGACCGGGCACAAATCCAGACTTCGGGCTGTTACCAAGAAATTCCTGACGGAAAAATCCAATAACCCTACTTAGATTTGCCCTTATTCTAAAACTCAACCTGTAACTTCTTTTTATGTAACGTAAAATGTCATGCGTGTGAAGTTTCACTAGATTTCATTTAACCTTGAATACTTTCCTTGCTGTAATCTCGAATGTCTATTTGTATCCTTCACTCCCCAGATATACTCAAGCGGAGACAACTGGTACTACGCAGTGGCTGTAGCAAAGGAACAAGACCCGGACACAGATCTAACGTACTTACGTGGCAAGAACACCTGTCACACTGGGTTGGGTACGGCTGTTGGATGGGTGTTCCCGCTTGCTTACCTTATTTCTAATGGATGGATTAGGTAAGAAATCATGTTGGATATTGTTTCTAAACTATTTGAGTGCTTTTCAACTTGCTACTAAAATGTATTAGGGGTCGTCCTTTAATCACGTGAGGTTTGAAAAGGGGGGAGGGGTTCAGAAAAAAATTACGATTAATCACGATGTGGGGGGGAAAGTTTAATGTGACAATCACGTGTATTTTTTCGTGAGACTAAAAAAATTAATTTAATGTGTAACGTGTAAAATACTTTTTACCATTAATGAATTAAAAAACCGAGCAAGCAATTTTTTGTCTGAAAAATCCCGAGCAAGCGACATTATATTAAAAAAAAAAACCGTTTTTTTAAATTCTAGAACTGTCTGACTTTTTAGATGATACAATATTTTGTATCATCATCTAAAAAGTCACAGTTCTGGAATACGTGATGCTGGGGAGGGAGGGCGTAGCCTAAAAATCCACACGAGATTAAAGGACGGCCCCTTATGTGAGGCTATTAATTTTGTTTACTGTGTTAAACAGAAGTTATTTAACTTCGATTTCACTTAAATTATTATCAAATGATTTACGATTGTAGTAAAATGCTTGTTTCATAATTTTGCTATCAGTTTCGAGCGCAATTAGAGCCCCAATTGGAAACTCGCTGAAGGTCAAAGTATCCAATCAAACAAAGCTTATTTAATAAAAAGACCGACAAAGCTTTGTATGAACCCGAAACTAGTTGAAAATCCCGATACATGCTCCTTTTTTTTAATTAAAAAGATATATCAATAACCCATGATAGTTGTGTTCTTGAGTAGAATAATTATTCTTCACCAGCATTGTTTAACATAATTTTATTTGACAGATCATACGGTTGCGACGGGGCGCACGCTGCGGCCGAATACTTCACAAAGTCATGCGCTCCGGGGGCTCTGAGCTCTGAGTACGTGGACTCCGGCACTGTGCCGCACGATAACCTATGCCATCTGTGTCATGGGGCATCCTACAGGTATGTTTAGATTCGTTGCATACTAAATTATCTTAGACGCCGTCTCCATGGCCGAGCGAATCGCGGCGCGTAAAACACACGCTGCAGCCGAGTACTTCCCAAAGTCATGCGGTCCCTGTGCTCTCAGCTATAAAAACGTGGACTCCGGCACTGTGCCGCACGATAATTTGTGCTGTGTCATGAAGATTTTGATGTAGCTGCACTAACCGTGCGGTAATTTTGAAAGAATTTTACGTACATCCAATTTGATGTGTTTGGTAGAATTATGTAGTTATGTTTCACAATTTTATATGCAGCTCAAACCAAAACTTTTAGAAGACGCTAGATATAATCTCGGCCTTACGTGTTTTAATCATCTTTTGATCATCAGACGCTGCCGCCGTGACGCAAGTGAAGACTACTTCGGTAACATAGGCGCAGTGCGATGCATGGTGGAAGGGGGCGGGGACGTCGCCTTCGTGCGCCACTCGGCTCCTGCCGAAGTGTCGGCGGGCAGACGTCGCGAGTGGTGGGCGAGGGATCTGCTGCCCGATGACTTGCAGCTACTCTGCCCTGATGGTAAGATATAGGACATAATTCATGGGGATGGGATGAAAAAAAGTTGAAATTTATTATCTACCAATAATACTTATGCCTATTTAGCATTATTTTCCGATGGCTAAATTGTTATGCCTGTTAACCCTTTAACAGGCGTAACAATTTTTTTTACATGTTTTTATTTTCTTCAAGTAATTAGTGAGTGATTGAAAAGTCTTGTAATAACTTGTGTAAAACAATAGAATAACTAACAGGAACACATAATTATTCAGCTGAAAAATATGTGGGAGAAATATTCCCTTTGCCTGATAAAGGGTTAAAGGGTTAAAAAACAAATTATTGATTCTTAATCATCTCTGAAAATTTTATTGGTCAATGAAAATTAACACTGCATAATCCTCTACAAACTAACTAAACTATTTAGATTTAAGTTGTTGCTCTGCTCCATCCATCAATATGTTAGAAGCTATCATCACATTCATCATCACTTGCATATCAATACTAATAAAATCTTTGTTGCCAGGAACCCGCGCAAAGATGCACGAATACAAGCATTGCAACTTAGGCAAGGTACCCGGATCTGTACTGATGGGCAGACCGAACCATACTGAGTTGGATACCTACTCCAATCTTATGGTGTACGCTCAGCAATTCTATGGGGCTGTTACTACTGATGAGTTCAGGTAAAAATACAGGAAATAATTTTACATTTAGGTACAACTTCTGTAATATTTTCAGTTTTCGTAAAATGGAAACATTTTACTGGTCAAATGCTTTTCGTAGATAAGGTGCCGCCTAGACCAAACAAGAGCGCATTAAAAATACACCCTATTATAACGTGTCATTAAGTGTAAGAAACATCATCGCACACAAATCTACGACTTCACAGGCGTACTCAAACCTACTCGTGCGTGTGTTCTTGTTTATTAATTTATGACGCCGAGATTATTCTCGGCGTCACTAAAAAAATTTAACGTTTCGTTTCGTTTTTTGGCGTTTTATTAAAAAAATCATCTGCTATGAGGACTGATTTTTTGCGCCAACCTTGAGTGTGGCTCAAAAATTTCTAATTTCAAACTGACGAAAACCAACTGCTACTGTTTTTATATACGTCTAAAACACTAAACGAAACTTTCTTTTTACAGTTTCTCCATGTTCTACTCCCTACCGCCGTACTCCGACCTAATCTTCAGCGACGTGGCAGTACGTCTAAAGCCTTTGCGCCACAACAAACGCTCAGCCGAAATAATCGCCGGCCCCGCCCTTATTCGAGCCGCAAGAATCGTGTCCTGCGATGCCCCACAAGCGTCTTACTATGTCGCTTCAGACCCCGACTTTTTGTCGCACGCTTTTAGTAATGGTGTGGTCGGGCATTTGTTAGCGATAGCACTGTTTGTAGTTGCGATATTGAGATAAATTACTTTTGTAATTTTCATAGAGTAGTGAGAGAATGGAGTGGTAACTTTTAGCCTACATTGTGATACGATCTCAACTGCCGGCAGCTATAGTGCTACATGGATTTATTAGCGCTTCTTTATTTAAATTTTGTTATGAGTAATGTACCTTTTGAAAAAATTTGATGGCAGCTTTAGCTTCCATATTGGCCACGCGCGACAATATAATTATATGCTATACTACCGCTAATTGAGTGGCTACTTCGTTGGTTTTAGTGGTCGCAAGGACTTCTGAACATGAGGTCTTGGGTTAGATTCCCGGGTCGGGCAGTGCGTTTTTCTATCAGGAATTTCTCAGTAGCAGTCACGGAGTCTAGATTTGTGCCCGGTTGCTGGCAATAGGCTCGCTCCTTACTAAATGGGACTTTTGGTACATCTTTGCCTAACCCTTCAGGGATTACAGGCGTAATGTTATGTACTACCGCTAATTACAGCAATAATACTGCGTTGTGACTCGTTTTGTTAGAAAACATCACGCATGTTTTTCTTTAGAAGTAGATAGAGATGTTCGTACATTGCACATCAGATAAGATAAGAAGAGAAGAGTTTGTATTTGTCCACAAATACACTACTACATTTATCAGTAATTAAAGTAGTAGTATACTTTTGTCAACGATAGGCTACACAGCATAATATTATTTAGCACAACATATGCACTTTTTTAGCTTTGGAAATGATTCCCAGCAGAGACAAAAAAAATGGAATCTTGTTGAGTTTCGGCATTGGCCCTCCATTCTTTTATTAGCCCATGTTAGTTTGTAAGCAATATAGTTTTATAAGACACAATCCATTCCTGAGTGACTTAATCTAGATCTGAGCTATGATATTATAATATCTGACCTGACATAGAATAACTAATTGTTGTGTGATGTTGCAGCTTTTAGCAATATAAATCCGTCCAAATGTGTGCCTAGATTAATTTAGATATTATTTTATTTTCTACCGTCCAAGTGAATGTATAGTTTTATGTATATTTTTTATTAAAATCAAAATAGTTTTTAACACAACACTTTTTTTATTTCCACCTTTTACAGCAATCGTTTATGATGGTAACATTCAAATCCTTGTGGTAAAACATCGAAATCTTTAAAAATCATTCTCAAGTCTGTTCTTCGACACACTTCCCTTATCGCTTTACGTTCACAATCGCCATTTGTATCGATCCTTCTTGCATGTTCCCGCCATTTTCCAAATATACAATTCGATTTCGCCAATTCATCATTTATAAACGGTACCAAACCAGTACATTTTGGTGTTAACTTCGCACATAAGTATAAAGCTTTCCATGATAAATATCTGAAATGATTAATACAATACACAAACATAAAATCACTAGGCTTATTCTTCATTAACATTTCTATCATAGAATTGCCCAATTTCACAGATACCCTGTTTTTGTAGAGTGAGAGAAAATTCTTCATATCTTGTTCATTGCATAGCACAGCCAATATGGTGCACAATTTATTAGCAGACAAACAAAAAGTGGTAAATACATGCCTCCATATTAATTCTTCATTATTATAGTTCAAGTTAAAGATATGACTGTTAATTTGAATTCCGGACTGACCAATCCGACTCTCAATAAATTTGTGTATTTCAGAAAATCCACTTGTGAATGCAATTTTGTAGCACATTTGTCCAGAAAATATGTTACTGGATCTACTAACTTGCATTGTAGATGTGTTGTAACAATATCCAAGGAAAAAGATATCTTCACTCTGCTTTATACTTTCATGTGGAAAATTCACCACAGTTTTTTCATAATTCACATTTCTATAATTCGATAAGGCATCCAAAAATGATAATGCATCCATTAACGAATCTGTGATGTACAAATAATCATCAACAACACGTATAAATAATTTAACTTGATTTTCAGTAGCTTTCAAATGCTCAGAAATATATAATTCATCCAAATATGTGTAATATAGTTCAGACAGTGCAGGAGAGTATTTGTATCCTTGAACCAATCCTTCTTTCCATTCATAAACTGTAGAGCCTGCACGGATTAAGATTGGCTTACGAAGTTCCGTCACCAAATCTCGGTATTGTTGAGCAATTTTTTTCTTCATATTTATGCATTTTTCTGCCTTTTGGCAATTCATATGTTTCTCTGATAATATTTTTGATAATTTCTCTCTGTTTATAGAACCAAATGCATTGCTGAGATCCGTTTTGATGAAATAAAGTTTTGGCTTATTTGCAGCTAGCCATTTAGCATGCAATGTTTTATACTGATTTTCTAGTTTTACAAGTGGCTTGCCAGTCAATAATCTTAAAAAAAATAATCTATCCTTAATTTTATATTTTTCAGAAGTACTAAGAGAGTCATTTTTATAGCAAACAATAGGCCTGCAATCATTATTTAGCTTCAATGTTAAATATAACTTTGGAATTTCTTTTTTTAACATTTTCAATTTTTTTCTATCAACAAGGCTGTGATTTCTTTTAGACTTTTTACCCAGCGAATATGGCTCACATTTCTGCATCACTTTGGTGAATACCATTTTGGAAACTTGTTGGTCATAAAAACTCTGCCACTGGTTTTTCCAAAAATAATAAAGTTTGTTTTCATGAGCATCCAGTTTGCATGTGGTAACATAAAAGTTTAAACAAATCATTGAAGACAGTACAAATTTCAATATCCATAATACCATATTTAATAATATAATTCTTGCATTTGGAAGACTTCTCCAAGGTTGTATTTCCAGGTCCCACTTTGCCATCATTTTTTCAAGAATAAAATGTTGGCGTTTCATACTGTAAACAACAGTCCGAACTAAATTCTTGAATATTTTATTATTTTCATTACTTCCAAAGAAGTTTCTTGGACAAATTTCGCATAACGCTTTCCAACAATTATTTAAAACATAATCTTTGTCTACTGGGTGTAAATGTGAAGTATCTTTGTCAGGGAAGAAGTTCTTGAAATCAAGTTTGGATTTATTCCTCAGGTTTGTTTTCAGAGTAGATAAAATATTTATAAAATCAGCTGGTACATTACTCACCAGGGTAACATCATCAAAGATAAGTTTGTAGAAAGGCTCTTCATTTTCGTTTTTCAAAATGTTCCATTTTACTATATTGCCAAACGATCTCACATTTTGTTTATTTGTAAAATATTGGGATAAGCAAACCAGATATTCCATATCGTCATGTAACTTGTAACAGTTTCACCTTAAAATTAATGTGAATTTTAGAAAAAGGTCTCACTTTTGCTTCTGCATTGTAGTTTGAAATTTCCGGGAACTTGTTGGGACACGTTTGCGCGTACATTTACGTTCGGTTTTAGTTACTTGTATTATAGTTTAGTGTCTTGTAGGGTATGCGTTAGTATTAAAGTAAAACGAACATTCTTGCATTAACCAACTAAAGATTCATAAACCTAACAGAATCAATAGGTTAGTTATTTAATATAATTCATCAAAATTTTGTGCTGAACTTTTTTTTGGAGCAACTATATATAACGGAACGTAGCTTTCTTTTTTCGCGCCAAAATTTTGGCTTCCTGTGATTGGAAAAAAAAATCTTATCAGTGTTATGTAAAGTTTGTAATCTCAACGTAATAAAAAACCATAACATTTGACATTCGTTTTCTTATCACATTGATATCTTGTCGTAACGCTGACTATACACTGCACGTAACGAAAGTTAATGCTGTTTGCGACGTGTTTTTACTTGCCGAAAACTAAATGAGAATTCCAAATCAGGTTCAGGCAATAAGTAGGTATTCATTAATAATGTACCTATATCAATCGGCAGACGAAAATACACAAAAATATTACTTACCCTCTTTTTAGCGAGAGTGTTGGGTAAAACTAAAAAGTAAAAAACATTTTTTCGTAACCGTAACATGGATGAAGGTCAAGGATCGTTCTGACTTTTGTTGTCACAATGACAGCTAAATGTAAACAATAAACAATCTTTCTGCCAAAAGTTTATTTAGTAAGTTTCGCTATGTGGAAAAGTACCATTATAAATAATCACAACTTCACTAGATACATTATCGGAAAGTACACTTCATTGCGCCTATTTTGTAGTACAAATCGAAATATTAAGTCGAAGAAGCACAACAAGCCACAGAGTTCAAAAATGTCTAAACAAGTGGTCAGCGATATGATGAAAACTTTCGTGAGTAGTGTTACCGCGGTGCTTCCGGAAAACCTCATTAAAAAATTTGTTAAATACAATCCCACGAGTCAGCAGTTAACTATTGACGGAGACAATATCAACTTACGTAATAAAAATGTACATTTGATCGGGAGCGGGAAGGCCGTGCAAAATATGGCTAAAGAAGTTGAAAATATCTTGAGTTCGAAAATTAAACATGGAATTATAAGCATTCCTGCTGGCAGTTTATGTCATAAACCAACAAATCCGAACATATTTTATTATGAAGGAGCACTGAACAATCTCCCTGATATCAATGCTTTGCGAACAGCTGAAATAATTAGAGAACATATTACCAAGCTTGGGAATGATGATTTACTCCTGGTTTTACTATCTGGTGGGGGTTCTGCCCTGTTGCCTCTACCAAAACCCCCAATTACACTAGATGAAAAAACTACCCTAATAAAGAAATTAGCAAATGCAGGTGCAGACATCAAGGAACTTAATACTGTCAGGAAAAGGATTTCAGATTTGAAAGGAGGTCAATTGGCAATAAAGGCACAACCAGCTCAAGTGATTACTTTAGTGCTGTCTGATATTGTTGGAGACCCACTAGATTTAATAGCAAGTGGACCTACTACTGAAAATGAAGATGACCCAACTCAAGCAATCAATATAATTAAGAAATTCAAATTAATGGATCAATTTCCAGAATCAATCAAAACAGTTCTGAATGAAATTAGCCAAAGAGATGAATTTCCAAAAAATAATGTAAAAAATTATGTAATAGGATCAAACAAAATAAGTATAGCAGCAGCTACAGAAGAAGCTAGGAAATTAAATTATTTACCCATCTTTCTGTCTGACGCAGTCACTGGGGAAGTGAAAGAAATTGCTTCTGAATATGCTAAATTGACAAAACTTTTTTGTGAGTTTTTAAAAGAAAAGTTGAGTTTAGATGATCTAATCCAGCAAATACATTCTTGTAATATTCCAGGGATTCATTCTATAGTTTTAAAAAATGTGTTGGAAACTCCACCAAATAAAGACCTATGTCTTATTCTTGGTGGAGAAATAACAGTAAATGTTAGAGGATCAGGAAAAGGAGGGAGAAATCAACAACTGGCCTTGGAATTTTCAGATACTCTTCATAAAGCAAAATATGATTTTGAGAACTTCAATATTTTCTTCCTAAGTGCTGGGACTGATGGAATTGATGGCCCAACAGATGCTGCTGGTGCTATAGGGTATCTAGATTTAATCTCTGATGCTAAAGAAGAAAATTTGGACCCCCAAAAGTATTTGGCTGAAAATGATAGCTACAATTTCTATAAGAAATTCCAAAATGGTCATTTCCATGTTATGACTGGTCATACAAACACCAATGTAATGGACATTCATATAATAATTATAAGGAGAAATAAATAAACTTTTTATCAATATATAATTGGTTTTATTGTAATTATGAAGATGGTTTCAAAAATAGGCTGAGTTTGTCTTTCTTGTCTTCTTTTCCTTTAAGTTTTGCTGAAGCTAGAACAGCTTTTTGGCATAGACCTGCAAACTTATCCTTTTTCTTTTTATTATTGTTTATTACTTTAGGCTTCTCCTTGGTAGCCAAAGCATTGTTTTTATTTTTCAAAGAGAACACATCCAATGCATTTGCATAAACATTGATTTCATTCTTTTTACTAAAGTTGGTTTTCTTTGTTTCTGACTTTTGTAAAATATTGGTTTTTGGGAGTTCCGTTTCTGTTATTTTTGATTTTTCATTATGTTCAGAGCTTTCAGGTTTTATAGTTTGTTTCTGTGGCTTTATTGAAGGTGTAACAGTGCTGTGTTTGCAGAATGTACAGATTTGCTCCTAAAACAGAATATTTGATTAATTAATGTAAATTACATAAATATTTCTACCAGTGGTGTACCTATAAACATAATTATGGATACTTACTACATTATTGCTGTGTAACAAGTCTTGTTTGCGTCTAACATATTCTTTCCTGCTTTCTTTTGTTTTACGTGATTTCAATCTTTGCTTTTGCCTCTTTGTTAATTTGATTGACTTTACCTGCAACAAAAAAAAAGGCAGACAGAAGAGTCAGAAGTGTACAATAAAACCATAAATAAATTAATTAATATAGATTATTTCTTACATTTATCTCAGTGTTTTTTTTCCATTCAATACAACAGTTAGGACATCTTATCTTTGTAGAGAAGTATTTGTCAGGGAGGCCATACCCTCTTGTTATATCTTTACAGCGCATTCTGGAAACAAGAACCATTTTTAATACAAAACAAATGTGTTTATAAGCCTGACTTCGTATCAACATCTAGGTACTTACAAGTAATAACTTTTTAATAAAGTATTAGTTTCGTCATTTTCTGAACGAGATACAGCTGCGGCAATGTTGTATAAAAAACCCACTTGGGCTTCCGTCATTTTAAATGCTCATGTAACAGCTTATTGTTTATTGGGAAATTCACGAAGCTTTCCTCTGTTTTCACCACAAACTTTTTAATTAGAGGTTAGAATAGTTAAATTATTAATTTTGTTATAGGTATTTAGCAAGTTACGTATTTTTATAAGAAAAAGTTTAACATAAGTAGTTCAATAGCTCACTATCTTCAATAATTAACTTATTATTATGTAAAATTAGCAGTGGACCACGTTTATTTACATTTATTGTTATCAATTAACAATCACCAACGACGACATATTAGTTTTCGTTCAGAAAATAATAATGGTGTTTCATAGGTAGAAAATGAATAGGGTTAAAACCCTATTCATTGGGGCTTTGTATGTGGATTATAAAAATCCAGATTTACTTTACCATCTTTTTTTTGCTAAGCATACTTAGGTTTTATCAGCGGCTTTGTTTCTTTTTTGGATTGTTAACTATTTATTTCCGGACGACTAAATAAAACTCCCGCCAAAATGCCAAATGACGTTTGTCAAAATTGAAAAATGCGTCTCGTCGCGTTGTTCACGGGATTCGCGCATTTTTGATAAAAGTCGTCTTTTTGTTTGTACCATACCATAACATTTATTTCAACAAAATAAAAGTTATTTGTTAACAATATACTCGTTTCTTCGTAATATTTCCTGGAAACATTTGTTCTACTAGGCCTATGTATAGCGGATTAACCGACAGTTCGCCCGACGCGCTCCAGAACATGTGAAGTGATAAAAACTGTGTAATTAACGTGTTTCTTTGTTTTTGTGATGTATTGATTATGTGTTAAGTGCATAAGTGTTCTTTTCGTGAAATTAATTAGTTTAAGATATTTGTGATCATTGAATACTTTAAAAAATGGATGTCGCCGACACCTACGCCACACAAAGCCAAGTCAAAGACGAGGTTGGAGTTCGCTGCCAGAAACTTTTTCAGGATTTCTTAGAAGAGTACGTATAATGTGTATTAATTTTTATCAAACCAACAGTTTCACATACCATATCAACAACTTTCTTTGTTTTCAACAACATAGAGGTTATAATGTAACTTATTTTTTTTTCACACAGGTTCAAAGAAGATAATGAGCTAAAATACGAGAAAAACGCCAAGGAGCTCCTCAAACCTGAACTAAGTACCCTAGAAGTCAGTTTTGACGATGTTGAGAAATACAATCAAAATCTTGCAACCACAATAATTGAAGAATATTATCGAATATACCCATTTTTGAACCATGCTATATTGAATTATGTGTTGAGTCTTGCTGATAGTGGTATGAAAAAGGATTTGCAGGACAAGGAGTGTTATGTTTCCTTTGTAGATGTGCCGACAAGACATAAAGTCAGGGAGTTGACTACAGCAAAGATTGGCACGTTGATAAGAATCTCAGGACAGATTGTAAGAACCCACCCAGTGCATCCCGAGCTGGTCTTGGGCACTTTTGTCTGTTTAGATTGTCAGACAGTTATTAAAAATGTTGAGCAGCAATTTAAGGTGGGTGTATATTTAAAGTCCTATAGCATATTTTAGATCTACTAGTAAAACTTTTATTAAAGTTTTAAAACTTATATGATCTGCTTATAATAGGTATTAATGATCTGTTAATTACTAAAAAGAAGTCTAAAAACATCAACTTAGTACACTTTTCCATAAAAATCTTCTTTACAATATGTATTTTTTATCTTGTTTTGTCTATGTTTCCAGTATACAATCCCAGCAATCTGCCGTAACCCAGTGTGTGCAAACAGACGGCGCTTTATGCTGGACGCAGACAAGTCTGTGTTTGTAGACTTCCAAAAAGTCCGAATTCAGGAGACACAGGCTGAGTTGCCAAGAGGGTGTATCCCTCGCTCCCTTGAAGTTATTTTAAGAGCTGAAGCTGTGGAGTCTGTGCAGGTAAAGATGAAGAAAACATATTTTTTTTTACTTTTTCAAGTTTATCAAAGTCAAACATAATGAAATTCCTATTTTCAATGTTTATGTGTGTTTATGTAAATGCATGGATAAAGTGTTTTTGCATTTTCAATCATAACTCCTACAAAATTAATATAAAATTAAACAAAACAAATACTAAATCCATCATTTTAGCTGGTACTGCCATTGTTATTTCACACTCAAAATAACTAAAGAATTAAACTCACAACTGACAATTCTATTTAAATAAATTGCCTTCACCAACTAAATATTTGTCTATTTACTTCCAGGCTGGTGACCGCTACGACTTCACCGGTACACTCATAGTTGTTCCGGATGTAGGCTCCCTATCATTACCAGGAGCTAAGGCTGAGCTCACCACAAGGACTAGACATGGCAATGAAGGACAGATGGAGGGCATCAAGGGACTTAAAGCTTTGGGAGTCAGAGAACTGCATTATAAGTAAGTGCTATTATACAACAGTTTGCGAATGTGGCTACTATGAATGTGATGCTGACTTAGATCTCCAGGTCACAAAAGTGTTGTAGGCCAATTCACCTCAGATTTTATTCAAGGGCTACATGGACCTTGAATTAAAAAACTGCTCTGATGAAATGTGCTATATACATATATCTAAGCTTTTCGTACAGTAAATTAAAAAAAAAAACCTACAGTAAATGAAAAACTAAGAATCAATGTGGTTCTGGGTTTGCTGTACTTTAATGACTGTAAGTCAGCATAATTAGAACTGCAATCAACCATGTTACAGCTACTTTCTTATCAAGAGTACACCATTGTTACAGTTGCAATTCATAAATCAGCACTAAGAAATTATTACAGGCGCATTTGAGAATGTTATCATGTTGCTAAATGAGCCAAGAAATTAATTTTATTAGCTAAGGTGCATGATCGAGTTTATTTATCATTTCTTTCCAGGCATAACACTACAAAATGGTGGCATTTTGGGTGATATATTTAGTACTTGGAAAAAGTAAAAATTATTTGTAAGCAGTGATAGCATAGTGGTGTGACCATCGGACTACCAAGTCATAGGTCTCTAGTTCGAAGTTCGAACCCAAGACACGCACCTCTGACTTTTCGGAATCATGTGCGTATTGTATAATCATCACTTGCTTGGGTGAAGGAATACATTCTGGGGAAACCATGCATGCCTGAGAGATATTTCTCGACGGCATGTAAAGCCAAGTCAGAGGTCCATGGGCGGCATAAAAACTGATACCAGGATAAGCACTAACCACACGATAAGGAGAAGAAGAATGATTTGTTGAATAAAATAACTTATTTGAACAATACTATTTTTCTCTTGTCAACAGAACTGCTTTCTTAGCATGCAGTGTGCAAGCGATATCGCGAAGGTTTGGCAGTGGTGATATAGCGACTGATGACCTCACCACTGAGGATATGAGGAAACAGATGACTGACAAGGAGTGGGACAAGGTAAGTCAGCTCAAGTATCTTTTTAGCATGCAGTGTGCAAGCGATATTGCAAACGTTTGGTACTGCTGTCATAGCGGCTGAAGACCTCACCACTGAGGATATGTGAAGCGGATGACTGAAAAAAAGCGGCACAAGTCAATACAAGACAGCTGAATGTCCCGTGAATCTTTATTTTCCACTAGCTGACTTGCGCAACTTCGTCTGCATAAATTTTTTTAGTGACGCTCCGCTCTTATTGGTCGCAGCGTGATGTTATTTATCCTATAGCCAAAAAAACTCTTAGCTTTATAATATTATTATAGATTGCACTTGTGGAGCGACGGTACTTCACGAATGAAACAAATGACGCGCCCACATGAAGGCCTGTCCCGTTTCGACTTACCAGTGTAGCATAGGCCACCTGGTTTTGACGTGTTACTAGCTAAAATAAGTCGCGTCAACGCGGCTTTAGCGTCTATGTGGAGTAGCTTATATGTTTGACTAATTAGGTACCATCATCAACATCTAGTCACCTTTAGATATAGTAGAATCGTGTTATGTTGGCAAAACAATTGAATGTGAACTTTCGCAATGAGGGCTATCGTTTTTGAGCTCACCAGATGGCGCCACTGTCGAGTAAGGTCCTGTCATTAATTCTATTTTATACTTTAAAGTACCAATAACTTCATAAAACGTTTATTTAATTACGTTTAACAACATAGTGTAAACTTAATGTACATATTTACAATATTGTATCTAAAATTAGCAAGCTTGAAACATTTAAAAATCATTCTTCCTTCAAGTACTAACAAATTAGAACTCTCAACTTGCTACCTACAATCTTCAAGTCATCATTAATCAGGAATGACTCAATCTTGACCACACTCGTGAGTATTAATAAAACTACGTGATAAAAAAGCGCGCAACGCGGGAACACTCTATGACATCTGACACTTCTGAAGACCTTACTCTACACGAACGCCTCTAGCGGCGAATTCATGCGCGATAGCCCCCATTGTAGACGATATTTATCTCCACCCGCCTACTAACTGTCGCTAAATAAAATTATCAGTGAACCTTTTTCTTACAAAAACTCACCATCACCAGGTATACGAGATGTCCCGAGACCGCAATCTCTACAACAATATGATCACGAGTCTGTTCCCGAGCATCCACGGCAACAACGAAGTGAAGAGAGGAATACTACTCATGCTGTTTGGTGGAGTTGCTAAGACCACTATTGAAGGTGAGCACAATGTTCCATAGTATAACGAACAATAGAAAAAACATGCTTTTATCACACACAAAAAAATTATGAAATCTTTCGTTTCTCACCATGGCTTGGGTGGAATATTTCAAGCTCCACAGCACTAAACCAGGCACGCAAACCCAAACTCGAGCGGTTTATAGGTATAATAGATGATTTTTTTTCCCGTGAGCTTAATCGTCGCACCGACCAGTACTATTCCCGCTTGGTGGATTACAGCAAGCTCCTTCTCACTCAAGAGTTGGAACGTGATGACACTGAAAATTCTTAAATTTAAAATTTTCGTATGTAACCTTTAATTACTTTTTATACATACTCGTAATTCTTTAACTTTCCACCAGGCACAACCCTTCGAGGCGACATAAACGTTTGCATAGTCGGCGACCCGAGTACGGCCAAGTCTCAGCTACTGAAGCAAGTGAGCGAGATCAGTCCCCGCGCCGTGTACACTAGCGGCAAGGCTTCCTCTGCCGCCGGTCTCACCGCCGCCGTCGTGAAGGTATACTATTATAACGTAACATCGCGTTTGTGATCTCCAAACAGTGATATAGAGGACAAGCTTTTTGAGAGACCACTAGACTCCGACCTAGTAGTATTCAGAATTTTGTAATAGAAACTACAAAATTTTGAATTACTACTGATCAGTATCTCACCAATTTGCCTCCTACTATCATGAGCCGGAGTTGCATTCACTTACGAAAAACACAGTTCTTACCTAAAATTACTGTTAAACAAAAGAAATCTTCTAGATTTTCAATTGTAACATCTGCCTCACCCTCCATCATTCATCTGCCTCGGTCTTTTTCGTAATGCCAAAAAAAGATAAAAATATCCACAACTTTCCGAAATCGAATCGAAGCGTTGCGTTGTGAACAGTGGGGTTGGTTCAGAGCAATTTTTTTCTGCTAGTACTACATGATTCTATTGACATTTGCCACTCCCACCTTCTTTGGTAATCACCACCACATTATTTTATACTAATTTATTAAATATTTAAAATATGGTGTACAGGACGAAGAATCCTTCGACTTCGTGATAGAAGCGGGCGCGCTGATGCTGGCGGATAACGGCGTGTGCTGCATCGACGAGTTCGATAAGATGGACCTCGTCGACCAGGTGGCCATCCACGAGGCTATGGAACAGCAGACCATTTCTATTGCCAAGGTATACAGTATAGTATAGGCTTAGTTACGTATTCTTCTCTGACAGCTGCATTCATTGACCACTCGTACATTGCATGGGGTTTATTTCAGGTATGATGCACTTAGAAAGCCTCTCTACAAAATTAGTCTCCTCTAAGCCGCGGGAAACACCTGGAAGAGAGATGACCGGTATCAGGATCATGTTAGAAGAAAGGGGAGGCCTATACACAGCAGTGAGTGATTTCGAGCTGAAATGATGATAATGAATTTAGGCGAATGTATGCATAGACAACGACCAACTCTAAATTCACAACTGCTTATGTCTCCATCGTTTTTATACTGTTTTTTTTTGTATTCATATAGGCCGGAGTACGAGCAACTCTAAACGCGCGAACTTCAATCCTCGCCGCTGCTAACCCAATCGGCGGGCGCTACGACAGAGCGAAGTCTCTACAACAGAACGTGGCGCTTAGCGCACCCATCATGTCGAGATTCGACCTTTTCTTCATACTTATAGGTGAGTTCTTGATCTGATATAATTGGATCTGGATTTAAAAAAAAAACCTCCATTGGAGGGCTACAATGCTACAGTCAGACTCTTTTGGCAGAGGTTAAAAAAAAAACAAATCGATTTGTTTTTTTTTTGAGCTTCTGGGTACAATACCGAGATTACCGCGTTCAGAAAAAGCGTTTATTTTAGTTTTGCCACTAAGAATTTTTCAATAATAGGTTTTGCCAAGTATGACAAAGGGCTCACCCTATGACAGATCACAGAACAGAACTGACGAAATGTGAGTGTACTTTACACCACTTTATACAGGCCTGATTTTGTGTGTCCTTTACTCAATTTAATAATTATTTGTCCTACTTTCTAACAGACGAGAGCAGTGAGATGGTAGACTACGCTATAGCCAGGAAGATCGTCGATCTACATTGTAATAAGGAGGAGACGTACGACTGTGTCTACTCGAGGGAAGACCTGTTGAGGTACATTGCGTTCTCGAGGTCTTTCAAGCCGATTATTACTGAAGTAAGTCTTTGTCAAACATATTTTTAACCTTTTTTTAATTGAACTCTGACTTACGTATGTACCATATTTGTTACAACTTAAGAGCGTTTACGCCGTCCATGCGCTGTTTGACTCCAAAACAGTACTTTTCAAACCCTTTAAATACCATCAACCCTTTATTTTACAAAAATGATAATTACTAATAACTTTAGGAAATTTCGTTGTCTCAATAGTTGGAGAACAAAATATTTCAATTAATAGAGTATTGGTAAATTCTATCAAGATAAGTCAACAGAGGTTTTCTTGATTTCCCTTTCAGCGTCAGTTTCGAAGCTCTAATTATAGGAAACCACTGGCAAACCCAATTAGATTTTTTTTTTACCAATTCCTAAGATCCTAAGGAAAATAGTTGGAGAAGAAAATTTTTTGATTTAGGTATCTTTATATAAGAAATTAAAAGTTCAAACAATGTGAAATATTAAGGAATTAAAATGATTTTTTCACCGATATATCTAACTTAATTTAATATAATAATAGCATAATATAATAGAAGAACATATGCTTTAAAACATCCAATTTAAAATTTCAAATAATTTACAGTGATTATTTTTCTATAAATATTTGAAAACTACTATGAATCACTGCGCGTGAGCAATTCCAAATCAGTCCGCCGCCAGGCTTTCTAGAGGGAGGACACGTCGCTCGGCGCTCTGACTGACCTGAGTTGACCTTAGTCGTACTTAGAAGGATAGCGGACGTTTATAGTGTGATTGAAAAATCTTGGTACTTTGATGATTAAATTTTTTTTATTATTATTTTTGATGACTAACAATATTTTTAGTGACAACAAATATTTACCCTATTATTGACCTACGAATTTTATTTATGAAAACTTTTACTTATTTTTTTTAATTTTTTTTGTAAAAAAGAACATAAATTGTTTTTAAAGTTAACGCCAACCTATTGTATTTCCCTCATAAGAGGTGTCACTAAGAGGAACATCACGTCAGGTTAAAATTTAATATAAAATAAACATAAGTAAATCCGTATAAAGTGATTTATTTGAATAGAATAAGAAATATTTATTAATCAATCACAAATCAATAATAATTAACGAAGTTCGGTTTCTTTCTAAAGTTTAGATCAACAAATTCATGTTTGAATAACTAAAAAACGACTTTAATATTAATCATAATTATAGCTATACTTGCAATATATTATTAAATACTTATTTTATGCACTCGTAGTTTCGTAATTCGTGTACGTTCAAATTCAAATTCAAATTAAATTTTACTACAACAATTGCACTCGAACGGATCATAGTGGGTTAGTTTGACTATAACGAAAGAGAACGTGCCAGCGCTATGCACACAGGCACGCGCACTTCTGTGTGCGTAAAAAATGCATTGAATTACCTAAACTTGACTTCGCGCGATAGACGTAAACGCTCTTAATTGTAGACATGAACATAGTTATTTTTAAAACCAAATCTATAGAAAAGTGACTATAAACGTATTAAGAAGCTAAAGTATAAGTACTAAATTATTTTACAATGAAATATTATACAGACAACGCTAGTGGCAAATCAATAATATTATTTAATTCATCACAAGCGATGAAGAGCTAGTACAGATCGAGGTTATAAAATATATAGGTAGCGTATTGTGGAGCGCTAGTGTAAGGAAGCGCGGCGCGCGGCCGTGTGGTGCACGTTGCCGCGGCATCACACGACTCCCAAGTTTAAGAGTCTATAGAAGCTCAGCTCAAATTCTAATTTGGCCCCCACTTCCCGCGCCACCTCACTCTTTTATCGCGATCGGCGCGATCGCACACAGCTCGCGGTGACGCGCGCGGGCACACGAAGTCGAAGCGATTTTGTTAGAGTAAACTACACTATTATCGGATGAGTACTAAGTACTTAATAAAATTATCAATCATAATTTAATATTAAGAGCGTTTACGTCTATCGCGCGAAGTCAAGTTTAGGTAATTCAATGCATTTTTTACACACACAGAAGCGCGCGTGCCTGTGTGTATAGCGCTGGCGCGCTCTCGCGCGCTATAGTCAAACTAACCCACTATGATCCGTTCGAGTGCAATTGTTGTAGTAATATTTAATTTGAATTTGAATTTGAACGTACACGGATTACTAAAGTACGAGTGCATAAAATAAGTATTCAATAATATATTGCAAGTATAGCTATAATTATGATTAATATTAAAGTCGTTTTTTAGTTATTCAAACATGAATTTGTTGATCTAAACTTTAGAAAGAAACCGAACTTCGTTAATTATTATTGATTTGTGACTGATTAATAAATATTTCTTATTCTATTCAAATAAATCACTTTATACGGATTTACTTACGTTTATTTTATATTATATTTTAACCTGACGCGATGTTCCTCTTAGTGACACCTCTTATGAGGGAAATACAATAGGTTGGCGTTAACTTTAAAAACAATTTATGTTCTTATTTACAAAAAAATAAGTAAAAGTTTTAATAAATAAAATTCGTATGTAAAAAAATTGGGTAGATATTGGTTGTCACTAAAAATATTGTCAGTCATCAAAAATAATAATAAAAAAATTTAATCATCAAAGTACCAAGATTTTTTAATCACACTATAAACGTCCGCTATCCTTCCAAGTACGACTAAGGTCAACTCGGGTCAGGCAGAGCGCCGAGCGACATGTCCTCTCTCTAGAAAGCCTCGCGGCGGTCTGATTTGAAATTGCTCGCGCGCAGTGATTTATAGTAGTTTTCAAATATTTATAGAAAAATAATCACTGTAAATTATTTGAAATTTTAAATTGGATGTTTTAAAGCATATGTTCTTCTATTATATTATGCTATTATTATATTAAATCAAGTAAGATATATCGGTGAAAAAATCATTTTAATTCCTTAATATTTCACATTGTTTGAACTTTAATTTCTTATATAAAGAAACCTAAATCAAAAAATTTTCTTCTCCAACTATATTCCTTAGGATCTTAGCAATAGGTAAAAAAAAAAATCTAATTAGGTTTGCCAGTGGTTTCCTATAATTAGAGCGTCGAAACTGACGCTAAAAGGGAAATTAAGAAAACCTCTGTTGAGTTATCTTGATACAATTTACCAATACTCTATTAATTGAAATATTTTTCTCTCCAACTATTGAGACAACGAAATTTCCTAAAGTTATTAGTAATTATCATTTTTGTAAAATAAAGGGTTGATGGTATTAAAGGGTTTGAAAAGTACTGTTTTGGAGTCAAACAGCGCATGGACGGCGTAAACGCTCTTAACTTGTCATTATATGAACATAAAATTGTACATCGCAAATTTAGTTTCAATGTACCTACTAACGTTAAAATGGAATCACTTACCATGTGTTAGTACAAGTATTTTACTATATTTGTCTTTAAAATCATGAAAAACAACAAATCGTAAAATATTTCTTGCTCTTACTATGTTATTTTTGTTTTCAAATATCACAGCGACTGTACTATTTTTGCAACAAATACATTGCCCCTTAACCACTACCTAAGTTTGCCGCTAAGTGACTGGACAAGCAATGTAAACATCACAAAACGATACTTTATTAAGTGGATGCATCGCGGCCGTGGCGTCTTGAAGCAAGTTAGTGATGTGCTTGTGCAGATCGACTAACGTAGGCTATCGATCGATCGATAGGATTAGATCTCTTTGATAATATTACGTTTTACCAATTTGAGCAGTTCCCATTGAATAATGACATAAATTATTTCTTATCAAATCTGTCATGGAAAAATATATGAATTTAAGAGTACACTATTTGACAAAATGTGCCACCCCAGTCAAAGCGGCAAGTGCTGCACAAATACTTCCACTTTACAGGTCAGTGAGTAAACACCATAGCAGGGTTCAACAATACCTACTGTTTCAATTTCAATACGCTATGACAGCTTAAACCAACGTAACCGGATTTTTGATTGTGTTAATTTACTTAATAATATTTTTTTTAGCTACATATTGTTTATTTTTATTATAATATTTTCTGGACATGCAGCAGCAATGCAGCAGACAAGCAGTTTATTATTTATTTTATTTTGAGGACCCCAATTTTTTTTTGTACAATAATAAATGTAAGATTCGATAACTTTCCGATTTAGTCAATCACTAGAGTATAATATGTAAAATAAATTGCTTTTGCACAGCACAACGATAGCAACCGATGTTTTTGTGTGGGTAAGTTGTACGGTGCATGGTATATACACGCTGTGATTGATGGGATAAGGTTTATAATTGATCGGGTAGTACGTTCTGTTTTAAGAAATGCGGATGTGTGCGTGACGGCGTACTTATTGCTTTTGCTGACCTCTCATTGTACGGAATGCCTATACAATGTGAGATCAGCTTATACTGGAAACGTATAGTTTGATAATTATGTAGCCGTGGGTACGAATAACAGATCAGTTACATTTTTAGGTAGGTAGAAGATACTGACGAATTTACCGGAACATCATCTTTATCACCATCGTTTTCAGTACTGTGTAATCGACGTCTTCTAGAAAGATACATTATAATTATTTAGCTAAATTACCAAGGTACGTCAGTAAGTTCATACATTTTATGTATGTGGTAGGTAGAACTACAGTCGGATAAGTAAGTTACAGTTTTGTTTCTTGTAGTTAGATAGGTAGGTACTTACCGAACATACCTATATTTTTTATTAGGTATTTCTAAGCGCTTGGCTGCTGCACTGCGGGTCGCGGGTTCGATTCCCGCACGGAAGAAATATTTTTATAGCCTAACGATAGTTGTGAAGATTTGTGTTTGTAATCGCACCGTCTCCGATTCAGGAGAAATCCTGGAGTGGGACAACATTATAAAAAACAATTACTAAGTACTTACTGTAGATACCTATATTTTGTTGTAATATACATATATTGTCAAAACAAAAACAAAACTATATAGGTAATTTTTATCTTTTTATTTTTATAAAAGTGGGGACACTGGATTTCTCCTGAATCGTGGACGATGCATTTGTGATTGAAACTTACAAACACAAATCTTCACATGCAGAAACACCTGCGACTCGTAGCGCAGCAGCCAATCGCTTAGCCACTGCACCAAACGTGTCGTATGCTGTCTACCTATATGTTTGTATATAAATAGTAGATAGGAAAATAGATACTTATTTCATTAAGTTTATCATATGTTTGCCTGCTTCTTTACGCCAACCGTTATTTCCCATTGCGCCACACTATAAAAAAAAACCAGCCACCACTATAAATGATTTATTTATTTATTTTATAAACCTAAGTACATAAATTTTAATTTTACGTCGTCTTGTTGCGTAATGTGTGTTCTGAGCGCAAGCGACACAGCTCTCCCGTTCGAAAGCCGAAGCGAGACTGAGCGCGGGTGGCGGGCGGCAGAGAACCAACTTCAAGACGCCGATAGTTTAGGTATTTTCTTTTTAAGGTGAAAATAACAGGAATTTAAAAAAAAAAAAAAAAACATAAGACCTGCTTTATAGGTAGTTCAGTTAGTATGCCAAGTTTCATGATCTAATTTTAAGTATTTTTTGAATACCAGCGGTTTATCGTTCGGTTTGGAGGTAACTTTGGAATTTTTTTCTATCGAGAAAATTTTATGGAATCGTGTTTTCGTCAAACATAGGACCTAGCATTAATCCTCAACTTTACCGTATATTTATTTCAAAATTAATGCTGCAGTATTTTCGGCATAACGGAGGATCATGCTAAGCCATCTGAGCTACCATAGGCCCTTAAAATGCCGTATCCCCCCAGGAGGCCGGCAAGCTGCTGGTGGAGTACTACACGGTGCTGCGGCAGCGCGACGGCGGCGCGGGCGGCGGCGGCGCCTGGCGCATCACGGTGCGCCAGCTCGAGTCCATGGTGCGCCTCGCCGAGGCCATGGCCAAGATGCACTGCAGCGGCCACGTCACGCCGCAGCACGTGCACGAGGCGTACAGGTACTATATCACTACATGCTGCCCGCTTTTGTTACATATTTGTTGAAATATTCACCTTATTTAATCAACCGATGATCACATTGTACGACACCTACAGAACAGCTAGTCCACACCACGATATATCCAACTACACAGGGTCGAAAGGACACTGAGCAAAGTCCGTTATTTAAAAAAAATAGCTGTTTCCTACAAAACTGCAATACCTACATGGACAAAATGTATGGAATTGCTGTTTTTTTTTTTAATTACCGATGAAGAATTTCTATGTGGAGGGGGGGGGGTTTCAGAATGATGTACTGAGTATGTGGTAATCGTTTTAACGTCGGTGTCCCTTCCACCTCGTATATTGCCGTGTATCGTCTGACCTCTTACTGTTCAGGAAGCCAAAAAGAGGCCAGCTGCAGTGTGTCCTATAATGACCAAAGATCGGAAACAGAGTTTAACATAAAGGTCTTGTTACTTTGCAGATTGCTGAATAAGTCCATCATCCGTGTAGAACAGCCTGACATCCACTTGGATGAAGACGATCCTCAGTACGAGCCCAGCATGGATGTTGATCAAGAACTACCTAACGGTGGCACCAGCGGTAGGTTTATTGCCGTATACAGGATGAAAGGGACACCAACGCGATTCAGCACATCAAACTAAGCCCTCTCACATAAAAAAAAAATCAGCTGTTCCATTCATTTTGACCGTGTAGGTATTGCACTTTCGTAGGAAATAGCTGTTTTTTTTTTAAATAACCGATGAAAATGTCTATATGGGGGGCAGGGGGTTCAGAAAGATGAATTGAATACGTGGTTCCATCCAGTATGAGGATCGTTTGGCGCTCGAATGTCGTTGACAGAGGGTGGCTGCTGGTGAACATTTATGAAAAGTTGAAAAAAAACAAGATGGCAGCGTTAGTGTCCTGGTAGATATTTTCGTGCAAATTAAAGTTCTAAGACACCCAAAGATTCATGATGTCAGGGTTTATCATCAATCACTGTCATTCACAGTTATGTTTCAAGTTGGTTCGATAAATTATCATGTTTGTCTGCCCTAAAACAATAATAATGTATAAATCTTTTGATGTCAGAAGCTCCAGTGAACGGCGACTCGGCTCCTAAAAAGAAACTGACCTTGTCTTTCGAAGAGTACAAATCTCTGAGCGATATGTTAGTCGTATTCATGAGGAAGGAAGAAATTGAGGCGGAAACCAGAGGTATGTTACGTTTGCTATTTGTATAAATATGTAACTAAACATCACGCTTCTTACCGAAAGGATAGGCAGAGGTGTATTGTAAAATCAACAGTATTCAGTCAAATAAAGCTAAGCATCAGCACTTCACAACACAGGAGAAAAAGTAGCGGAAAGAACTGCTCAGCTACATAATACATACATATATCTATCTTTTAAGTTAAAAGAACTTGATTTCATACAAAAGTATAATTCAATCTGGCCACACAGTACAGTAGTATAGTATAACGGGCTGGTGTACGCAATTCGACGTCAAAAGCGCGAATTTTGCGTACGGAATTCCCTGGCCTTATCCCGATTTATTTGGGGTCCGCGTAGCATGTCTTCTTGCATGCAATAGAGAACTATTACCATAGATAAAAATTAGTCATCATCTCATGAGTAATTTCTAGTCGTATTATCATCTTTCACTTTCTCATATAATTAATATTGTTATCACTTTACAGGAGAAGAGAGTGCTGGCATGCGCAAGAGTGCGGTCGTGAGCTGGTACCTAGAACAGCTGGTTAGTCAAGGTCAGATCGAAAATGAAGACGAACTACTCGAGAGGAAGACCTTAGTTGAGAAGGTCATTGATAGGCTCATGTACCATGTAAGTTCGAGTTTCAACTGATTTATAACATAACATCACACCCGTTTTACGAAGGGTTAAGTAGAAGTGACCCTCATTTCACTGAGCCAATCACCAGACCAAAGAGGTGGTTGAACAGGTTTATGTCAATCACTTTACTATTATTGCACGACGTTGTAGAGCAGTTTCCATTTCGATTGGGGTATACTAAAAATGTAGGCGATGGAAGCAGACTATGCTTTTGCCCGTGGCTTCACCTGTTTGGAAACACTACCGGGATAAAAAGTATCCGTTGTCACATCAAAATGACTCACATTTTTCTTTTTCAGGACCAAGTTATAATCCCGCTTTCAACCACGGGACTCAAGGCGTCACAGAAATCCTCAGGTCAAGAAGTAGAAGACGATCCCCTACTAGTAGTTCATCCAAATTATGTTGTCGATACATAGACATTCCGTGATTAAGCTTATCTTTTTTAATAAAGTTTTTTAATCGATAAAATCGTTTTTTTTTTTTTAATAAGCCCTTTTCGTTGATTACGAAACTCGGCAAAAAACAGTATAACATATTCCCAAGGCTTCTTTAGTTAAATCCTTAAGCTCCTACTAATTTATCACACAATCTGGAACCTACAAAAACATAACAAAAATATTTATTTTATCTCAAACATTGTTATACTGTCATACATAAACTGAGGCAGCCCCAGTAAGTTACAATAGTAGTACCTGTGTCGGAGCTGTCTCGCTCTTCCCTTTAAGTAGTATCTTAAGAGCGTGTACGCCGCCGTACAGCATTTCATAGAAATTATACATTCCTTTTTTTTTTCGAAACGACTGAACCGATTTTAATGAAACTTCATACCCAGAATACATAGGTCTAAAAAGTTATAAAATTGGGTGCTCGCGCATACTCGAGCACGCGCTTAATGTCTGCGTCAAATAAAGATAATACTGATACAGTCGTTAATTCATTGACATGAAAAAAGTGGGCGAGGATTTTGCCACTTGGTGGAAACTGACCTTTTAACAGTCAACAGAAACAAAATTTTATTGCTGTTTGTTGGGAAAGCTGTTGGAAATTGAATGATTGACTTGGGAGAGTTGAGTTTTGTTTCATGCATTTTAATTGAAACGCAAGCATCATTATTGTGTTATAATAGCATTACACACAGTTACACCTTACTCTAACTTAAAGATGCACAACATACAGAGAAACAGTCATTCAGAGTTGATATGAAAATTACATTGAATAAAAATATAATCTCAATAATTAGTCAAAGAGTCCTGGTTCTTTCTTCCCATCATCAGTATCTTTGTGTTCAACAGCTTTATCACTTTTCTTAGCCACTTCTTCATCTAGATCAATTTTATCTGAGACGGTTTTATTTTTAAATTTCTTCATACATTTAACATTAATTGTAACTTCAGGTGCTGTTGGCAATGTCGGTGGTCTGGCAAAAACAGAATTGGTTCTTGGTGCAGTTGATACAGTATATTCACTAGGCATTTCATTTGATAAGATCATAGGCCATGTGAACAAAACATAGAAGCGTTCAAGAGCCAAAGCTAAACACTCCTTCAACAATATGTTCCGCTTGCAAAGTAAATGTAGGTTTATATTTTCAGTGTATGGACTATGTACCATCACAAATGACATTATTGCTCTAACACCAGTTATAGATAACATTTGCGGAGGCAACACATAGTTTCGATGGGTTGACATATTGGCCATCCGTGTGCCTTGAAAAAGCATAGGAGTTCCCCAAACATTAGGAGCGTCAGTAGCCATTACAGGTTGGTTGGAGGTCTTCCGAGAATAGGATTTCATTCTAACCAAAGAAACATCTCGACTACTCTCTCCTAAAGCTGGATAGTCTTCTACGTAGATGCTGTCCATATAACGAGACTCATCTAGACAAGCATTTAAAAATATAATAATTTTTCGCAGGTTTGTAATATTTAATTCTGCAAATGAAACAACATGATCAGGACCTAAAACTATTTGATGATCTTCTGGATTACTTTTCTTGTATTCTGCTTCATTTTCCTTTACTACACAATTCACAATTATCACAACAATAGCATCATTTAAGTCTCTGTGTGTGGACTCTTCATTTAATCTCTTTTTCTTAGACCTATTTTGCACTGATGTAATCAATGAATTTTTTAAATTCTCTACTGCATCATTCAGGTTTTCACTGGCTTGTCCATGATTCAAACGCCGTGCACCTCGTCGTGGTGCATGTTCCAAATCTAAATGTGGATGTTTTTTCATCCATTTAACTAAGGTGACAAATCTAGATCTAATTTTTGTTCTATTTCTGCCTGGAAAAAATTGTGTAGCTGTTGAAAAGTTTACAGCTGATTCTGGGTTAGACATCAACTGCACAAGTTTCTTATCATCTTCAACAGTCCATACAGTTGACACTCTCATTTTGCTCAAGACTTGATACCTGGCACGAATTTGGATCATAGATCGACCAGGTAAAAAAGAAGTCATCTTCCTAAAATTTGGTCCAAATCTCTCCACACAATTAAGAATTACTGCATCTTCTTCAGCAAGAAACCTGCCTTTCCTTTGTTCAATGAGTCTCATGTACTTATTATAGATTTGTATTTTGGTTCGGTTTTCCATTGCTGCAGCTATCTTTCCCCATGGAATGTAATTATCTTCTTTGTAATATTCTATCAATCTTTTAAGGTATGTTATCTCCTCAGGATTCCATTTCGTTCCAGTAAACGAGTTGCTCATATTTGTCCGAAAGTATACAAAACACTGATACCCAGTCCTGCCAGTGTTAAGTTCACGAGCAATTTTATCCCAATCTTGTCTGCAATTCCGGAGGGAAATTTTCTGCAATGCGGCATGTTCAGAGGTGCCCCAACCATTTTTGCTAATTGAAGGATGAAAGAATAACTTCCAGAGGGCTTGATATTCGTGTGCTGTGTGCCTCCTGTTTAACTTGTTTGATAACATTTCCCAGTCATACTCCTGATCTAATGGAAGAGCTACTTTAATCAAAGGCAATTTACTTACTCTGTCAATTTCCTTTCTAATGGCGATTATTTCTTTTTCCACATCTTTACTGTCTTCATTTAAGCGTTTTAAGTTAGTGATTTTTGCAAGCAGCTCTTTTTTTTTAATATCAATAGACATTTTGTGGATCATACTAACCAATTGAGACTTGTCTCTGACTGTCCATCCTGGTGCTGAAATTACTAAGGAGAAGTCATACATCTGAGATTTTGCCATTTTAGCATCTTCATTATCTGGAGCCGGGAAGTTCTGTCGGTCCTTAAAGTATGGTCTACCACAACTGACGTAGCGGAAAATTTCATTTTTATCATTCTGTGTACCATCACTATCTTGTACCACTTTTAGTTTCTGACGACACTCATTTAGACGTGACAGGAGAACTCTCTCCAGTCTCTCCAGCTTTTCATCCAATAATTTGTTTGCAGACAAAGCTAGATTTATTTGAGCTATCGCTTCTGATGATTTGCTGCTTTCTTTAAAGACACTAGTTAGTTTGTTCCCTGTTCGGCGGATGGAAGGGAGGCTATGAGACCTCCCCGCACTGCGTAAGTCATCATCGTCCACAATCTCAGTTAGCTGACTCATAGTTTCAGCTTCCAAAATCGAACCTTCATCGCCCTCGCACTCGTCGATTTCTGAGTCGGTCTCATAGTTCTGCACAATTGTATCAACATCCATGGTGCTTCTATTTTCTGTTTCCTAGTGGTCAATGAATAGAACTCGCCAATCTAACTTTTCATCAAAAATCACATAAATACAGAGATAATGAAAACTGTAAACAAATTAAAGTTTTCAGATATTACTAATTACACCACTGTTTTTTACTTTTTTTCACTTCAGTTCAGTGTGAACAGCTGTATTTTTGACCCATTGAGATAAAATAAATATTTTGACCGGTATGGCGGTATGCACAGAGTACATTATACTAAATGAGTTACTTTACTCTTTGACTAAATGCCGGCGGTATGTCAAGCAAAGAAAGAGTAAATTATTAGATACTCTTTGCTTTTGACTTTGACTTTGAAGTTTAGAGACCAGACCATAGATTATATACAGTTTTGTGAAACAAACTTTTTTTTGTAAATAGGAAATCACGGGGAGCTCGTTGCTAATAATAGAGGTTAATGATTTGATTTTTTTGATACATGTTACGTTCGCAAATTCAAATGCAGTACCCGCCAAAATCGGGCTGTGGATCATTCACGACATAGGTACCGTTTTTCCTCCGTGCCTCGGAAAGCACTTTACTGTCTTTTATAGAGCTTTGACAGTCGTTACCATGTCGTTACAGTGCAGAGTTGGAGGGTAGTCTTACTGACCTCCCTAGAGTATATAGTGTTCTGTGTTACTGACGCTATGGATGTATGGAGCGAGGACTAAGAAAAATATTAGTTTTTTTTAAAACAATTATTGCAGTATTGGATTAACCTTATCTAGCGATGACGACCATGCTTCTCGGAAGCCGGTCGTATGATGCACCGTTTCCGAGAAACAGGCCATCGATATTTTTTTACTTTGTTTTTTTGCGGTAATGTATCAATTTTATTGCAGTATCTCGTTGACCTTGTCCATATATATTTTATATACAGCGTGAAATTTTAATGGTTGTTTTCCCGAGGCAGAACAACTTGCCATCGATAGTACTAGCGAAACATAGAGTAAAAGTAAAAAAAAAAAAATTTTTGTTTTAAAGTAATTAAAAAAAATATTAGTCAACTCGAAAGCGTGAGAAACAGTAGTAACACTAGACGGAACTTGTAGGTACTACTCGAATCGCACGCGCCGCCGACAAAGCGAAGAGCCATTCACAAAATGTTCAAAGCAAAATAAGCTCTCACGCGTCGTGATACGGCATAAACTAACTTACATGCAACAATACAAAATACAGCCGCGCTGCCGACAAAGTAAAGAACAATTCATAAATGTTCAAAGTTAAATAAGCGCTCTGTGGTAGTTATACGGCATAAAATAGCCTGCACGCAAGAATTACAAACGAAGCCGCGGCTTCGTTTGTAATTCGCCGGCTCCCTATTGTGTTAGCGCGGCGCCGGCGCCGGAACGCCGCGCGCTCTCCTCAGTTCACAGTTGTCCCGTGAACGTCGAAAGTGCAGCACGCGTTATCTTTTCAGTATAATGGATCGACATTACAGTTTTAGCAATTTAGAGTACGTCACAATGGTGCAACTGTACGCTAGGGCTAATTATAATTCCCATGCTGCCCGGCGACTTTACGCCGAGCCGCAACACTTGCAGTCGCTCCGTCTTCGCGGGGTTCTGAACCCCCAAGTCCCACAGGCCCGGACGATCGTAGCGGCGACACAACGGCTACTCGATCATGGGCAGTTCCAGGTGCCAGCACATGCACAGGGCAGAGGTCGATCGGCCGTTCTTTCGCCAGAGCTCGACGAGGAGATCATCGAGTACTTCGAACGGGATCCTCGTCGAAGTACGCGAATGGCGGCAGCTAGGTTTGGCGTAAGCCAATACTACGTCTGGAAACTGCTCAACTCTGAAGGACTGCATCCTTATCATTTTCGCGGAGTTCATGACCTCCACGAAAACGACGCGCCAAACAGAATTGCATTTTGTCAGTGGTTCATCGAAAATCAGAATCTGAACATTTTGTGGATGGATGAAGCAACGTTTACGCGAGTTGGAATCTTCAACCAGCGTAACGAACATTTTTGGGCAATGAATAACCCACATGTTATCCGCGAGTGTGCTCATCAAGTGCGTTTTAGTGTTAATGTGTGGGCCGGCATAATTAATGGTCACCTCATTGGACCGCATTTCGTGACAGGACACTTGACAGGTGGAACATACCTCGAAATGCTACGTAACGTTATCCCGGACTTATTAGACGACGTTCCGCTAGCGGTGCCCATGGACAATCTGCACTACCAGCATGACGGGTGCCCGGCTCATTATCAGCGCGCCGTGCGAGAGCACCTGCACTCGCTGTTTCCCCAACGCTGGATCGGACGCGGTGGGCCAGTGCCTTGGCCAGCAAGAAGCCCGGACCTGACTCCGTTGGACTTTTACTTGTGGTCTGAGCTCAAGCGCCTGGTGTATCGTGAAGAACACGAAACTCGCGACGCTTTAATATCTGCGATAGTGGACGCTTTTAATATCGTTAGACGTGACAGAGACACTTTATTAAAATTAAGAGACAATCAATTAAAACGTGCTCGATTGTGTATACAACGAAGTGGCTTGCACTTCGAACAATTACTCCGTTATCGGGAAGTGTAAGTACCTACTATTGTAAATAGCGAACATTTGAGTAGGTTAGGTAATTAAAATTATTGTAAATAAGTTGATTCAAATTTTTTAAATGCGCCCTAAACACCTACTTTATTATCTAATTCAGAAAATTATTTTTCTTAGATTATAAACTTGTTTTTAGTTACGTTTTCAGTAAGTTGTAGCTAAAAAAGTATTTATGACGGTCCTAAGCCCGTAAAAGTATGAAGGGCAAATTTGAATCACTTGTTGGGTAAAGCTTATTATTATGATTGGGTACTGTGTTACACTACCTCAGGTGTAGGTATCAGCTGATTGACAAACACGCGGGTCAATGACCGCGCGGCCGGTCGGCGCGGGCGCTAGGTATCGCGAGGTATTACCATCGGTTTGATGTCGCTTTCGAGTTTAGTTTTTCACGATTGTTAATCTGCCATTTTTGGTTTATAACATTTAGTTTCTTTATAAATTGGTTGTATAACTAAGACAAAATCTTTTCGCTGCGGGAAAACAACCATTTAAATTTCAGCGTGTATATATAGACTGGTACCGAATTTAATCCTCTGATCGCGTCGGCCGCCCGATACGACCCCTCGCGTATTAGTCAGATTCACCGACCAAGGCATACTCTCATCACACCCGATGACGCTGTCACCCTCCTACAGGAGAGCCGTAGGGAAACTAGTACGCTCAAGCGTAAACTCCGTTTCAAACCGCTGTCTTTCCTTCCTCACGGTCGAGGACCGTCGCGACGTCCCGGTCCTTGCCCTCCCCGAACCTTGCTCGAGCCAGCCCGCGATTCTGTGCCAGTAGTTTTAAATCAGCCCCTAAATAATGATACCACTCAGATCCAGCCTGTCCCTGTGCTGTGTGCTGCCCTCCCCCAGCGACGCCCTAAGCCGAGGCTCGTACCCCATAGGGGTGCCCTTAGCGTGTAGTCGCTTAGTTTGTGAGTTTTTTTTGCCCTGGCTGGAGGCCTTACACTCAAGGCATCCACAGGATAGACCGGTTAAGAGCGTTTACGCTTAGCGCGGAACGTCAAGTTTAGGTAATTGTTTGCAAATTTCACTCACACAGGAGCGTGCGTAACTGTGTGCGTAGAGTTGCCGCGTTCGCTCTCTTTATAGTTAGACTAACCAACTTTGATCCGTTCGCTTTAGAGGAATAATAATTTATATTATAATTATAGCAAAATTCAATTCGAAGTTAAATCCAACTTCAATTTATTGGTATTCTTATAATTATATTATATTTAAATGAAATATTATTTTGCCTTTACAACTTTTCTTATCTGAAATCCTCTACAGCCAAAATCAAGTTATTTAGGAGAAAAATAATATTAATAATTTTACCTACTGAAGTGTTGGTAATTAGTTCTATTTGGTTGTAGATAGCTTTTTCATTTTAATGCTCAGGATGAGAAGGTGGGTAATTAAATAAAGATTTATCATGTTATGTTTAGTAAATCATTTAATATAAAAAAGCTGTATAAATTATAAAATAGTTTCCCTCAATTGCATTGATCGGCTCTTTCTGGGATCAATTATTTCGGGAAGAGCGCAAACATAATAAAATTTTGTTAAACGAGGAATCATTTTTTCTTTCCAAAATTGATCGTCTTTGTAAGTTTTTAGAACTTTATGGAAATTCAGGACCAGTGTACACCGCAAACAAACACACATTTTTGTTTGCAATATTTAGTTGGACCTGAACTTGGTAATACCAGTCATGGTTAACATTAAAAATTACGTTATCGCCATCAAATAAAAAACATTTCAATATTGTTTTGTTTAAAAAAAACAATTAAAACAAAATGTATCAATACGTCCTAGTCGCGCTAAAAACTCGTCAAACTTTAATGCAATTTTACGCAGCACGCGGCGACGCGACGGGAGCGACACACATCCTACCCCTGAAAGGCCTCGGCCGGCACTGAGCGCTGGTGCGATTCCGCGCCGATTATATAGTAGTACTAAATAATTCATAGTAAAATAAACATAAGGGTTATTAAAACAAAAAATGTACCATATTTTAGAACGTAAATGTCTCCATTTACTAGGTCTAAAAAAAAACAAAAATACCTTTGATTTCATCTTAAACTTGAAATCCTCTATGAACGCTCTTAAGAGCGTTCATCCGTAAGAACCACGCTGGAGTCAAAATTGATGATTTCCGACGGACAATAAAACGATAATCTATTTAATTCGTAGATAAGATATTGACGTCAAATTATTGAGGATTTCATAATCTAGTGCATGGCTGAAAAATATTTTCAAATGATTGTATAGTTTCCTCATTAGAACAGTTTTTATTCAAACCCTTTTTAAAACTAGCGGTCGATGGTCTACGCAGATGCTAGATAATGGTAAAACCATAAACGACAAACTTATAACAATATTACTATTAAAAAAACAATAACATTTACTAGTGCATGGCTGAAAAAAAAACGTAATTACTGTAAGTTTTCATTCAAGAAAAGTATACTCAAAAGTGTCATTTTTTAGCCACTTTTCGAGTTATTAAACGTGTTAGTTTAAGATGAAATCAAAGGTATTTTTGTTTTTTTTTTAGACCTAGTAAATGGAGACATTTACGTTCTAAAATATGGTACATTTTTTTGTTTTAATAACCCTTATGTTTATTTTACTATGAATTATTTAGTACT